>NW_019091387.1:33206-67328 GCF_001949145.1 Acanthaster planci | reverse complement strand
CAGCTTGTGTATGCTGATCCCAGCACTTAAAATATACATTTTTAAGTTCTTGTAATGTGATGTTGTTAATTGGCTGCATTGCTATCTGTAGGCATTCCACTTTGTGTAATGTGTCATATGACAGTACAGTGGTTCACACCACCAGTGATACCACCTCTGCCAACTAGAGAAAGTGACTTCGGCATTTCACATCCGACACCAGTCTTGAATACCTGTGTTTTCTTGCAAGGGCCTATACAGACAGAAACGTGCGTCGGTCTGCCAAGAAAAGGACACATTTTTCAAAAAGAGTTGGGTTCAGTGGTCCACAGAAATTTGTACCCCACGGTAGTGTCCAACCACTGAGTTCAGAAAGCCACGTAACATTTTTTTAAATCCAAAATAGCTGTCAGTGTAGTGGCAGGTATAGCTTTAGTGAGCAGGTCTATACATTTACTATGAGCACTTTCATTCGCTGACTGTTAGGTAATTTGGCACGGTACTCGGGTTCCTTGCCCCTGTATTAATGTTCAGACCTACGAAATACCACATATTCTTGTGCATTTGCTTTTTTTTTTTTAGCGTTTATCATATGTTGTTTTTCTATAACTCACAGGCCTGTGAATGTGCATTTTAGTGTGAATATATCTGGAGTGAATGCCTGTGGGTCATCCTATAAATTTGTTTGTGTCCCGGTCTCACTTAACTTGATTTTGCAAGTTTTGACATTTTTTGATTTGAAAGAGTGAATGAGTGTATTTGCCAAACAAAAATATTTGAAGTCAGTTTCATTGATATTTCCAGATCAAATTACATGGGTCAGAAGTACGAGGGACACAAGAATGTTACAGTTTTGGACCCCCCAATTTATGACCCATGTATTTCTTGTCCTGTGTTGCTATGACCAGACTACACACAGTGCCGTTTGTTTAATGTTAAACGCTCACAAGGAGATAACTTCATATCTCAGTTGGAATTTCAGCGAAAAAGTCACCAGACCACAGTCTTTGGAAAATTTACCACAATGACATGTATTTCTGAGCAGGACTATCAGGGGGCTGGTATTCAATTATTCATGTTACTTGTTGGAAGCAATGACAAGCTGCTTCAAGTGCCTTGAGTTTATTAAACTCCCTAGGTGTATGTGAAATTTTATTGAAATCGGAGGATACCTGTGAGAGCTAAAGCTTTGTGGTTTGATTTGATGGGCGTGTATGCAAATGGTGCCATGTTTTTTTTTTCTTTTTATTTGTTCAAGCCTTCTTTAAATTTTATACATGCCTCTAAAAGTGCCAATATAAAGAAAGTTTCTGATTTCTGTAACTATGTTTTGTTTTGTGTGTTGTTTTTTAATTTTGTTTTGTTTCAAATGTTCATGTGGAGCAAGCAAAATGATTCTACCCAAAACAAGGACTAAAAGTGATGGACTTGTGTGATCACATGATGCAGTCCAGTGGTCAAATAATACAAAATTTGAACTCTGCAAGAATGTTTCCGAGCCAACCTGTACCTCTCAATGGTCAAGGTCACCTTGGCATGCGGACAGATAAGATATAATTGATCACTTTGCAAAGGTCGCTGCATCAGGCTCCAGAATTTTATGAATTGTGGCAAAAAATACACACGATAGAATATCCAATGAAAGGATTTGTGGGTACACCATGGGATCTATCTCTCTGCTGAGAATGGCAAGAGTATCCTGGTCGAAATGTCGAGTTAACACCCAGCGGTCCTTTTCAGAACCCCACCTCTTCCCACGGTGTACCCGCAAATCCTTACCCTATGTACTACTTCCGCCATGAAAAGTTTCAAATCTTACAGAATATCAAGTGGAACACAAAGCTGTAAATTAATGCTGTTTGATGCACTCAGTAACGTATGGGGCCCGTATGTTACTAAGTTTGTAAACAGGCATGAATTAACAAAGGTTTTATTTCATTGGATAATTATATTAAGGTGTCTGTACTTTACAAATGTCTAGTTCGTAGGTTGGGAAAATCCACCCAATAAGCAGTAAAAATACTTTCCTGTGTACAGTGGGAGCTGAATTCTTTGCACTTGTCTTCCACAAAAATGTTGATCGCAATCCTGTCTACCTCCATCAGCAATATGATTCACAGTGAACCTTTGCTTTCGCCTATGTAAGAGGGCCCAATAAGTTGGACGTCATTTTGACTGGGAGGTGTGGACTGTGGAGGGTATGGATGGAGTACACACAGCTATTGGTTCATGTTGTTTTTTGTATCTCTCATGCACACATAGTTGGGTGTGTGATGTGTTCACTTTGGTGCTCTGTTGTGCAATGTTTTCATGGAAAGGTTTTCTTCCCCTTTTATCTTTTTTTTTCAAGTTTCTCCTTTCCTCCCCCTTTATTTCCAGAAATATCTTCCCACTTTTTTTGGGGGGGGGGGTTAACCCAAAAAAGTGTCAGTGCAGTGTTTCTTTATGATAATATCCAAATGCTGGTTTCTCCTGTACTCTGAGCACACAGGCTTGTAAATCACGCTTCAGGGAGTGAATTTAGCGGTTGCATCTGACGGGCTTTTGACAGCCAAAAAGAAAGTGATTCACTGTAAATGGCTGTGACTTTGCAATGGGCAAAGCATGGTCAACACTTCCCATCAAAGATCAAGACAAAGGACACATGCAAAATTCAATGTAGGAATTCATTTTGCCAACTGTTGGTTGTTTTATTTCCTGCAGGGCGACTCTGACTTACTAGACACAGTACATGTGGCCACTTGTATATTTCTTACAGCAAGAGGCCCAACATTGCTTAATTGTGAGTGCACCTTTACTCATAATCAGTGACTTCAATATGTTTGACCGTCATAATTATGCAGCCATGCAGTACAGGTCTTTTGAAATAAGCCGTATCTTTCAATTCATAGCTTGACTTTTACAGTTTTACAATCTCTTCACAGAACCGAGCTGATTTTCAGTGTAAAATGCCAGACACAATAAATTCAGGTGTTTTGTGCCGTTCTTATGCTACAAATTCTTTTGTTTTGGTTTTTTAACTGGTAATTCTTTTCATTCGCCAAAGATCCTCTCGGCATCATCTGGCTGTTTTTCTTCTTTTTTTATGTCACTGAAAAGCTCCACAAAACACCCAAATATGATACTTAAAACGGAAAGGTAAGCAGTTAAATTAATTCTCTCATCAATTACTTTATACACTTTTGACTCAGTTCAATCCAGGAACACAATTCCTGAAAACGTAGAGGTATGCAAATGGCACGAAGAGAATGATTTCAGTCTTCTTATTCTCACTCTTCGAACTCTAATTGTTAATGAACTTTACTTTAACTTCAACTGTTAAATATTGTTTTTTCTCGGGTAGCACGATATATTATGGACAATAATTTGCAGATGGCCCTGAGCCGAACTGGATTGAAATAAGTTAACAACGAGCGCTTTTGGCTGATAGTGCACCGGGTTCTTTACAGATGTAAAGTAAACCGGGTTTACAGATACTTACAAAAACTTGCCTTATTTGTTGTTCATATTTTTGTATTGCTAACCAAAAAAACAAAAGGAAGATACTATCTAACGTCCGAGGACCTCAAAACATGTACAGGCATAACGTCACCTGCAGCGTATAGACTAAGGCCGTTTTCCAATACTCAACTTCGGCTCCGTCTCAGGCTTCATCTGTTTTTTAACTAGCTGACGTTGAAGCTGTAAGCGCAGTAATCAGTAGGTTAATAGTGCCACAAAACATCAAATAAGATGCAAGAGAGCCAGAAATTACAGTAATCCAATTTAATTTAAACGCTTCAGGCCCACATTTGGGGATTGGTTTTGGGAACGAAGCCTGAGACCGGAGCCCAAGTCGAGTATTGGAAAAGAGCCTAATCCGCCTAGACGCGCACCGCACTGACGTCCATTCTTCAGCTTGACGCGCGCGTGCAGTTGGCAAATCACGACACCCTATTGGTCGAAGAGGCATGTAACGCGTGCGTACCACCTGTCCACGTGCCACCGCTGTAATGGCTTCTAATATATGATTCTATAAACCGAAGTAGATTTCATTACACGCTAATTGACGTCCACCTGTGGACAGTACGGCTTTTGCATAGTAGCTGCCACTCACTAGCCAAGACGGGCCACTAATTTCGATCGAAGAGGTGTCGAATGTAGTCTCCTGCACGCTGTACGTGCCCTGTTGAAGAAAGCAAATTGCCACAAAAAATGAAGAAAAAATAATAAATCGGGTTATATCCCCCCCTGAAATGCCACAAAACAGGCAGTAACTGCATCACCACCAGGTCGCTTCCATAAAGGCTTGACAAATCGCAAAGGTTTTCTATGGAGCTCTGTCACACTTCGAAACCAATTGGGGGTAAAGCCGGAAAACTAAAAGCTCACACTTACCAATACATGTATAATATTTCACGGTCATTTTTCCCGAGGCAGAAGGCTAAGGGAAATAGGACCCTATACCGCGGTCTCTCGCGCGCCGCGCCCGAGGGCTGGGGATGTGTGGACGTACACTAGTGAACGTAATCGGTTGTGAGGGCGCTGTAACCAGTCAAACTTTTTGTCCGACTGGTCACTGCACCTCGGGAGCTACGCATGCGCGATGTCTTGGCACGGTCCAGTTCAGGGTGACGCAAGTTTCATGAGCAAGCCCATAATAGAGAACCCCACGTGACCGTGTGTCAGCCAACCAGGATAAAGAACGAACAAGGGATAATTGTAGATAATAGTTTATGCCTTGACAAAACTTTGTGGTGTCTCAAGTCAATCTACATGTAGTCAAAACAGTTTTATTTATAAAGATTTTTATTGTGTCGTTATTGTGCATGCAGCATTTACCTGTTGGAGCGGACAGTTGCATGACGGTAGATTTTGGAGTGTTGGCGGACATGAGTTGGACTGGGTGGCATTAGTTGGCTGTAGGAATTGGCAGACGTCGTCATAAGACAGAGATTTCGCTGTGACCCACCACCACAATACCTGATGATCACAGTTGAAAAGACAGCAAATTACATTTCAGTTTTATGAATGTTTCAGCGGCTTTTCACTTTGATAGTGGCATGCGTCGTCAGTTGTCTTGGTTGTCCTGGTTGTCCCAAGTATCAATGGCGCAGTCGAAAAACAGTTTTTGACTGTACTTTTCCCACCGTGTACTGTCATGATGCTAGCGTATTGGCCGTCCAGCCAACCCTTTGCTCGGACCGTTCAGTCAAAAACCACCACCACGACAGTCGGGTTGCATCTCGTGAGCGACTTCATCGGGTTCTCCTTGTGAGAGTCATGTACGCTGCTACATGCATGTACGCATTCATGAGATCGGACATGAATTTTTGTTTGATATTGTTTTGTTTTAATCAAAAAATTAAGCCAGTTTGTGCATTTGCCTTGAAAGGAACATGAAAACAGGTTTAGGATGGGGGAGGCACCAGATAATTGGCACCGCGCCGCCGCCTCCCCAAAAGGAAGACACACGTCTACTCACCTTTTTCTGTACCTTCAAAGTTGCTTTCAAGGGTGAGGTGAGTTCCTCGTCTACCGTTGCCTCCCCGTACGCGACGAGGCTGTTTGGACCCGTTGGGTACATGCTGAACCTTCCCCTAACCGGGTCCGTACTTGAACTGCAGTCACTTGAACTCGCGTAGCCGTCGATGTTTACCGCGCTCTGACCACGACAAAGAGAATTCAAGAAAGAAATACAAGAAAGTGGAACACACACACGCATACAAGTGTGTATTTGCCTGCAACTGGGGACCCCCTATTGTTCCTCTTTTGTTTGTACTTTAACTGTTTTAGAAGACCACCCATATGTTTTGTACACAGTTGTCAATCGGGGACCCTCTGTCAATCGGGGATCTTATTGTCCGCTATTGTTCAGGGTCCCCAATTGAATGCAGAAACAAACTCAAAAACACACACCAAAGCCACCTATTCTCATCAGAATACCACCTTAACTGAAAAGAGTGATCTTGAGTACAGATCTTGATAGAAAGCTTTAGGAAAATGAACCAGATAGGCCTAGGAGAAGTTATTAATTTTTTTCTGATCAAAATAAGACCTTCCCTTGTATACTAAAACTAGTGGGCGCTTATTTAACAACAATGGGTAGATTTTCGAAATTTCCATGTGATAAATACGGGCACAAAAATGGGGCCACTTTTCTGATTTTAGAAAATAGCCTGTCAGTGGCAGCTGGAGTGAAATTTCGTTTGGATGTAGTCGAAACTTACTCGCCACTCGACACCGCATCACTTACAGGCCAAGAACCAGAGTCGATGCTTACCATTTCGACGACGAAAAACAGGAGAGTCGCCGCAGCCACGCACAGGGTTGCACAGGATGAATTCATCTCGAGGTTTGACAGTTGAATCGATAGAGAAACCCACCACACGCGATAATAGCAGAGCCACTGATCTTTAACTTAGCAACTCCTTTTGCAATGATCGAAAGTCTATGGATCGATCGTATTTTATAGCCGTACGCTCTTGGCACTGAGTTGAATTACTAGGAATTTTGTGATAAACCGCGGATTTCGTGGTAAACTGGGTAATTTGTGGCTAACTCGCCACACCGACCAAGTGTTACGCCAGCTATAGCTTGTCAAACATACCAGGATGTGAGCTGTTACGTGTAGGGCCTAAAGGTCCATTTGGGTGTCGGTGCTGTCGAATGATTACACTTTAAGCTTATCAATGCGTCACCAACACCACGAACTGACACTAAATCATGCGCGAGGTGATCTCATTGTTTATTTATTTATCCTTTTTTTGGCACATTTTGGTGAACCGAGGCATCATTTTCGTTTTCACGAACTGATACCGATCTTAAATCCACCACGTAAAACGAATTTTAATGAAATTTTGGGGTAAAGCAGCAAGTATATAGATGGATTAAAATGTCAAACCTTGCAAATTATTTTTTTCTGTCCTGAATTGCCGTATCAAGTTCGGGTGTAACTTCGTGATGTCGAAAATATTTCGCTTAATGTCCGGTGTGCACGCGCACAACCATGCAAGGGCTGGTTCGTGAATCGAAATTGTTGATAGCACAGTTTTCACGAACTGACACCCACCTACAACTGAGTGTAAGTCCATACTGTCGGTGACGATTTGTAATTACATGTAGTGGCTCTGTGTGGTATATTTATATTTTTGACTGTTGTATCTTTGACATTCCAAAACTCTAATATTAGTAATAGAGTAAATTCGTGGTAAAATGGAGTAGTTTTACTATTGATAAAGTAAATTCTAATCTCTTTTTATGTGTGGCTCTTAAAACGGCCGTTGTTTTTGCCGATGTTTGTAAAAGGTACACTTTACATAGTTTTATAGTCAAAAGGCACTGTTTTCCGACGTACGTGGTCACGGTCATCAGGCGTCCTTGGAGGCCGATTTCACGCGTCGTCAGTGTGCTGCAAAGACCGTCGTAAACAGTAGTAGAAAAGTATCTTTTTGGCCTGAAATAAACAATAAACATTTAAAAACCAATTTTCCGTATATTTTACGGATTACATGTTATACATGACGTCCCGGGCCGAACGAACTCTGGATGGTGCAGCAATGCCTGACCTTCTCTTGCACATGCTCCTGCACCCACGGCAGACATTACATGAGAAGTTGACCAACTCAGTGTGCTCATGCGCTGTGAACATTGACATACTGTAGAGTACGTTGGGTTTCCATGGAGCTGAGACGTACACATGATTGATGGGGCCGATGCCCTTTGCTTGAAAAGGTTTCCCACGAATAACTCCATCGAAATATTGAACCTGGAATAAATAGGATAAAAATGCAAAAAGAAAAATGCACCGAATGCGTGCTCGGTAATACAGTTCATGAAAACAAATTAATATTACGTGGTTCAGTGAAGTTTGTGCAAGTTGAGCATACGCAAGGACTTTTGAGTGTCGGTTTATAGTGTCAAAAATCGAATCTTTAGGGGTTTTTCTCTTTTATGATGAATTTTGCGTCTGTTTGACCACGATCAGGCAACTTTTTTATCCCGTTGGAAGTACCAGCGCTATTTGCGAAGGCTGAAGGCTTATCGTTTGTTTCCAAGTATATTTCAATCTTTGTACTGTGATATTCGAGAATAAGTCATAAGAAACCGTTTTTAATGCAAGTTTGGTTTGATTTGCCGAATTGTACCTGTACAGTGCCGAGGCTCAAAATAATGTTACTTTGTACTCAATTTGACTTTGGGGCCACTGATTGACACAGGAACTCTGGCATGTCCTTGGTCGGGGGCAGTGGAAACGAAGACCCTTATTAAAGTTGTCTATGGGGAGACTCGTTGCATCGATTTGTCGTCAAATCTATCTCTCTCGCTCAAAAATGGTCTGAAAGTGCATGTATATTTTCAGCGCAAACCGCGAAATAGGTGCACAGTTTAAAACAATATATATAAGGATTAACTATGCTAAAATTTCTGTACCACGTTAACACGGCCAGTGGTGAATCCTTAACGAGCCGGGTTGTTTTGGCCCATCTCACGGTGTGTGTCTGTGGGCGGGGGGGTCCTCCCCCTGCCGAACTCGGCTGTGCCGCGCTCGATTTTTTTAAAACTTGGCATGCATGTAAAGACATTCCATATCATTACAAAATTAACGTGAAGTTCGAACTCAATCAGACATGTATGGTTTTGTTGTTACGACCATTTTGAAGTCCAAGGCTTCATGCACGTTAGCCTGCGTGCATGCACTGCACTGAGCACTGCAGTGGGAACATTTTTGACAGGCTGTCTTGGAAAAACGGGCGCTGCATAAGAACGGTAGCTCTGTGTTCGATTTTCACAAAATAGGTGTCAAAATGACCGCAAAAATGCTATTAAAGTGTCCTAAAGGCTTCGCTCCCCAAAAAGTGTCAGTGTGGCCACATCAGTGAAAAATGTCGAGGACGCCGGATTCCAACCCCCCCCCTCCTTCAGGGTCAAATGTCGGGAAATATTGGTCAGAACCGCAGCAGTCTATATTAGGTAAATCCGGGTCAACTCCCACTTTTGTTTATCTGTTTGTAGCTCAGCGGTTTCTAGTGAAATTACCCCCTCCTTCCCCCACACGGCTTGTGCCATTTGTCCAGGCCCTGTGCATATCGTCCTTATGGAATTAGGGCTTGATTCCTAGAAAAATTTCCTTAAACGAATCCATCAATTTTTATGTCAGTGTTTTAGGTTGGAGTCCATGAGATTAAAGGACACTTTATACTCTTTTACAATGTACTTAGGTCAGCCATTAATGAGGGGCGTTTGTTAGCGCGCTACGGTATATACAGACCGTACGTAAACGTAGGCTCTCTGGTTGCTTTGCTTGTTTTGCAACTCTACGGTCACCCCCATTCAGGCTGCACATTGAAATGGATGAAAGCCATCCATTTCTGTTTTTAGAGTCTCTGTTAGTGTCCAGCTCAGCCTGTCCAAATATTGTAGTATACACACTCAAAATCGCCCAAAGCTTGCTTTCACGACTTCAAACACTGACGACCAAGACGAACTCACTTTTTGGAGCATATTTTGCGTTGCTTAGACTGAAAACAAATTAAGTGGAAAATTTCACAAAAACACATACCCAATTAAATGTACAAAGAGACGCATATAATAAAGTGGCCAAAAGGTTAAAGATGATTATTGTTTCATTTTACACGGGGTACTCTCTTAATGCAACGGCGGGAAACTCTCTCTCAAAAAGAGTGCACAGCACTCAAAAAGATTGCAGTTTATATACATAGCCGTACAAAGGACAACTCAAAAAAGAATTGTTCGCCTTATTTTAGAGTGATTTTTATCCTTTTAGAGTGGTCTTCCAATCTTTTGGAGTGGTTTTCAGTCTTTTGGAGTGGTTTTCAGCCTTTTGGAGTGCTTCTCCAATCTTTTTAAGTGGTTTTCACTCTTTCGGAGTGGTTCTCCAATATTTTGGAGTTGTTTTCAGTCTTTTGGAAAGGTTTTCACCCTTTTTGAGTGAATTTATGAGGAATACACTCTTTTTGGGAGTAGGTTTTTCACTTTTGCCTTTAGAAAGTAGCTTTCGAATTATCCAGGTGGCGTCGCCGTGCGTGTGAACGAGAAAAAAAAAATCACGGGGGCATGGCGCGACCCGGTCGTGAACGAATTTACATAAAGTACCAGCCCACGCACCCGTCAGTAATAAAAGTACCAAGACTCTGTTGACCAGTACATGGTGTGCGCATTCTCCATTTGAACAATTTTACGCATGCAGGCTTCCACTTCGTTGCGCTCGCCGGATGTGGTTGTGTCAAATTGCCGGGGTCTGATCCAGTGATTCTGTTTACTCTCTGAAATTGCTGGACGCAGTGGAATCAGTCCCGGATGGATGAGATCCGGGTCATTAGACCGCGGACCACCTCAAATTTACACATGGCGTCGACCCGCTTTTCCCCTTCGATCCCCTACGGGGGGTCCTGTGTAGGCCTAATACTGATGTAATGGAAACCTAGTGGTCCGTCGGGGTTTCCCCCGTATTACTCGAAAGGACGTTTGACAGCATGCCAAAGGTTGGAAACCAGTAGACGTAAATAACCTGCCATAGACAACAGATAATAAACTTTTATCCTTTAAAAGGGAAAAAAACACAAAATTGTTCGGGACAAACGGCAAATTAAAGCTCTGGGCCTACATCTTTCATTCTCCTTTCAATCGTTCAGCGATAACGGATGACTTTTGAAGACACACGTTTCTATCACCCCTGAAAGCAGTAATGAAAGTCCCCGCCATTTTGAAATTGGATGGCACTGGCAGCTGATGCGATCAACATCATGTGCAATGTTCAAGGGCGCTATTTTACCCAATATTTTCAGAAATACAAGCTGGCAGCTTTCGCTCGTGGTCCAGCGCCCTGTTCGGGCCGCTCGGTGTGACGAGCTTCCTATTTTGTGTGGTTCCGCATTGTGCACACGTTAGAAGGTCTGCCTTTGCCGGGGGTACGTTTGTCTCTATATCTGAAGTTAAATAGACTGAAAATGGTCGGAATGGGCTGGTCTTGGTGTATCGGAAAGGTTATTGTTTTAGTCCTAATCCAATAGAGAAGTTTTATTTCCAAAAGTCAAAACTGAAGTGGGGGGAGGCTATTCGCGAATGAAGATGAAAGTTGCTTTATCCGAGGTTCAGTAGTCTGAAATAGTCAAAATGAGAGGAACTTGTTAACAGATAGAGTAAACGTTTCTTTATCCTTTGATGGAGTTTCCTATCCACTTATCCGCAGAAGACGTCGAGAGTTCTGCGACTTCAGTTTTTGGTGCAATTCAACATGTATCCCCACCTTCGCCATTTCCTTCGCCAAGATGACATGTCTATGTTTGAGCATCAAAAGTCTGAAAACAGTTCACATTTTGCAATCATGGTGCCATCGGAAAGGCAATCTTATCCTTTATCCATTCATGTAAGTTTCATAATCCATATTTGCTGTAGTTAAGGAAATAATTTACGTGAAAGAAGGCGCAAATTGTCCATCTTCCCATTTTGTACAATTCAACCTGTGTCCATGATGCCTTTTCCCGCGCAGCTGCCTATACTCGAGCATCAAACGTCTGAACTTATGGTCCAAATTTTGCAATCATAGTGTCATCAGAGAGGCCATGGTTTTCTCTATCCAGTAATGAAAGTTTCAAAGTCCATGTTTGCTGAAATTAAGGAAATATCTGCAAAAAGAAGGCGAGAGTTGTCCAACGTCTTCTCATTTTGAACCCACCCCTCTGTCCACACCTTACCGGGCCTCTTCCCACGCAGACATAGCTTCCTATATTCGAGTATAAAAAGCCTGAAAATAGTCCAAATCTTGCAATTGTGTTGGCATCGGAAAGGCCACATGTTCCACTAGCCATTGATGATATTGCTGTAGCTATGGAAACGTGCAAAAGGAGGTGAGAGTTGTTGTCCAACTCCTTCCTATTTTGTGCAATTGCCTCAGTCCGTGTCCTGTATGGCCAGCTTATGCCATCGGCAATATCGTGATGGGTAAAGCAATTTAATGCTCCAATTCTGTTGCTCCTATTGAAGTCACCCCTTTGTTTATAAATGTTTGACATAAGCTCATTCGGGGCCTTTGATTCACCCTTGTTGATTTGGTGTCAGTTAATTAAAAATGAATGTATGTAGCTATAGAGGGTGCAGTGAAGTAATTCTAGTGATAATTTCTGTCCATCTCGTTTGAATGGAAAGTGCCCCCACAGGAAAAAGGAGACTGTTCCCCCCCAACGGTGATAGTGTTAAAATATTTTTCAGGATCGCAACCCTAA
This sequence comes from Acanthaster planci, assembly GCF_001949145.1. Next base: position 55,125 of record NW_019091387.1, on the reverse strand, counting down.
GCTTTGATTCCTTCCAAAGAAAGGCAGAATACATTTAGTTGTTAAAATTATGGTTGCGGGATGCCGTCCCGATCGACTGGCCGAGAAAGTACAGGAATGTGGGCGGCTGCGCATTGGTTCACTGCAACACTTCAAAATGGCGGCCTCCGTGCAGGCACGGCCCGACGATGGGTATTTAAAAATTGTTCGTTTGCTTGACGTTAGTCGCACTAGCAATGGTGGAAAGACGAGAAAAAAAGCTTGGAAGACAGTTTTCGGGATTAGGACATATCAGAGACAGTGTTTGACTGGCAACGCTACTCAACAGGTAAATACAACTGCTTGCATTTCATGATTATGATTAGGCCTATGTGGCGATGTTGTGTGGTCAAATCCCCGCCCCTCTGTAAATGTATAGCATAGACTCGGTCTGGGTCTTTGCTTCATCTGTGGCCAAATGTTACGTGTTGAATTTGTATCAGGGAATTAAAAATGGATGCATGTAAACTGTGCAGTAAAGTAATTCAAGCGAAAACTTCTGTCCAGCTCAGTGGCAAATACAAGTGTTTTTGAGGACGTAAATGACATCGTTGAGAGGTGTTTCAGAAAAACATGGGTTATTATTATTGGTTTTGTTTACTTGCTGGTTCAGAAAGTTTAGGTTCAGGTGATCAGAACCAGAACTTTTGACATTCAATTTTCCATTATATCACTGTAAAATCCAGCAGTACAGGCTTCCAATGGCCCAAAAGTGTACTCATAAGGTACGACCTGTGGCCAAGTACTTGTCACCTCATCAAGCTCTGAAAGTTTAGATTCTCCTGTTCATCACTCAGATGGGTGCCAAATGGCTTAAATTTGGGGGATGGGGATGGGGAAGTTGTGTATCCAGCGGGGGGCAGGGGATCAACTTGCCGACAGATTTCATAATTTACTTAATTGTTTTTTATTAGCTGAGATTACACCAAAAATGTAGGTGTAGGAAAGAAACTAATCGGTGTATTTATTTATCAAATAAATAGGCTACCCCAAATCATGCTTTAAGCCCGAAAGTGCATAATTTCCCCCCAGACACCCAAAGCTAGATACACCACTGCTTGCCCGACCATGAAAATTTAAAAAGTGGTGGGGGTGACACCGTATGACAATATATAAAAGTCCCTCTTCCTGATATTGATATGTACATCTGTAATTATGTAGGCTGTTCATGATGGCATATTTATGGCAGTGTTGTAGTTGAATACTTGTTCCAAGCACCAAGTACTGCCGAGTACTTAGATTGCCGAGGGACAGTTCAAGCCTGATGAGTACTTTACCAACCAAGCACAAGTACAGGTCTTCGAGTACAAATACTATAAATACTTTTGAGTGCGAGTGTAACCTGGAAAAAGACNTGCACGGCCCGACGATGGGTATTTAAAAATTGTTCGTTTGCTTGACGTTAGTCGCACTAGCAATGGTGGAAAGACGAGAAAAAAAGTTTGGAAGACAGTTTTCGGGATTAGGACATGTCAGAGACAGTGTTTGACTGGCAACGCTACTCAACAGGTAAATAAAACTGCTTGCATTTCGTGATTATGATTAGGCCTATGTGGCGATGTTGTGTCGTCAAATCCCCGCCCCTCTGTACTGAAATGTATAGCATAGAGTCGGTCTGGGTCTTTGCTTCATCTGTAGCCAAATGTTACGTGTTGAATTTGTATCAGGGAATTAAAAATGGATGCATGTAAACTGTGCAGTAAAGTAATTCAAGCGAAAATTTCTGTCCAGCTCGGTGGCAAATACAAGTGGTTTTGAGGTTGGGCCTAAATGACATCGTTGAGAGGTGTTTCATAAAAGCATGGATTATTTAAAAAAAAAATTACTTGCTGGTTAACTTAGGTTCAGGTGATCGGAACCAGAACTTTTTACATTCAATCTTCCATTATATCATTGTAAAATCCAGTAGTACAGGCTTCTAATTGCAAAAAAGGGTACTCAAGAAGTACGACCTGTGGCCAAGTAGGCCTACTTGACACCTTACCAAGCTCTTAAATTTTAGATTCTCCTGTTCATCACTCAGATGGGTGCCAAGTGGCTTAAATTTGGGGGATGGGGATGGGGAAGTTGTGTATCCAGGGGGGCAACTTGCCGAGAGATTTAATTTTTATTTTTTTTTCAACTGAGATTACACCAAAAATGTAGGTGTAGGAAAGAAACTAATCTGTACATTTATTTATCAAATAAATAGGCTACCCCATAATCATGTTTAATGAGCCCGAAAGTGCATAATTTCCCCACTGACACCCAAAGCTAGATACACCACTGCTTGCCTGACCATGAAAATTTAAAAAGCGGAGGGGGTGACACCATATGACAATATATAAAGGTCCCTCTTCATGATATTGACATGTACATCTGTAATTATGTAGGCTGTTCAGGATGGCATATTTATGGCAGTGTTGTAGTCGAATACTTTTTCCAAGTACTGCCGAGTACTTAAATTGCCGAGAACAGTTCTAGCCTGATGAGTACTTTACCAACCAAGCACAAGTACAGGTCTTTGAGTACAAATACTATAAATACTTTTGAGTGCGAGTACTTGTATTTGTGAGTACAAGTATGAGTCTGAGTATACTTGTATTGCTGAATACCAAAATTATGCATTATTTAGTTTGATGAACCACTATTGATTGTCTTTGTAAACATTTCAATGAAAATTACCGGTAATTTTTATTTGAAGCAAGCCCAAACAAGTTTTTGTAAGGAAAACACAGCAAACAGAAGACATGAAGTCGAGGTCACTTAAAATAATCTACATTGTACAGTGCATGTTTAGTTTACAGTATTCATGTATTTTGGCCCTGGAATTCCTTCAATTTAAAAAAAAGATAACAAAAACACTGAAAGCATGAAAGGCTAAGAAAAGAGCTTTCATTTAAATTTTCCCAACTTTCATGTCTGCTCTGGGATTTATCCTTTTTTGCCTTAAGTCCCAATGCTCCTTGAATAGCCTACAACATTTTGTCTCGGTAAGCACAAACTCTTTAGAAGCCGACAAGCGTACACCATGTAAATGGAATGGAAACTCAGTGAGGAGACATTGTGAGAGTGGAAGAGTTTACTCTTGAATGTGAATTGAGATAGTCGCTAATTCAGCTCCTCCAGTTCTCAACTCACCTATACCAACTTGAAAGGAGTCCATATTACTGTTTTTGATTTCATTTCCTGAAATTATTCAATATTAACCCTCCCCCCATAATATGTACCCTTTTAGAGGCACCTTAGCATCAAAAGTGATAGCTTTGAGAGACTTTTGAGCACTAGGAAGAATTTGCACATGCATCAACTCCTATTTGGAGGCAACATTCTACTATTGCAAATGTACTGGAGAATTCTGGATCATTTGCTTGTGGTTCAAAACAATGAAACGAACACTTTGAGAGGTGGGATAAATTGATATTGGATTACAAAGTTGGATTTGTGTGTCCACAAGTCTTTGATAACATTCCCCTAAAGTATAAGTTTTTCTGCAATAAACAAGTTTTTTCATAGTATTTAATTAACAACCTCTACCCCAGGTCACCTGTAGTGTCATACTAAAATACACCTTGCATGACGCTCTGGATGAGCCCCAGAGAATGGTATGAGCAAACCCATTACTGCATCAACCTGAACAGACTAGGAGCTAATTAGGAGGAGGGGCACAACGTCCTGAGCTTAGTTGAGCAAGACTCACTAGTAGGAATTCAGGTTTGTTTCAGAGTGTTGGTAATTATGTTAGGGTTACATTGCTTGATAGGAAAAAAAGGCTCTCACTGTAATTCAACAGTAGCAGAATAATCAACAGTTATTGATACTGAACAGTGCCAAATTATGTTTTAAAAATTTGAAAACAGAGACCTTGGTGTGGAATTTCACTTGATATTTCCTGTGTCAGGCGTGCCCCAAATGCACCTGAAAAACAACATTGAAGACCAGAACTTCAATTATAAGTGTGAATTGCAAAGTGTTCAAAGAAATGTTACCAGTTATCAAGCAGAAAAGACGAGGAAGCTTTGCTCTTTTTTCAGTTTCCCAAATTTCAGTGTATTTTGTGGATGATAGTCTTTCAAGAAACTGGAACTGAAAATCAGCCCAGTATGTAGCATTCAGCATTTACATGTACGTAAAAAGATGGGACACGCGATGCACAAGAATATTTCACCAAGAAAACATTAATTTAATTTAACTGGTATGGATAGAGGTAAAGTGGAGTAAATAGAACATTGTCTATACTTTGCTCATTCTACCCAAACAGTCACTATATTTACAAATTTCCTAGACGCTTTATTTCATTTGCACTACAACTTGATCAACTGTAGTTCGCCCTCTATTACCACAATGCATTGTGGCACCGCCACCATGTTCAACTTTCTTTTTCTTGGCGCAATCGATAACGAACAAGTGTTTATCTTCTATTCTCGCTCCACCTTCCTGTGGTAAGTTGATCAACTGTAATGTTCGTATGAACAATAAATTGCAGTTTTGGTCATGTACGTTTATTATCTCTAAATGTATACATTTTTTGTCGGTTTTGTGTGGTATTTTCCTCTTTCTTTGTATATGCTTTACATTGCTGACATTGATTCTACCTATGTTGTGTCACCTAGCGATGTTATACACTACCCTCCAAAATTTTTGGGACATGACAAGTCCACGGATAGTTTTGACTGCTACATGCTATTAATGAGCTATTCTTGTCAGTTATCAGAGGTTTTTAGTAGTGAAGTAGATTCTAATGATGTAATAGTTGATTATGGCTTAGTTTGATTACATTATGGTAATAGTATTCCCCAAAGTCGGTTGATTTTCAATAATTTGTTGTTCCACACCTTGAAAGTGTACTATTCACATTTCTTTATTAGGAGGTGACCTTGGGATGACTACGGGGATTTGGGCATTGACAGTGTTAGTAGTATACTTGTACATGTAACTGAATGTTGGTACTTTGATCTTGGGGCATAGTGTTGTTACAAAATCAGAGGTTTGAAAGGCCTAAAGCATGGTCCTCTGCCCTTATCTTGATCTGGACAATTTGAAGCCGACGGTAATGGCTAAATCCAGGGGGATTTCGTTAGAAACACGCCAGTCTGTAGTGGTTTTATGATCTGAAGGCTACAACATTTGCAAAACAGCCAACAAACTGAACGTCTCTCTCCATGGAGTCCACACCTGCCTTGCAGGGAAAGCTGAGACTGGGTCAAATGTGGACAGAAAGAGATGCGGCCGGCCAAAGATTACCTCTAAAGCAGAAGATAAGCACATTAGAGTTTGCAGCCTGCGATACAGATATTTGACATGTCCAGAAATTACTTCAGAATCGAACAGCACACGAAAGCAAGCAGGAGAGAAAGCTGTTTCTTCATCCACAGTGCGGCATCACCTCAAAGCTACTGGGTTGATGGGGTGAGTATCCAGGAAGAAACCACTTCTCAAGAGAAAAAAACAAGGTGAAAAGGTATGCTTGGGCTAAACTGGACCAGAGAGCAATGGAAGAAAGTACTGTGGTCAGACGATTCAAAACTGGATGTATTTGGCTGTAAGAGATGGGTCTACGTTCGACGAAGATCGGGGGAAAGGATGGAATCACAATGCATCAAACCCACAGTCAAACACGGAGGAGGAAGTGTATCGATGTGGGGTTGATTTGGGGCGGGCAAAGTTGGCAATTTGTATCGAGGGGAAGGAATCCTCAACCAGCATGGACACCACAGTATTTTCCAACATCAAGCCATTCCCTCAGGACAACATCTGATTGGTGCCAACTTTGTCATGCAACAAGACAATGACCCAAAGCATATGTCCAAGCTGTGTAAGTCATATTTGGAAAAGAAAGAGTCACAAGGAGTGTTGACTGTCACAGACTGGCCCACCCAGTCGCCAGATTTAAACCCTATCGAGTTGCTGTGGGAAGAACTGGACCGTAAAGTAAGAGAGCAATGCCCATCGAGTCAAACGAATCTGTGGGAGCTTCTTCAGCAGGCATGGCAATATATTTCACCAGATTATCTGGAAAAATTGATGGATAGGATGCCAAGAGACTAGTAGTCAGACTAGTGCTATGGACTAGAAATAGTTGTTCAAAAGCATGTGTGGCAAAAATCCCCCAAATAGTATTTGCTGTTGTTAGCAGGCCCAAATGTGTTAATAATCATTGCATGAGCTGTACAAGTAAGAAGTATTACATCGTAAGAATGTACAGTATTTTACTGCTGAGATTGTGGAGCATCTCACCAGAATATTAATAAAACGTGTAATCATAAACCAAACTTGTTAACTCAATAGTTGAGGGCTTAATGCTTGAACTCGTCCTCAACTGTTCCCCCCAGACCGACAAGAGTCGGTATGGTCGAGGTGTCAAGGTCCCAGCTGATGCTCGTTTTTACCGTGCTAACGGTTCACTGTGTCCAACTCCTTTCTGGTCAGAACCGGGGTTAGCAAACAACCATGCACAAGGAACTGAGCTGCATTCCAGGCCAGAGAGAACGGAGGCCTGATGCCAGTCGCCCAGGCCGGGAAGAGCGAAGGCTTACGAATGAAGAAGAAGGAAGTAGCCTAGCTTGTCCAACCACTCAACCTCTGGTTTGGCGAACTGAGGCACACCTACTGGTCCCAGTAACCACTTCATACATCAGCCCACTGACATCAAGACCTCTTCACCAGGGGCACCTAGGCATGAAACAGACTAGTGCTACCCAGACAGACTCCCCATCACTTTCATACAACAGTATTTTACCATTGCTGTACTTGGTGATTTCAACATTGATTTTCAATATTATCGCCTCTGGCTCAACGACTGCTTACTGTTATTGATATTTTAAATTTGGAGCAGTTGGTGACGTTCACCACTTGTGATGGTATTTCTGCCAGTCAAGGGTCAGTAATAGATTTGTTATTTACTAACAGACCTGACCTTTTTTCAAATGTCGGAGCTTATCCTGGTCTTGGAAATAGTGATCATAATGGTGTTAAATTTCATTTATCACTCTCTTTTGATGATAAAACTGTGAGTCGGTCATTTTATCAATATAAAAAGGCTGATATTGGTATTCTGTGTGGTACTATTTGTAGGATTTCTTGGGATACGTGTTTCTCTGCAGATGATATAGATGAGGTCTGGGTTAGATTTAAAGATCTTCTTTTTCTAGCTGTAAAAGATGTTGTTCCTGTGGCCAAACAAAATGGAAGAAAGAAGCATCCCTGGATTTCCGTTGAAATTGTTGCTTTAACAAAAAAGAAACACAGGGCTTACAAGGCAGCAGTTCGCAGTGATAGTAATCAAAATTTGTGGGCTAAATACAAAAGAATTCGCAATGATGTCAAATACTTAATTAGACAGTCTTACTGTAGTTATGTTCAGGACATGGCTTGCAACTCTTCGAATAATCCAAAGCAATTTTGGTCTTTTGTGAGTGGTCAACATCATAAAAGTATAATTACGAGCTTTCACAGTGACCTTGGTGTCGTTAGTGATCCTACCAATATTGCAGAAAATTTCAATCAAATTTTTCAAAATGACTTCAGTAATGGTCCTCATAATCTCAGTGGCAATTCATGTGACCATACCATCACTGATTTTCATCTGGGTGATGTTTCCACAAGCCCTGCAGAAATTAAACAACTGCTGTCAGAGCTTAATATGTATAAATCTACTGGGCCTGACTGTGTTTCTCCTATGTTGCTTAAATTGGCCTGTGATAGTTTGGCTCAACCACTTGCCAAACTTTTTAATTTGTCTCTTGCTACTGGTTCAGTTCCACAATAGTGGAAGTTCGCGAATGTGGTTCCATTGTTTAAATCGGGTGATGCTCATGCTAAGTCCAATTACCAGCTTATTTCACTGTGTTCTGTTGTTGGGAAAATTCTGGAAAAGATTTTTTCTAAATGTCTTGTTAATCACATATATAGAGAGGGGATAATTTCACCTAGTCAACATGGATTCTTGCCCAAGCGCTCGTGTGTTACACAATTAACGACCCTGTATCATGGTTGGGCTAATGCTATTGATGTTTCTAAACCCCCTCGTATTGATGCTGTTTTTTTATTGGTTGAAGGCCTTTGACCGTGTCAATCACCAAGTGAGATGGTTTAAGTCCATTTTGGGTAGCAACCAGACTTATTGGTCTCCAATGATTATAGTATCAGTTCTACGCTGAGTGTCTGCACAACACAGTTTGTGACGCTACTCAGTGGCCATGTAATACCCCCAGGAGGAAGCATGGGTGCAACCCGGATGCTCAGCAGAAGTGCACTCCTCCTGAACTGATCAGAAATGAAGAGGAAGGAGTTGGGTGGGTTGGGAGAGTCTGGTGTAGCAGGGTGTGTCACTTGACCAAGAGTGAATTCATGTAGCCAAAGGAGGTCTGTATAATGGAATGGCTTGCGTTCCTGCTTGCGTAAGATGATGTGAGTGCCGCACAGATAACCGAAAAGGCATGTCGTACAAAAAAAATGAAAAGAAATTCAAGCCCACAAGTTTGAAATACAAAAAACATGACGACTCGAATTCCCCCTGTGAGTTGGATAGTGAGTCAGGAATTGTATGCGGAGGAATAATAGGTCTACCAGTGGTGATTGAGCATGATGCCTTCCAGAATGAAGGAAGAAAAGCCCACGGTGCTTCTTATCTTTACTATTTGCTCTCATTACACTTTACAGATGTACGAGTTTAGGCAGTTAATGGCTATGGCTAGCTTGCTGCCTGGAGGTGGCGTATGTATCAAGAACTCAATCAAATCCAAGGTAAGTACCATAATGAGTGAAAAATGCAGATCATCCTGTGATCTCTGTAAACAGTGTAGGCCTATTTACGGGCACAATAGCAACATTATTTATCATAGGGATATGTGATATTGTGTCCTTGTATATGTGTGCAGTGCATGCGCTAAGGATGTCGGCCCAAGGGGGCAATCACTCTGGAATAAATTTGCCACCATGCCATAGTCCATCCACACAAGCTGCGTCCCTGGTCCACATTTATTTCTCCATCTCAACATAATGGCAATGGTGTTCTTGGTTGCAGTTCCTCCATAATACTCCTACTGGAGTTTGAATGGAGGTGCTGTAGGGTGGACTTATGGCAACATGTTTTTGAAAAAGAGCTGTCTTACATTTAACTACATCTGTTTGTGTAACTATTGTAGGGTAGAGACTATTCCATTCTTTAATTGTACGTTGGCTGGTACAACAAATTGAGATGAGTAGCCTTGTTGGTTTCTGGTGGCTTTTGGCTTGGTATGGGCTTGAGAATCTATGTTGAGTTTTCCATGTTGCATTATGTAGAAGTCAAGCAGTGTGCTTCACGTCTGTCGTGAAGGGTGCTCCATTCAAGTGAACGTAGGAGTTTGGTAACACTCCGTTCCCTTCTGTAGGTTTTGGTCACAAATCCAGCAGGCTGTCTTTGAATATTCTCGATGGAATTAACATCTTTAACTGTGTATGGATCCCATGCACCAGTTCCATTATCCAAGTGTGGCCCAACGAGGGTGAGATACAGCTTTCTCTTGCCAAAAATTAAGCAGTGGTGGAAGTATCATCTCAGAAAATTCAGCACACTGATTGCTTTTGCTGTTGCACGATGCGTCTGGCCAGTCCAGTGCAGATCAAGTTAAACTTTGATGCAAAGATGCTTTATCTGTTTGGTTTCCTCAAGGGGGATACCAAGGATGCTGTATGATGTTTCACCTGGATCCCTCCTCTGGACAGATTAAAATGCATGCCCCACTTTTGTGACCGTTCAGCCATCGTATCAAGATCTTTTTGAAGAGCATCATTAGCAGACTTTGATTAAACGATGTAACAGGCAATCATCGGCGAATAGTTTGGTGGTGCTTGTGACTATTTCATGGATGTCGTTGATATGAAGAAACAATGTCGAACCAATATTCTGCCCTTGGTTTTACCGCTTGGCACAGGATGCCACTCGTTGTGGGCACTTTGATAGGAAGCTGGAAATCCATCATTTTGTATTGGAACTAACACTGTAGAAATCAAGTCTTTGATGGGGGGTGGCATGGAATGTTTTGGCAAAATCAAGCAATACTAGGTTAGTGACAACATTGTTGTCAAAAATCTTAGCTAGATCATTTGCAATCAAGATAGCTGAAACTGGCATGACCTCTGCTTCCTGAATGCATGCTGATTATCAGAAAGACAATGTCCAGAAAGCTGTCCCATGAGGTTGCTGTCCATAATGTGTTCCAACAATTTGCAGCAAACAGGACGATACTTTGCAGGGTCGGTAGTTGAACCTTTCTTGAAAATAGGAATGATGTTGAAGTGATATTACAGATGGCGGTAATTAATAGAGACTGGAGGTGGGAGTTTCAAGCTTCTACAGAGCTTATGAATGAGTGGTTTATTCATACAGTGTGTGTACATGCACGTAGGTGTATAAGATAGTTCCAATCACAACAGATGTTTGCCTTTCCCCGATTCAGAGGTCATCTGAGTCGCTCACTTTTGAGACCTGTTTCTGCTGAGCGCCACGGCTAGCTTTCGTTAACGGAGCGTGTCGTTATTGCTTCATTTACATCTCATGAATATGGCTTTTCCAGGATTTTGTTGACATAGCACCATGGAAATGGTTCTCCGGCTGGTGCATGTACACATTGAGCTGACGCGCTCATGTCAATGCACGTAATTACACGTAGTATAGTAACGCATGTGTAGTTGCAGTTATACACTGCCCCAAATCCGAGGTGCAGAGCCTTATCGCTTCGAACCCATCGTGCCACCGGAGTGCCGACAGGATCCTGATCAGGCTGGCAATGGGGCCACTGCTGGTGAACGAGACGGTGAAGGGAGACCAAGATCATTTGCTTCCGTACTCCGGTGAATTTGCCCCCTCTTGTTTTAATCCACTCTTCTTGGCATGGATGTACAATTTCTGTCTCATGTTGCACAACTGCTTGAGTCTCGTAGAGAACCAAGGAGGGCGCATGCGACCCTTAATGAGCTTGTGGGGAACATGATTTGTATCAGTGTCATTTAGTAGTTGGTGCAGTGCACAATATGCCACAGTTGTGCATTTTTGTGCGACTCATCAACTCACCCAAAGAGTGACTTCAGCATAGGAGGACAAATATGCATTTGACAACCACAGTTACTCTTTTGCACATTTTCCATGTGGATCACACATGCATGTATATATATGCACAGATTCAGCCATCTCAACCACACCCAGTTGCCCTCAACAGATCTTTTATTCTGGATGCTGGTTGAAGAAACCTGCAGCCAAATGTTCTGCCCGATCTATAATTTCTTCATTGTCCACCTTTCCCCAGGGAGGGATTTTATGGGGTGGCTGGGGGGGGATTTAATCTTGGCATGTAGTGTTTGCTTGCACCATAGGTTGATTACTAATTCCAGAACAAGGCGAAACATCAGAGACTAAGTCTGGACATGAGGTCAGTTGTAGGGACAAGGTGTTTTTAGAGCTAGTTTGTAACACCACATCTGGTAGTAAATGTCACTTTCTGGGTCAGGTGATTTGTCAAAATGAGGTTAGACAATGCTTCCTGAAGACATCCTTTTGGGTTCACTCTGTAAACCATCAGAGCAGTCTACCCCTTGAACATTAAAGTCACCCCCAAGGATGATGAATGGAGAGCCCCTCGAAACATAAACTTTGGAGATGTTAGATTCATGGTCTAAAAGAGGCACAGGATTTACCATTGGGTGGACAGTAAAAACTTCCAATCAGGAGCGTTTGTCCCTGGAATGAAGCTTGACACCAGATTTGCTCATAATAGCTGGTTAACCCCTTCACGTCCTGATAGTTTTACCGCAACCCACCTGGCTGCCGGGTTTATTTTCCGAATTTTGCAAAAGGCAACTGCAGACGCCTACATTGGGCACCAGGCCTATCTGCCAAGTTTGCTGGGTCACACACTGCACACAGCCTGGCTCTGTGTAGTCATGAAGCCTGCTGGGGTATTTGGATCCCAGGTACCCAGCACTTGCCTTGCTCATGTGACAACACCAACTACCCAAGGACGCTCGGTTACAGTGGAGAGTGCAGCACCCGCTAAGTTCACACGGTCTATGCTTGCTTTTAGTGGGCACCGTGGCTTGTGTGCCCGCTTCCCAGTAGTCCATGCATGCCCAGCATCAATGTCCAGCCCCAACTTGTACACTGAGTGCTCTTCACAAGTTTTTATTTCAGCTAATACCCGGTGAAGATTTCCCGCAAAATTCCCCTAATGTTTTTATTTTGCGCAAAGTTTGCTCATAATTTTCTTGAACATTTCTAAGTTGTTTTTTTTTTGGCAAGTTCTATTCAAATCCCCTTTCCGTATGTAATGATATATATAAACAGCCCCTTCTAAGTTTGAACCTTCCCATGAAAACTATCTTTCCAAACTAGTCCTCCCCATAATTATAAAATAAACAGACACAAGAAAAACACAAGACAAATTTCTCACTTTTCTTCTTCTCTTGACGACTTGTCATTTCTTTTTTTCTCTTTTCTCATATTTACAATCATTTTATCTTTCTTCAATGTTATTAAAAAAAAGGAACCTTCCAGTAAAAAACTTAGCCAAAAAAAGGAAAGGAGGTGGAGAGTAGTTGCATTACACGATGTCTTGACACAGGAGAAAATTCTTGTGAAAAAATTTGCCAAAATTGTACATGAATAAGTAATTGATTCAAGTATAATAAACCTTGAGGGATTTGCTTCAAAATTCATGTACTATTTCGTGGAATACAGGAAACTTTACGTAAATAAGCAATTGATTCAAGTGTGATAAAGGAGCAGCAAAAATTGAAATAAGGAGCAGCAAAAATTGGAACTTGCCTAATTTCACACATCAATTTCGTCACTTTTCTTTCACCATATCTAGAACAAACATCATAAAATTTCATGTACTATTTCATTTATGATTTTTTGGAATACAGGAAACTTTGTGATATTCCTTGAAACAAGGAACAGCGAAAAGTGGCACTTTACAAATTTCACACATCGCTTTGGTCTCTTTTCTTTTGCCATTTCTAGAACAAACATCACACTGTTTGTATAATGTAGCTCATTTTCCAGTTTGGCAAATTTCTACCGCAAAATGTCTTCCTATCAGTCTACCTGGACCAGGAAGACGGGGTGGTCTACCTCTAGATCGATTCACTGGCAAATTTGGTGAACGCAACTTTAAAATTTCACTTACCTTGGAACCCCTCTGACATGTTTTAGGTGATCTTCAAATGACTGGGAGAAAATCAACATATCAATGAAATTGACAACATTAGATTGACCTCAAAGGAGTTCCCTCATCATGCACATAAATGTTGCTGGCGCATTTATCATTCTGAATGGGAGAACTGTAAACTCAGGCATTATGAATGCAGTTTTGTCTTTGTCATGATCAGCAATTGGGATTTGCTGGTACCCTTTGGTCAAATCATCCTGTTTTTTTTGACTGACACGATTGGTGACGCGTATTTCAACTCTGAATATTTGATTACACCAGTTTTCAGCATTGCCCCAAAGGCCGGAGATTCTCATTAGTTGAAAAGCTTATGAGACAAAACTTAAGTTCCAGATTTACTAAACTGGGCATGTTATTACCAGTAACATGGACTAATATCAGAAAATTATGTAAGCTGTTTCCATACCTGTCGAGTATTGTCCCCAGTGATATGATATCTCTGATCTGTCACACTTCAGAAAACTTTGCCAAGGGACTAGCTTGTTCTTGTCTCTCTGTCACTGCTGAAACTAGGGAAACTAATAACAAATCGGGTTTGAATTTCAGCTCATATGACTAGCATTTGTGGGGGCCACTGTCTCAAATTATAAGGTGCACTTTACAACAGCAATTGAAGCATCATTGAAAATAGTATCAAATCAACAAAGATCAGGGCCAGATAATATACAAGCTCACATTACTTGAATTTCTCATAAACATTTCATAAAAATCTCATTATCTTCTTAGTTGTCATTTTCCATTTCTTTTTAATTGTTGCTTTAGCTAAGTTAGCTAAGTACATTTATTCTTCAAAACACCTTAAAATACATTTCCAATAAGTAATCTTTCTCAAGCCTTTAGGCATCGATTTAAACATTCCTCTATTTTTGGCATTCTTAAGATCTGTTTTCAACCATCTGCATTCAGATGAAATCCCACAACACAAGAAATGTTGATCTAGGGCTATAATTAAACAATCCCACCTATTTTGTCAGCCAGTCAATCTCTTCCAGTTAAGGTTTCAGCTGCCATCCCCAAATGCAATCCACCTTGAGTAGAAGCACAGCCTAATTGGTTGAGAAGAGTCGTGTTGGTTGGGGTATTCATTTTGTTGGTAGCAATGGGGCTGCTACCATGTCCTAGCTAGTCGTTCATGAACCAGTGATGCACAGTTAGTACCAAAGGAGCCTCTGATGCCAAGGAAATAGTGGTCTCTCTCAGTCCAACTAAAGGCCAATATGGGAGATCACAGATTGTGCAGAAAACATTCCCAAATTATAAACGGTATTAACCGTAGCCTCCCAGCGTGCATGTGAAATCATATTGAAATCAGACGACTTTTGGGACTGTTTGAGCTATGTTATGGCTCCCTATATTTATATGTCACCCAGTAATTGGGCAAAATAAATTTATCCACCAAGGATGACTTTTAAATAAACATAATGATGTCACACTTTGTCTACACTTGCTATATCAAAAGACGATGAGGTGGGGTAGGTCTTAATGTACTAGGTCTAGAGGATATGAGGGAATGAGTTGTGTGGCCACATGCATTCTGTCAGATGATCACACGCAAGAGAAAATTTATCAGACTTGCAGAGCCAGCTAGTTCTGCAGCAACGCTGAGTTGATTGGAATGTGCAGTCTGCAAATGGAACAAAGGCTGGTGTCAGAATGGCCAAAACTTGTTACATCTCCAGACAGTCCATTTCAGATGAACTCACCAACAGTTTACATAAGGCAAACAAAGGAGTAAATAGGAACATGCTGTTGTTAGAGATGAGTCTTCAAGGACCAGTCCGATGCAGTGCTGACAAAGGATGTCTTGCTGCTCTGTCCCGATGTTGCCAAGACAACTTCTCTTGACAAACTCGAGTGCCAGAATTCAACTGACAAGTCAGAGGGGTACAAGCAACATACCGGTTTGTTGACATCAAGCCTTCTGCAGTGGACTTAGTTGCAATGCTGTTCTCATACACCACAGATCAAGGAAATCCTGATTGTGATGGCCAGCCTACGTTGAATGCCAGATGCCGACTGAGGAATGTCAGGGTTTGTGCAACACAGAATTTAAAAGGCTGATGGAAGGAGTCTTTTGTCAGCAATGGACGCAACTGTCCCTTCAAGGAATGCCCTGCAATATACATCTACAAATGTCTTGAACGCAGTGAAATTGTCACCCCAAAAATGGACATGTGCAGCAAGATTGAGAGCAATTGTGAAAAACATTCTTGAAGTGCAGCGTTGCAGGAAAGGTGCCAGTTGCCGTGGCGACTGACAAAGTCAAGCATCCTTTTGGTGGCTAAAATTTTTATAGCAACCATGGAAATTGTCCACTTTATTGGTCTGCTGAAAAATATTAGTTCAGTCATTGTGCGCTGTGTTTGTTTTAACTTTTCACCTGAGACATGCTGCACGTCCTATATATCCTTGACTTTATCCCCAATCAAAATTAAATTTTTACAAGCAGAAAATTGGGATTTACTTATTTTATCTCACTAAAAGTTTTGTATTTGTTTTCCATCTCAATAATTATACAAATAACTAGCCAGGAAGAAACCAAAATGAGAGCAAGCAGAAACTAAGATGAATGACAACATTTTCCATAGTGTATGATGGTTCACTTCCCGGTAAAAGTTTACTCCACTGTGCTTGTTTTTTCTGCTCTTGTTTCAATAAAAACCTGGAATTCAAAAGTACAGAGTATTATTAATAATTAACAAATTATTTTGTTTTCTGTTGTATTTTGCCTCCATTTGATCTTGATGTACAGAAAAAGCAGCAAAAAGCACCTTTTTAAATCCCAATCAAAACAACATGGCCGCTACCATTCTCGAGATCTTTAACAGAGGGCAACTTTCACATTGTGACACAATAACACACTTGAGAGAAGCAGAATATCTCCGAAGTCATTCATTTGAAAAAAAGAAAGAAAAATGTTGCCCCTGGGAGAAACCTCAGGGGTTAATGAGCATGGCTATGGCATTTTACACATTTTGAATAGGAAAACATGTATCCTGTGTACATGCCTTGTGCATCTTGAAGGCGCTGATTTTTTTCCTTCCTTTACCAAATCTGGACAAACTTCCTATTTTAAGGTTCATCTGGGCTCATTTTGTTGTAGATATACCCCCCTTCGGAGGAGGATCCAGGGTGGAAATGGGGGGTTGTAAAGTGGCTTGCCTGCCCAGTGTAACAAGATTCAACGGGTCAACTCTCCCTAAGGCCAAACAGCCTCCAAGTCTGTGGTTGCAAGTCACCAAGTCACCACGCTACAGTGGCATTGTTCAATGGAACTAGTTCCCATTGTGTCAGTTTGTTTGGCTCCTGCTGATTGCCCAGTGCATGGAAGTGCATCAAACTTTTACACCTGTTGCACTTTGCTGCATCTGGCAGGGTTAGAGTCAAGTTCAATATTGTCAAGGTGATGGATTTTACCTTTTTCTCTTCTTGTTCCATTTCAGAAGGATATAAGATGCAGGCCCTTTTGATTCTTCAATCTGACTTTCATCTTGCCTGATCCTTCATCAGTGCTCCGAGAGGCGGTACTTTTATGCCAACAAGGGGATAGGTGTGTGAAGTTAAAATAAGTAGGCTATATAAGATAACATTTATTAACAATTGCTGTATTTGCACAAAACAAATGGTCATTTTCATGCTGTTATTTTGAACGAAAAGCAAATACAAACTGTTCAAACGTGTTGACTTTTTAAAATTGGAACATTTTGATTTCTAAAAAAGGAAAAAGTTGTAATTAATTAATGGAAAATTCCTTGCAAACGAGGGCGCTATTTGCTGCATTACAGGCGTTACACAAACATGTATATGTTTATAAATAGATTCTCTAGCATGGCTGCTTGTTTTGCTATATGGGCTGTAACATGGAAACATTACAATTTTGTGCCGTCTTAGAATATGAAAATCAAGACAGTTCTGATTAAAGTAGAAGGGTTAGCAGGTTTGGAGTACATGTGCATGAGCATTGCAAGGCTTGAAATTCGACTTTTGGGGGCACTGCCATTTTGGCCTCACGAAATACCGGTAGGACACGTTGAGGGGTAGCCCTACTAAGGATGGATCGGGAGTGAGAGTCCGTGCCACACTAGTGGGGCTAGTTAAGAGGCACCGCGGCTAATAACAGGAACAAAAGGCCAAATATCTACAAAGGAAAGGCACTGAGGCCAAGGTGTACATGTAAAATTTTCTGCAAAACAAGTTATGAAATTGAAAAAAAATGGTGTTTTATGTGCTTGATGATGAGCTATCATATTTAAATATTTTACAATCCATGACAAAAGATCTTATATTACAGGATAGAACTGGCATATTTTCTGCGAAAGAATTTCTTAATTTAAGAATGCTAATAAATTTAACCTTACATTTAACAAAGAGAACGGGCTTTGTTTCAATTTGACAAATCTTTTTTGACTGCACTGCATGAGTTTACCAACAACATCTCCTTGTGGTGTAAAGTTTACCAATTCATCACGTCACAGAATAATCAGACACACGTAGTTGAATTTGCTGCGTGCATGCATACACAATCCGCAACTAAAGGGACAAACGACCTAGCCGTAGCTGTGGAGGCCCGTTTCGGACATAGCCTAAGCCGTGTATGCCTGTACCAGCCGAGTTGTTGCACAATATGCCCGTATGTGTGCTTGGCACCTGCAGCGAATAATGATCCACGAACGTTGGGCTGCAGAATGGAATACACGTACATACATGTACAAATCTGTATTAGTTTATATCAGTCTACAGATGCAATGCCTCGTTAGTCAAATGCTTTGTAAGTCCAAAAATTCAGACTCCTGAGGCATCAGACTTATGAGGCGTTGGACTTCCATACGCACCCAGCCTCGTCAAGCTGTACGGTGCTGCGGCGCATTGCGCCGGGTCGGCCAGTTTGGCTGGCTAGGCTATATNATTGTATTTAGGGGTCATCCTTGCTGGATAAATGTATTTTGCCCAAATACTGGGTAACATATATATAAGGAGCCATAACATTGCTCAAATGGTCCCCCAAATCCTCTGATTTCAATATGATTTCACATGCACCCTGGGAGGCTACGGTTAATACCGTTTATAATTTGGGAATGTTTTCTGCACAGACTGTGATCTCCCATATTGGCCTTCAGTTGGACTGAGAGAGAACGCTATTTCCTTGGCATCAGAGGCTCCTTTGGTACTAACTGTGCATCACTGGTTCATGAACGACTAGGACATGCAAGAGGTGCAGCCCCATCGCTACCAACAAAATGAAGACTCCCAACCAACACAGCGCTTTTCAATCAAGTTGTGTGTCTACTCAAGGCAGATTGAAGAGATTGTTTGGCTGAAAAAATAGGTGGGATTGTTTAAATATAGCCCCAGATCAACACTTTTTGTTTTGCGGTCTTGCATCTGTATATGGTTGAAAACACATCATAAGGTCGTCTAGAACTACAAAGTAGATGGATGTAATTTGCTAAATCACTGCTGACAAGCTTGAGGAAAAGGACTTTTTGGGAAGTGTATTTAAGGTGTTTGGAAGAATAAAATGTACTTAGCTAATCAAGTAATGATTAAAAAGAAATGGAAAAATAACAACTAAAAAGATGAGATTTTTATAAAAGAAACTCTAGTGACGTGGGCTTGTATATTATTTGGCCCTGATCTTTGTCTCTTTGACACTCCTTTCAATGATGCTTCAATTGAGTGTAAAGTGCAATCTGCATTTTAAAATGGTGGCCTCCATAAGTGTGTTGTAATACAGATTGGAATTCAAACATGGTTTGTTTAGTTTCCCTAGTTTCAGTAGTTTGACGGAGAGATGAGCAAGCTGGTCCTTGGAGGCTGTTCTCTGGAGTGTAACAAATCAGAGATATCTTATCACTGGTGACACTACTCAACAGGTATGGAAACAGTCTACATCATATTCTGATATTAGTCCATGGTAATGGTAATAGTGAGATGCTTGGTGGTTTGTACGTGTAGATCTTGACCTTGGGTTTTGTCTTTTAAGTTTTTCAATTAATCTCAAGCATTTAGGGTTGGGTTGAATTAAACTACAAAATACTGGATAGAATTATTTGGTGTGGTCGTACAATTTATGCCAAAGTGAACAGAAACAAGACAGAAGCTGCATCTACAGGCTGCTTGTAGTGAATGAGGAGTGTACTTAAATGAAATGTCCTCATTCCTGGATCAAAATTACATACAAGGATGGGTGTACACATTCCACAGGGGTCATATAAAAATTCTGGACTCTTATTTTGTTTCCTCAGCCAACTGTTTACTCACTGAAGCCATCCTTCTGTGTCAAATACATTAAAGTTGAAATGCATCGGTTTGTTACAATATGGCATACTAGCCAACATTGGCTTCAGTTGGTACAAATTGCTCTTTGCATGCTGCTGCCCCAGGCATGCAGAATCTCGATCTTGATCTTTACAAAATCGGTTCAGTGATTTCCATGTATGTTGCTTTGGTCGTTCTGCACATGCTCTGTTAGATCTTATACCGTACGATTGGACAATGTTACAGAAGCTGATTGTGACACGATTGTACAATCTGTCAGATTGAGGCTCTCCATGCCTATGGCAGCAGCATGCAGAATAAATAACGTGTGTGTCCAGAGCTTCTTTCATGATGTCCTTAACACAGGCTGGCTTCTATCATACACACCAAGGATTCAACATTGGCTGGGAAGTATGATGTAAGCCATCTTGACAATAATTCTTTGGTGTTCCACATGCCTGGAAGAAGGTCATTTAGAGAAGCACTTAAAACTTGCTTTTCTCCATCTGTCTCATTCCCCACTGCCCCCCGTGAATCAGTTAATCCAAGCTAATGCACTCGTGCCGTATTGTCATTTCTTCCTTTTGCATGTTTTTAATGACTGTTGTGTGTGTCCATCTCAGCCAGATCACAAGCCGCTGAGTGAGCCGCTGTTCATGGTACATCCAAATTCTTGATGATGGGGTTCCAGTGCTTGTTGTTGAGGTGATCGGACTTTGATCTCTTGCTGCTGCCTGCTGGGTAAAAGGTGCGTAGGTCCAATGTTGTTGGTTATTCCAAAGGTATAATTCACTGATTGAGTCCCCTGTGCACTCGTATATATTTCATATACGGACCCAAAACATAATGAGGTCCAGCTATTATTTTGTACTTGGACAATTATTGCTTCCCACCTCACTGCCTTAGGAAACTAAGCATGACGTGNCAACAGTCTACATCATATTCTGCTATCAGTCTATGGTAATGGTAATGGTGAGATGCCCGGTGGTTTTGTACGTGTAGATCTTGACCTTGGGTTTTGTCTTTTAAGTTTTTCAATTAATCTCAAGCATTTAGGGTTGGGTTGAATTAAACTACAAAATACTGGATGGAATTATTTGATGTGGTCGTACAATTTGTGCCAAAGTGAACAGAAACAAGACAGAAGCTGCATCTACAGGCTGCTTGTAGTGAATGAGGAGTGTACTGAAATGAAATGTCCTCATTCCTGGATCCAAATTACATACAAGGATGGGTGTACACATTCCACAGGGGTCATATAAAAAATCTGGACTCTTATTTTGTTTTATCAGCCAACTTTTTACTCACTGAAGCCATCCTTCTGCGTCAAATACATTAAAGTTGAAATGCATCGGTTTGTTACAATATGGCATACTAGCCAACATTGGCTTCATTGGGTACAATTTGCTCTTTGCACGCTGCCGCCCCAGGTATGCAGAATCTTGATCGTGATCTTTACAAAATTGGTTCAGTGATTTCCATGTATGTTGCTTGGTCATTCTGCGCATGCTGTGTCGGATCTCATACCGCACGATTGGACAATGTTACAGAAGCTGATTGTGACACGATTGTACAATCTGCCAGATTGAGGCTCTCCATGCCTATGGCAACAGCATGCAGAATAAATAACGTGTGTGTCCAGAGCTTCTTTTATGATGTCCTTAACACAGGCTGGCTTCTATCATACACACCAAGGATTCAACATTGGCTGGGAAGTATGATGTAAGCCATCTTGACAATAATTCTTTGGTGTTCCACATGCCTGGAAGAAGGTCATTTAGGGAAGCACTTATAACTTACTTTTCTCCATCTTTCTCATTCCCCACTGCCCCCGTGAATCAGTTAATCCAAGCTAATGCACTCATGCCATATTGTCATTTCTTCCTTTTGCATGTTTTTAATGACTGTTGTGTGTGTCCATCTCAGCCAGATCACAAGCCGCTGATTGAGCCGCTGTTCATGGTACATCCAAATTCTTGATGATGGGGTTCCTGTGCTTGTTGTTGAGGTGATCGGACTTTGATCTCTTGCTGCTGCCTGCTGGATAAAAGGTGCGTAGGTCCAATGTTGTTGGTTATTCTAAAGGTATAATTCACAGATTGAGTCCCCTGTGCACTCATATATATTTCATATACGGACCCAAAACATAATGAGGTCCAGCTATTATTTTGTACTTGGACAATTATTGCTTCCCCCCTCACTGCCTTAGGAAACTAAGCATGACGTGTTTATGTTACTGGTCTCTTCACTTTTCCAAAAGTTGACAGGGACGGAGGTCCTTCTCTGTGGATTAATTTAATTTTTTCCTAAACCTGGGTGACATACCTGTGTATGGGGAGCCATAATGTAATACCATTGATAAATTTGGGATGGCAGGTAAAACGTGAAATATCAGAGAGTGTTTGGCCCAACCCCCTTTGGTGTATGCAAAATCCCATTGGATCAGACGATTTCAG
>NW_019091386.1:1860194-1878114 GCF_001949145.1 Acanthaster planci | reverse complement strand
ATAATTCTTGCTTTGCCTGTACTATGAAGGGCCTTCTCAGCACAGAGAATGCTTCATATATGCGAGCATAAAAGGTCTACAAATTATCTAAATCTTTCAATCTTGGTGTCATCTGAACGGGCACATGCTCCTCTATCAATTCATATAGGTTTCATATCTATATTTGTAGTAGTTAGGAAAATATCTCCAAAAAAAAGTGCGAGTTTTCTTCCGACTCCTTGATATTTTTACGGAATTCTGGCTTTACGCTATACCGCTTCTGTTCCGCACGGAGAATGCTTCATATATGCGAGCATAAAAGGTCTCAAAATTATATAGATCTTGCAATCTCCAAGTCATCGGCAAGGGCACATGTTCTTCTATCTATTCATATAAGTTTCATATCCATATTTGCAGTAGTTAGTAAAATACCTGCAAAAGAAAATGCGAGTTCTCCTCTAATCTCTTGAAATCTTTGCGTGATTCTGGCTTTGCCTGCGCTATAACGGTCATGCTCCGCACGGAGAATGCTTCAAATATGCGAGAATAAAAGGTCCACAAATTATCTAAATCTTGCAATCTTGCTTTCATCTCAAAGGGCAAATGTTCCTGTATCTATTGATATAAGTTTTATATCCATGTTTGCAGTAGTTACGAAAGTATATGCAAAAGAAAGTGCAAATTTTTTTCTGACTGCTTGAAATTTTTGCGTAATTCTAGCTTTGCCTGCCCTATAAACGTCCTGTTCCGCTTCATATATTCGAGCATAAAAGGTCTACAAATTATCTAAATCTTGCAATCTTGGTTTCATCTGAAAGGGCACATGTTCCTCTATCTATTTATGTAAGTTTCATATTCATATTTGCAGTATTTAGGAAAATATTTCCAAAAAATATTTCGAGTTTTATTATGACTGCTTGAAATTTTGCGTAATTCTAGCTTTACCTGCGCTATAGTGGTTCTGTTCTGCTTCATATATGCGAGCATAAAAGGTCTACAAATTATCTAAATTATGCAATCTTGGTGTCATCGGCAAGGAAACATGTTCTTCTATCTATTCATATAAGTTTTAGATCCATATATGCAGTAGCTAGCAAAATATTTGCCAAAGAAAATGCAATTTTTTTTTAGATTGCTTGAAATTTTTGCGTAATTCTAGCTTAGCCTGCGCTATAAATGTCATGTTCCGCACAGAGAATGCTTCATATATTCGAGCATAAAAGGTCTACAAATTATCTCAATGTTGCAATCTTGGTGTCATCTGAAAGGGGACATGTTCTTCTACCTATTCATATACGTTTCATATCCATATTCGCAGTAGTTAGGAAGATATCTGCAAAAGAAAGTGCAAGTTTTATTCAGAGTGCTTGAAATTTTTTAGTAATTCTAGCTTCGCATGCGCCATAAAGGTCATGTTCTGCCCAGAGAATGCTGCATATATGCCAGCATAAAAGGTCTAGAAATTATCTAAATCTTGCAATCGTGGTTTCGTCTGAAAGGGCACATGTTCCTCTATCTATTCATGTAAGTTTCATATCCATATTTGCAGTAGTTAGGAAAATATCTGCAAAAGAAAGTGCGAGTTTTATACAGAGTGCTTGAAATCTTTGCGTGAATCTGGCTTTCCCTGCGCTATAACGGTCATGCTCCGCACGGAGAATGCTTCAAATATGCGAGAATAAAAGGTCTACAAATTATCTAAATCTTACAATCGTGCTTTCATCTCAAAGGGCACATGTTCCTATATCTATTGATATAAGTTTTATATCCATGTTTGCAGTAGTTAGGAAAATATATGCAAAAGAAAGTGCAAATTTTTTCTGACTGCTTGAAATCTTTGCGTGATTCTAGCTTTGCCTGCCCTATAAACGTCCTGTTCCGCTTCATATATTCGAGCATAAAAGGTCTGGACATTATCTAAATCTTCCAATCTAGGTTTCATCTGAAAGGGCACATGTTCGTCTATCTATTGATATAAGTTTCATATCCATATTTGCAGTAGTAAGGAAAATATCTGCAAAGGAAAGTGCGAGTTTTCTTCTGACTGCTTGAAATCTTTGTGTAATTCTGGCTTTGCCTGAGCTATACCAGTTCTGTTCCGCTTCATATATGCGGGCATAAAAGGTCTACAAATTACCTAATTCTTGCAATCTTGGTGTCCTCGGCAAGGGCACATGTTCCTCTATCTATCGATATAAGTTTTATATCCATGTTTGCAGTAGTTAGGAAAATATCTGAAAAAGAATGTGCGAGTTTTATTAAGAGTGCTTGAAATTTTTCGTAATTCTAGCTTTGCCTGCCCTATAAAGGTCCTGTTCCGCTCTACATATGCGCGCATAAAAGGTCTACAAATTATCTAAAACTTTCAATCGTGGTGTCATCTGAAAGGGCACATGTTCCTCTATCTATTCATGTAATATTGATATTCATATTTGCAGCAGTTAGGAAAATATCTGCAAAAGAAAGTGTGAGTTTTCTTTTGACTGCTTGACATTTTTGCGTGATTCTAGCTTTGCCTGAGCTATACCGGTTCTTTTCAACTGCATATATGCGATCATAAAATTTCCACAAATTATTTTAAACTTTCAATCTTGGTTTCATCTAAAAGGGCACATTTTCCCTATCTATTTACTTAAGTTTCAAGTTTTCCTCTGACTGCTTGAAATGTTTGCGTGATTCTAGCCTTCGCTATAAAGGTCCTGTTTCGCACAGAGAATGCTTCATATATTCGAACATAAAAGGTCTACAAAATATCTAAAACTTTCAATCGTGATGTCATCTGAGAGGGCACATGTTCCTCTATCTATTCATATAAGTTTCATATCCATATGTGCAATAGTTAGGAAAATATCTTCAAAAGAAAGTGCGAGTTTTCCTCTGACTGCTTGAAATTTTTGCGTGATTCTGGCTTTGCCTGCCCTATAAAGGTCCTGTTCCGCTTCATATACGCGAGCATAAAAGGTCTACGAATTATCTAAAACTTTCAATCTTGGTGTCATCTTCAAGGGCACATGTTCTTCTATCTATTCATATAAGGTTCATATCCATATGTGCAGTAGTTAGGAAAATATCTTCAAGAGTAAGTGCGGGATTTGTTCTGACTGCTTGAAATAATTGCGTTATTCTAGCCTTCGCTATAAAGGTCCTGTTCCGCACAGAGAATACTACATAGATGCGAGCATAAAAGGTCTACAAATTACCTAATTCTTGCAATCGTGGTTTCATCTGAAAGGGCACATGTTCCTCTATCTATTCATATAAGTTTCATATCCATATGTGCAGAAGTTCGGAAAATATCTTCAAAAGAAAGTGCGAGATTTTTTCTGACTGCTTGAAATAATTGCGTAATTGTAGCCTTCGCTATAAAAGTCCTGTTCACCACAGAGAATGCTACATATATGCGAGCATAAAAGGTCTACAAATTACCTAATTCTTGCAATATTGTTTTCATCTAAAAGGGCACATGTTCCTCTATCTAGTCATGTAAGTTTGATATTTATATTTGCAGTAGTTAGTAAAATATCTTCAAAAGAAAGGGCGAGTTTTCTTCTGACTGTTTGAAATTTTTACGTGATTCTGGCTTTGCCTGCCCTATACCGATTCAGTTCCGCTAAATATATGCAAGCATAAAAGGTCTACAAATTACCTAATTCTTGCAATCTTCATTTCATCTGAAAGGGCACATGTTCCTGTAGCTATTCATGTAAGTTTGATATTCATATTTGCAGTGTTTAGTAAAATATCTTCAAAAGAAAGTGCGAGATTTTTTCTGACTGCTTGAAATAATTGCGTGATTCTAGCCTTCGCTATAAAAGTCCTGTTCCGCACAGAGAATGCTACATATATGCGAGCATAAAAGGTCTACAAATTACCTAATTCTTGCTATCGTGGTTTCATCTGAAAGGGCACATGTTCCTCTATCTACTCATATAAGTTTCATATCCATATTTGCAGTAGTTAGGAATATGTCTGCAAAAGAAAGTGCGAGTTTTCTTCTGACTGCTTGAAATTTTTGCGTGATTCTGGCTTTGCCTGCGCTATACCGGTTCTGTTCCACTACATATAAGCGACCATAAAAGGTCTACTAATTACCTAATTCTTGCAATCTTGGTTTCATCTGAAAGGGCACATGTTGCTCTATCTATTCATGTAAGTTTGATATTCATATTTGCAGTAGTTAGTAAAATATCTTCAAAAGAAAGTGCGAGTTCTCTTCTGACTGCTTGAAATTTTTGCGTGATTCTGGCTTTGCCTGAGCTATAACACTCATGTTCGGCACGGAGAATGCTTCATATAGGCGAGCATAAAAGGTCTACAAATTATCTAAAACTTTCACTCTTGGTGTCATCGGCAAGGGCACATGTTTCTCTATCTATTGATATAATTTTCATATCCGTATTTGCAGTATTTAGGAAAATATTTGAAAAAGAAAATGTGAGTTTCCTTCTGACTGCTTGAAATGATTGCGTGATTCTAGCTTTGATTTTGCTATAAAGGTCCTGTTCCGCACAGAGAATGCTTCATATATTCGAGCAGAAAAGGTCTACAAATTATCTAAATCTTGCTATCGTGGTTTCATCTGAAAGGGCACATGTTCCTCTATCTATTCATATAAGTTTCATATCCATATTTGTAGTAGTTAGGAATATGTCTGCAAAAGAAAGTGCGAGATTTCTTCTGACTGTTTGAAATTTTTGCGTGATTCTGGCTTTGCCTGCGCTGTGAAGGTCATGCTCGGCACAGAGAATGCTTCATATAGGCGAGCATAAAAGTCTAGAAATTATCTAAATCTTGCAATCTTGGTTTGATCTGAAAGGGCACATGTTTTTCTATCTATTCATGTAAGTTTAATATTCATATTTGCAGTAGTTAGTAAAATATCTGCAAAAAAAGTGCGAGTTCTATTCTGACTGCTAGAAATCTTTCCAGGATTCTGGCTTTGCCTGCACTATCACGGTCATGCTCCGCACGGAGAATGCTTCAAATATGCGAGAATAAAAGGTCTACAAGTTACCTAATTCTTGCAATTTTCCTTTCATCTGAACGAGCACATGTTCCTCTATCTATTCATGTAAGTTTCATATTCATATTCGCAGTAGTTAGGAAAATATCTGCGAAAGAAAGTGCGAGTTTTATTCAGAGTGCTTAAAATTTTTGCGTAATTCTTGCTTTGCCTGTACTATGAAGGGCCTTCTCAGCACAGAGAATGCTTCATATATGCGAGCATAAAAGGTCTACAAATTATCTAAATCTTTCAATCTTGGTGTCATCTGAACGGGCACATGCTCCTCTATCTATTCATATAGGTTTCATATCCATATTTGTAGTAGTTAGGAAAATATCTCCAAAAAAAAGTGCGAGTTTTCTTCTGACTCCTTGATATTTTTACGGAATTCTGGCTTTACGCTATACCGCTTCTGTTCCGCACGGAGAATGCTTCATATATGCGAGCATAAAAGGTCTCAAAATTATCTAAATCTTGCAATCTTGGTTTCATCTGAAAGGGCACATGTTTTTCTATCTCTTCATGTAAGTTTCATATTCATATTTGCAGTAGTTAGTAAAATATCTGCAAAAGCATGTGCATGTCCTTATCTGACTGCTTGATATTTTTGCGGAATTCTGGCTTTGCGCTATTCCGGTTCTGTTTTGCACGGAGAGTGCTATATATATGCGAGCATAAAAGGTCTCAAAATTATCTAAATGTTGCAATCTTGGTGTCATCGGCAAGGGCACATGTTCCTCTATCTATTCTTATAAATTTCATATCCATATTTGCAGTAGTTAGGAAAATATCCTGAAAAGGTTTGATATTTTTGCGTAATTCCATCTATGTCTGTGCTACACCGGTCCCGTTCCGCACGGAGAATGCTTCATGTATTCGAGCATAAAAGGTCTAACAATTATTTAAATCTTGCAATCTTGGTGTTATCTGAAAGGGCACATGTTCCTCTATTTATTCATATCAGTTTCATGTCCATAAAAGGTCTAAAAGTTATCTACATCTTGCAATCTTGGTGTCATCTGAACGAGCACATGTTCCTCTATCTATTCATGTAAGTTTCATATTCATATTCGCAGTAGTTAGGAAAATATCTGCGAAAGAAAGTGCGAGTTTTATTCAGAGTGCTTAAAATTTTTGCGTAATTCTTGCTTTGCCTGTACTATGAAGGGCCTTCTCAGCACAGAGAATGCTTCATATATGCGAGCATAAAAGGTCTAAAAGTTATCTACATCTTGCAATCTTGGTGTCATCTGAACGTGTACATGTTCCTCTATCTATTCATATCAGTTTCATATCCATATTTGCAGTAGTTAGGAAATATCTGCAAAAGAAAGCGAGAGTTCTTGTCCAACTGCCTCCTACTTTTGCGTAATTCTGGCATTGGCTGCGCTATACCGGGTCCTGTTCTCGTACAGAGAATGCTTCTTATATATGTCAGAATGCATGCGCATAAAGAGCCACACATGAACAAAAAGCGTGTGCGCCCCCTTTAAAAATGTATACAGGGGTACAAACTCAGAGGTCTTTTTTCTCAGATCCTTATTCCTAAGAAAACCCTATGCAAATGTCATAACTGTAGTTTTCTTGTCTAAGTTGGTGATACGAATGACACAATATAGAATCATAATATTTATTCCCGTCTTCATATTAAAACAAAATGTTCCGTTGTTCCCCTTGCTGTCTGTGAACAGCCATGCTACAGCGCTTCTGTTGCTTTACAGTTCGCAATGCAGGTGTGCATTTTGTTTGACCAAAATGAGCTCCTCCCTTGTTTGCGCTGTGCCAGCGCGCATGTCACGGCATGGGCTCGGAATTTCCCTAATCAGCGGACGAAGACATGCAGGTTTTACATTCCGATAAATGACGTGTGTTAAGTGTTTTTACATTATAACAAGAAATATGCATTTTCCTTTACTCAACCCCACGAAGTAAATTACAGCAGGCGTTTTGCACTGGTATTTCTAAATAATTAATACATGCTTATTAGATCTAAGAGGCAAATGTTTAAAGTTACAAAATTTTCGAACAAATTTTCCAGTCGAACAACACAAACAAACAGGAACTCCGTTCGGAGACAAATTTTGCATTTTTGGTTTATTTCGTTAGCTGCCTTACATTATGTTTCCGTACCGGTCAGTTTATCTACCTTTTTTCATATTTCTAGAAGCTGTGAACCATTAATGAATGATAAATGAGTTTTCTTGGGAGTCATGGAGTTTGTGTATCCGGCGTGAGTCTACTGCGGTGTAGGGTCCCAGCCGGGCGGAAGTATCCTGATAAAATCCAACGGGCTTTATTTTCAGCCCATGAAAGGCCCTGTTGAGTTTTCCTATTGAGGTGGAATTTTTCATCACCTTTAACAAATTCAGCATGGATCGATCATGCTGAAATCCAGAGCATTTTGCTCCAAGCTGTGGCAGTTACAATCGGAGAGAGACCGCTACTTAAGTAATTTTTTGTAAACTTTCTGTGACACAGCGAATTATGGAAATATGCTTCTTTCTATCACGATTCCTTAATGTAAGACGCTCCATCTGGTTCTGTTTCTAACCGTGGTCCTGGTTGCTGCATCCAAGTAACGGTATGATATTAAGAAAAACAGGGTATAAAAAGCTGTAAGCATACTATGACATTTTTTTGCAAGTGCGTTGAAAAACTGAAGTGCCATGATAATTAAATTATATGCAACAATAAATAAATTGGTAAAAAGTTTGAAGCAACAAAACAGGAATATCCAAAACGAAGAAACAGTAAACGAGCAAACTTGTACAAAACAAATACACCAAAACAAAATAGAGAACCGAATCAATAGGCAAGCGAAACAAAATTAAAAATGATATATATAGAGATAGAGTGCCTAGGTAACAATGATAAAGTACACAAATCAACCGAAAGACTGACAGACATGCAGACTGATCTACAAACAGACCAATTAAAACCACAGTACTGGCAAGCTGACAATTCGGTTAGTTGGTGGCTAGCAAGGCGGCTGGAAAATATACACTATACAGAAAGAAATAAGGGGGGAACACTACGGCATATTATTTTGGCAATGATTGGGATCATTCGGTGACAGGCCGAACTCTGATGAAAGCGTAGAACTTCCAACAATGTGTCAGTTACATCGCTTTACATACTGGTCGGCCCTGGCGAATGAACATGCTTTCGAGGGTTAAAAAAATGATAAGTGAAATTAACCCTAACACTACAGTAGATGGCAAATCATATTGGAATTCGGAGACTGGGGACTGTTCCGGTTAATGGTCTATGTACTGAAAGGGACTTTTATAGATCAGGCCTGCAAAGTATGTTGAAGCTTAAAAAAACCTAACCTTAAAACCCACAATGGAGTATAAAAAAAACTAGCCATCCAACCGACTAACCCAATGGCCAACCAATAAAATAACCAACAAATTATACTGGTCTCATGAAATAAAAGACTAAAACCCACCAACAACAGACTATTTAGGCTACCAAACTAACCAACAGTCAACTAACCAGCAAGCCGTATAAACAGGCGAACAAAACTAAGATAAAAACTCGACAAAACTACCAACATAATAGTCGAACTAAGAAACAATTCAACCATAAGCAAGCTATATCTAAGCAACTATTTAAGAGGAGCGCAAAATAAAAAGTTTCATAAAGTCATGCAAATAAACGTTTCATCAAACGAACAATGTCAAGCCAAGCCAAGAAACCAAATGGGCAACAGAACAAGAACCTAAAAAGAACCAATTTCCATTTTGCCAGAGAACAACAGAAAAACTAAGCATTCATACTCCAAGAAGGAAACCAATCTATTTGGAAAAAAAGTCAGAGAAATAAAGGCATACCGCTTCCAGTAAACATTATGTACAAGGAAGAAAAGAAGGAGGTTTCTAAATAAAATGACTCCAACTGAAATACATGAATGTGTAAGATACGCTTCGAAAAGTGCAAAAACACGATGAAAAAACACATTTTTCCGACCTTCACCGTGAACGAGCCAGGATCAAACCAGATGAATGCGTCACCAAGAATTTCCTAACTTGTTGAAAATCTAGTATTTCCTGATTTGTACCATGAGACATTAAACGAACCGTCTAACCAATACCGACTGTAGGTAGGTATTCCAAGAAGCATCATGTGTATCTATAATGGATTTTTATTGCCTAATTCATTCTCAGAACTAAAAGTATTAAGCAGCTTTCTGACTTCATTTGTAGTTGAAGGGCCGTTGTGGTAATAAGTGCAATCGTTCTTGGTGTTCTACCAGTTATTCATGCCGGCGCACGCGGCCATCTTTTGGAAGAACTCCTTGTTCTGTTGCAGGATTTCCTCCTGCATGTCCTCTGGCACAAGGTCCAAGATCTAGAAGTTGAGGAGACAAAAGGAGGAAGGAAGAAAGTGAAACAAACAAAAAACAGGGGCAGGGCTCAAAGAAGGACAGACAAAAATAATGTGCGGGGACAAACTCCAAATTGGACTGACAAGAAAGGCGATAATCTTGATGTCAATAACTAGGTCAAACTGGAACAGAAATAAAAATGCAACTGAAAGTATGCAATTTCAGTAATATTATAATACTTTAAATAAGTAATTGTAATCATCAACATCAGTATGTTAATTTTCATTAACTGGAGCAATCTGATTGTTTTTTGCACCATCCAGTATTTCTATAGGTGAACTAAAATTGGCAGTTTGTGTGCCTTTGACGTGTAAAAGACGTTGTACTTGCAGTGTATTACCCAAGCTAATCATAAGCGAAGGTTTGTTAATTCACCTCATCCTGTTCCATGCAGTCGTTTAGACCCAGGAAGAAAACGTATGGAGAAGGTGCCTTTACGGTCCCCAGGAGTTGACGGGCTTCTGCTCTGGCCTCAGCAAGGTTATTCTGATGGTTGAGAAAAAATGACCACCACATATACTCACTGCACAAAACAGTTGGCGTAAGCACATCTCTATGACGGTCAACATCTAAACTGACGATCACTCATACTGTGATATCATACCCTCCCCTATGCTCATTCAATTTGTGCAGTCTAATTTGTTGCTTCACAATACAGTAAACTGACCTGTACTCTTTCCTTGGCGAGTTCTATGGCCCTTTCTTGCACGGTCTTCCTAGGAGCCG
Organism: Acanthaster planci; assembly: GCF_001949145.1. The sequence continues at coordinate 1,868,014 of NW_019091386.1, read as the reverse complement.
TGAGATCAGGCTGATCCGACGGGAATTTCCCGCCAACAATCATGTTTGCCAGCTGGCCAGACAATCTGGGAAAAAATACAAGAATTCTTTATCGTGAAGAGTGTCGAGGAACTATAGTGACAGAATCGTTCCGAACATTATGACCTGTTGCAGACTATTAAAGATCTATCGAATTGGCACATCAGTTTAATATTTCAAAATTATTAGCTTACCCAGTGTCCACATCGGTGCTTGTGAAAACAGGTGCACTATGAAAAATAAGAAGACAGCTATTTTAGTGATTTTTCGGGAAACTACTTTCGAAATTCAAATTGCGTTTTTCACTATGTAGATGATGAGACATTTATAAAAGTGTTGAAGTTAATTTGTTCCAGTTTCAAAAACGTAAATTATGCAGTTTTTCAAAGTATTGGCGATAATAGCTCTATAATTAGCACAATCGTGTCATTAAAACTACTTGATCAAATATTGATGTCCAAGCACAGTTCTTTAATTTATAAAGAAAGCGCAGGTTTGTTTCATAAAGGACGTTGTAAGAGTTTTGGAGGATAATATCACTTAATGATTCCTGACCTGGTTTCCTCCTGCTTGCCAGAGACGCTGCGTTGGATATACCACGCCGCAGCGAGGCCAATAGTAGCACTAGCTAGTGCTGCAAGGAAGCAGCCAATCTTACTGCAAAACAAAATGGATATTTAGTCCTACTGCATTAATTTTGTGTCTGAGAGCCACCGTTGGCAGAACTTGATTCACGGAGGGAGATTCTCGTAATGTTTAATACGATTAGTTGTGTCCTTTCATCCATTGAGTCTAACGATCGTGATCTTTTCAAGGACAAGCTACCGAGGAAATCACAGAAGCACAATTTGTAATCGTTACTTTTTAGAATGAGGAAACTTACGTCATGTCCTTCTTGTTTCTTGAGTGCAAAGGAACTTTTAACTATCCTAAAATGTCGTAGATCTCAAAGCGGAAAAGCTTGAAACGTCCGTACACTGTGCTGGTGAAGATAGTTCTGGATCTCAAAACAAATTTTCCGTGTATAGTTTCCATGGACGCCAAACGTACAATGACATCTCATAGTGACCGATGACGCAAACAAACGAATGTTTTCGCAAAATTGTTAAAACTTTTACGAACGTAACAATGATGGTCAAGACGCGCGCACTTTCGAAGTTCTCAGGGTAAAAAAGAGGGCGCTTTTTATAAACGTGCTAAGTTTAACCCTAATACAGCAGGGGGCCGGAATCCACCTCCCCCTCCATTTTTCCTGCCTCACCACTGTTTTTTTTTGGGGGGGGAGCTGAGGCGATTTTTTAAAATAACTCTCTGCTGTCATCTTGACACTAATCTTTCTAAATCACGCATGCTGTTCTTGCGCAGCTCGTATTTTGCCGACAGAGACAGGTCAGCCGAACAAAGTGTACTTTTTACTGTGGTGCTCAATGCACGCAGGCTGGCACGCGCCTACATTGGAGCTCTTCAAATGACCGTAACAACAAAACCATCTGATTGAGTTCAAACTTCACATCTGTAATGACAAGGACATGTCTTTACATGCATGCCAAGTTTCGAAAGAAATCTAGTGTGGCACAGCTGAGTTCTTGGGACGGAATCCGCCCCCGGCACAAACTACCGTGCTCTTTAAAGGATATAGGGGTCAACATTGGGAAAAATTGAGTAGTTTGTCAACCACGTTCTCTGATTTGGAAATTAAAATGTGGATTCTGACATTAATTAAATATGCATGCAAATTCAGCCATTGAGCATTTTGACCAGCAAATCAAGATATCAAGGTCCGAGGAAATTTCCTCGTGCGTGGAAAGTTGAAGAAAGGGTCCGTTAGCTACGGCATTTTCTTTGGGGTGTGCCGGAGTACGATTCAGTTTGCCGACTTGTAACTTGTTCGCCAACCTAGTGTGGTGAACTGTGGTACGCTACATTTCATGCTTCGGGGAAATGCCGATGGCAAACGTACATCATTTACAACGTATATACTGATTTTGGATTCATTTGCCTACCGAAGCTCTATTAGCCGACTGGAATTATTTATGGGGGACGCGCGGGTGCCAAACCTCCACACCCCCACCTACGTCGCTACGCCTCGGGGTTGTTAATCAAACACTTGTAGGTGTATGTGACAAGATATTCCACTATCGTTGAGCAACTTTCGTTGCAGACATTTATCACTCTCCTACTCAGAAAAGTTGATGTAAATACTAGCATTTCTGCGTCTAATCCCGTCTTGTTCGAAAAACGCAGTGCCTTAAAACATCGCAACACTAGGCCTTCAGACTATGAAATTGCATGTATTAATTAACGTTGCCTTGTATCATGATCAAAGCGGTCGTCTGTTTATTTGCAGACAAAATAACTTGATCAGAATGTTTCTGATGTTATACAAAGCCAAATAGAAAATATTTCCAAGGTGATTTTTCATCGTCCGATCATCTTGAACAACACACTTACTGGCCTGACTTTTACCGTGGTGGCGCTATCACGATTCCGTTGCTCGCGCACACAGTGTGTTTATATAAGGCATAGAAATCATAACTTATGTAGGCGCGGTAAGCGCGACTGGGGATGTACTGTACCTAGGCCAGACCCTCCTTCGCCGAAATTGAACAAGGGGAAAATATTTTAGAATAAGGTCACCGCCATTTGGCACTCTAAACACACCTCCTGCACAGTTTTAGGGCTTTTTCTCGTGAGAAAAAAATTGTGGCTCGGCAAGTTAGCTGCGTATTTTCTTGTAACTAGTATCAGTCATCCTGTTTCCATCCAAGTCATCCTTCAAAATCATTTCACCAAACAGATTTTACCGGAACTTGTATCAACTACCTCCATGTTTAAACCAACCAGATTTCTGATTCTTACCAACCCCTTTCTATCCCCACCCCTAGATTTTTCCCTCTATCCGGGGTTAGCCAGCGGCCAGACACACACACGTAATATACGCACCGCATCGATCAGAAACGCCCTCTGTTCTTTTAGCTGGTCTCTGATCTTCTTCCCAGCAGTTTGGTAACGGGACCACCGGGCGCAGTACCAGCTATTTTCATTGGAAATGGTACTAACTCACGATGGCAGGTCTAACAAAAACTTGCGGTAAGAAACATGGCAGAAACCAGTGAATTTTGGCGGGATATCGCATGTAATTGGTGATGGCAATCGAGAGGTACTTTTTTTGCCCCGTACCCTATCTCTGTGCTATTGGATTGGCTTTTCTCGTGATATGGTGATTTGAAGTTCAGGTATGCGGATGGCCGATGACATGTGGTACACTTGGTTGTTTGCCCATTGGCAAACTGTAAGTTGGCAGCTGTGTACATGTAATTTACATGCATGTCAACAGCAATGTGTGAATGCGGAAGTGCGACCCGTCTGTCAAACAGTCATGACAGTACATGTATGTAACTGATGAAGCAAGCTTTCGGGGCCAATATTTTCCAGCCATGGACTCCCAAGTCGGGGCATTAGCTGGCAACATTTGCAATAACCCATCGCGTTTACTGCAGCCAGTTCAGGGCCCAGGGAGCAGCAGTGATTTTGGGGAAGTCCGTCCTAACTCGTCGTCTGAAGTCAGTGACCAATCGCCAAGCATGGGTGTTGCTGCAGAGCCGTTGCCATATACGACAGTCACTGGGTCCCGAGGACAACAGAATGCTGGTCAGAAAGTAAACAACAGTCATGACAGTGTCCAAGCTAAGACGGACTCGAGAACCTTCTTGACCGGTGGGCATCGCTACCAAGATGAACTAAACCAGGTGCCTAGGGTGTCAAACAGCCAAGACATTGTAACAAGGATGGAAGACGTGTCCCTTGACTCTTCTACAACAGCGATAAATCTTGTGACTAGTGCATCTACAGACACAACGACAAACAAATCTCATGATGAGGGTACATTGTCAAACAATCCTGTACAGAGAACGGACACTTTATGCAATAGAACTTCATGTAGTGGCATAGACAGTTCAGCCATTAAAGAAGACAGCAGCCACACAGCTGTCGGTAGTTCTCGTGATGGAGGAAGGAGCGATCTTGCCACAGCAACTCCACAAGATGCAATAAGATTAGAAGCGGACTTAACGAGACAGCATGGTGAACGGACACCAGGGGATGGAGAGGAAAATCCCTCACACTCGGGCACTGGCCAACTGCCTAACTGTGGCACGACCAGTATCGTGTCGGTCCAGTCCGAAGAATCATCTTTGGATCAGCCAGCGGTGCTAGATATCACCAGCAGCAACGAGCTCATTCTGAGTGACATTGAGCTCTCTGGGGAGAATCCCACTTCCCCAGCGACTATTGACGTTATCGACCTAGGTTCCCAGGTGCCCGGCAGCTCCAAGCTGAGGAGGCCCAAATCCCTCGAAGGCTGCCTAGATCTGGACACCAAAGCCCCACAGTGGGTCACCACCCCTAACAAGTCCCAGTCCCTCAGAACCACTCCCTCGACGAGCACCCCCCGGTTCCTGGAAGAGCTGGGCGCGACGGGAAACGCTGTCATTGAGCTGCAGGAGCCGTTCTTTGAGCCCTCGCAGGATGGCCACTCAGATTCCCAACATCCCTGCCTCTCCGGCATCTTGCAGCACGAACTGCAGTCCAGGGCATCCTTCACGAGCGTCTCCAGTCTGAGCACAGAATACTCGTCCTCCCTGGCGACGGACGATCTCAACGAGAATAGGGACAATCTTGAACCGGGCTTCGTGGAGGTCAACTTGCATAGCCAGCTGAGCGGAGGAGACCACTGGGCCTACGCCAGCCAGGGAGCTAAGCCCAAAAAACGAGGCCTGGCTGGGTTTTTGGCAAGGTGAGTCAGACACTCTTCCAAAAATTTTGGAAAAGAATTCCAAATATATCAGTCGATCACACTTTTTGAGTGCCATACCACCAAGTTCACCCTGCTTTTCAAACCGACATGTACTTGTAACATGGGTGACCGTATAGTCTACAGGTCCCTAATTTTGCCACCTATTGTCAAGTCCGATTGGTTTTCATACACTGTAGTAATAAGGGACCTGGGGACAATACGGTCACACACATTACTCCCCCAGCAACATACATGTACCGGTATCTGAACTACGCTTCCTCCTGAAATCCTTCTGAAATCAACACCTGTCCCTGTTTTTCTCAACTTGTTGGTATATGTGAAACTCATAAATTCTGATGGCCCAATTTATGAAATTCTTCCTAAAATTTGATACTCCCAATAGATGTGGTACATGTACGTAGTACCATAACGTGTACACTAAGTGCTTCCTGTCTGAATAAGCCGTGTAAGTACTTTTGAGCAAAAGGTTTTAGAAGACTGCACTTGTATTTCATACTTTTGATGCGCATAAAATGATGCTGTGCGCACTGCTGAAGACCGCGCGCTATGCTGACTGCGGTTTTTGGCAGTGTGCATGAGCACTAATTCATGGTACATGTACCTCATGCGCTCAAATTAATTTGAGCGCATGAGGTACACATGCATGCTCGGACTTTTTCGGGTAAGATTCTACAAGACTGGTTTTCTGGCAGGTCGACTCTTGTGAATACAGTGCCCTGTACTGTGGTACATGCTCGCCAGCGCACGTTGTCTGCATGGTACACAGGCCAAAACAGTAAAACCCGCCTTGGGGCAAAACTGGGATGTGAGTGGCCACTTATAAAAATCAAAGCTAAAACAGCTGGCAAAAAGCTGAAATGTAAATACAAGTAGTTCCTTAGATATTGATGTGCAGACCAGGTGTACAAAAAACTTAATTTGGGTCAACATCTAAACAAAAAATAGCTGAAATCAGCTAAAAGACTGAATTCTTACACCCCTGCTGTACTACGTATTCAAGATCGATATAAGAGCAGTGCTGTGAATCTGATTTCTAAATTTTATTTGCCAAAAAATTTTTGCTTTTAATGTTTTGAGACTCGAGTCGAGACTCCATGAGAGGTTCAAGTCGAGACAGGTCACAGAGACTCCAGTCGAGTCTAATCATTTACCCGTTGGGACTCAAGTCAAGTTGCCAAAAATTGCGACTCGAGTCAGGCTTGAGTCGAGTCATTGACTTGAGTCATTACGGCTCTGCTCTTAGCATGGTTGCATCTGAAACAATATTTTGTACACACGTACGTGTACATGTAACTGTAAGCTTTCAAATAATGCCCTACCTGGTGCAGTTCTTAGACTACGTAACTTCAGGGAACTCTTTGAAGACAGAGTGATTGCCCTCAATGATACAGTGGAATGGCTATCAGCAGGTCACCTGATCTTACAACCTGCAGTTGTTTCCTATGGGAACATCTGAAGGACATTGTTTAAGTCCTTCACACGATATTACCGAGTGATTGGCCCCTCGTTGTGAACGAAGTCGTCGCTTCGCACAGCAGTTCTGTAGTGGTGAGACAAGAGGTCCAAGAAATGTACAAGCATCCATGGAAAGCTTACTAAACTACATGTACATGTACGCTGCCAGATACCAATGTATAACATTCAGATCACATTTTAACCTTGCACTTATACATGTAAATACATGTACATGTAGTAGCAAGCCGTGTGAGTGTTTCCTGTCGGGAAACACTCCCTGTGTATTGTTTATTTGAATATCAAGGGGGAATACCCTTATTCTAGCACAGTACATGCATGTACATGTACAGTACATTGTACATGTACTAGTTCAAACGGCATGGACCAAAATGCAACTCCGGATCCATGTCATTTCCAAAACTTCTAAAAGAGTGACTTTGATCATGTAAAATACAAATCAGCACCTTCAGATTTATAAAAATGATTATTTGGGGATAATTAGGCATACATGTACATGTAATGTGTACATTTGGTACACATTTGGTTGGCTACCTGTGCAAATACATGTACGTGTACTGGTAAAATGGAGTTGAATTCATTTAAAGTTTTACGTCAAAGTGTTTGCACCAGAGGACTCGATTTCCAAACTTCTCTCAACAAGAAGGATAATTCAACTGATGTTTTTTTAAAGCACCTAAGAAATAACTTTTAAAAAAATAAGCCATGAAAAAAGAGCACAAAATTGACGGAAAATGATGAGAAAAGTTTGGCTTATCCTCAAGTTTTACTGCATCAAAAATGTATGATGAGTACAAAATGTTCGTTGCGAATGTCATATTTGACAGAGTTTTGATGACGTTCGAGAATTTTGACAAAAGATGCATTCCTTGGAGGGCTTATGAATATCGAATGAAAAAGAGGGCACACTATCTGGGTTTATGTCAAAGGTCAAACAGGCCATGATGCAGTGAAACATTTCTCTAACGGCACCGTGAGATAATGACGGAAGCAGCAAAATTGCCATGATTGGTATTTTGGACTGTGGTTTTTGGAAACGTAGTTGAAGAAAATGTGATCTGTCCAGGCGTAAAATGATGATGGTTGGGGTGCTTTTTTGCACTCTTTTTTAAAGCTTGTGTTGTATATATCGATTGTGATTTTACTCACTGTTTTTTTGGCAGTTGATTTTTTGACACTTATGACAGAATCGAATGACATTCACGACTGCCGACTTCAGGACCCGATTAATTGTGAGAGGTATTTTTTTTATTTCATGATTATGGTTTTAATACATGTACATGTATGTGTAAATATTATCACCTTTCGCCCAACGCTTTAAATAGCGCCTAAATCAGTCGCAAATGCGACCAAAGTTTTGCTAATGTGATCATATTTTCACCATCTAGCCGCCATTTGCGACTTAAGATAGCTTAAAAAATACATACAAATGTATTCGAACAATTTTGAGTATCCTTAAAAATAAAAAAAAGCAATGACTATGATTATGTAAAGTTCGTTCCAGAAAAGTAGA
>NW_019091386.1:1838130-1859824 GCF_001949145.1 Acanthaster planci | reverse complement strand
GGCGAAAACCCTGATTTCGTGGATTGACCTCATTAGCGCTTGTATGCAAGTTGTGTGGTGGATGTGTGCCGCGCCAGGTCATGATTCTTCGGCATGGATGGACGATGTAAACACAGGGTATTTATACTACATGTGTGTACGTACATGTACGTTCATGAATATTCAGCACACGTGATTACTAAATTTTCATAAAAGTGCTGGCACTTATTTTTTTCCCCATTACGAGCCAGTGGCTACCAAATACTGTTTTTCTGTTTAAAGGGTTGCTTTCGCTACATGTCAATCTGTAAAAAAACGTGGGGAATATCACTCCTCGGTAAGTTTTATTGGCTAAGATTTCAACATGTTGTTCATGTCCGTCAAAAATGCTGACGTTCAAGACCTTAATTAACCGCAATTAAGTTGATACCGGTAGATGGACACAGTCATTGTTCCAGATATCAGCCATGACTTCCCTCATTACATCAGACATTGGGAATTAATTCACTGTTCTCTTCAGGAAAAATGAACCCCCAAAGTTGAACGTTATCTAATGGTCCATATTTTGAGGAACCTGCCATACACATACTTCCCAAAGTCCTGTGCTTTGCTGCCATAACAGTACACCTGTACCAAAATGGATTGGTACAGGTGCATGTAAGGAACATTTTACAGTAGTCATCAGCTTTCTGGTCTGGGCAAATCAATAGAATCCACTCTGCAGTCATGTAGTTCATGTAATCCACATGCGCACGTGTACCGATACATTTAATTTGTACAGTGCACATGTACCGGTACCGGTACATGTACCGGTGTGCAAATTCCAAATTCGGCATGACATGTAAAATCTGCACTCCACTTCTTTCTTCGCTCACGATGTGTGTTGTTCAATGTTCCCTGGTGATTCCACTGGATTTTTTCCCCAAGTTCAGGATTCATGGCCCCGTAATTCTGGATTTCTAGAAGTTTCAGACGTCCTTCAGGCCTGGCCACTTTTCTGTCATACGTACATGTGTGGGCATACCAGCACCGTACCCTTCCCCCATATGCACAGATGTTTGTCATTTCTGTGCTACCCGGTACATACATGTATAGTCACAATACCAACCATTAGGCCCACAGTTGTGTACTGGCCAAGTGCTGTGGCTCATATATACATGTAGTAATGTCTTTCTGCCAGTCATTTATGACCGCCATTTTCCTGGTTGGGTCCAGCACGCCTTGGGCCTTGTTCTGCACTGCACCCATAACATTATGCATGACCCGAGTTGAACTATTGCACTCCATACTGTAGAAGAAATATGTACATGTACTTGCACCCCTAAATAGCCATTATGATAATGGCCAACTTGGTGTGAGCATGGTGAGGAAGTGACGTCAGACATGTAAACCAACCAGACATTGCATGCACCTGTACTCTTACCATACATGGACATTACCAAGTACCAGCCTGATCCAATTAGTTCAGGGGCACAGGCAGGATTTTCTTGTGTTTACAGTTTATTACATGTACTTGTGTGCAAATTCTGAAGACATTTGAATATCCCATGGTACATGTACACGTAGTATTTGGTATGCATTCCATACATTAATATTACGCATATCCAGCCGTGCTGTAAAGATGGTTGATAGCCTGATGTACATGTATATACGGTACAAGTACATGTATGTACATGTACATGTACACTTACTGTGAAAGTATGTAACAGAATGTGTTTCGGGTTTTTTTTTTCATAATGATACATGATGTACATGTACATGTACCCCCGATAGGCCTGAATGATAATGTTATCTACAATTATGGAAGAATTTTGAAACACACTACACCATGGTTACTGTAGTTTTTATAGTGTTTGTCACCTGTGGTGGCCAACCTTTTCTCTTATTTGTATCCCCTTAGTTTTTAGAATTTTTGTTGTAAGTTTTCCCTACATGCATTACATGAAATCATTCTCTTTGTGTAGTCAAATGAATGTCTGATGTGTAGAGTTGCATGCATCTTCTTGTACGGTAGCTGCCTATTCTTAGCCAATCAGCCCCAACTGGATGAATGACGTTATGGCTTTCATTGGTTGAAAGCGACATGTAGCTGTCGGCCAGCACTTCTGCCGGAAAAGCATACTGGGCTCCGTGCTAAATACATGGAATTTTGTGTGGAAAGTTAATTCTGAGAGGAGCGTACTGATCTGTTTGTCATTTCTTGGATCCCCAGGTGAACATACTGATTTTGTCTCTGACAGAAGTGAAGATTGCAATGCCTAGTTTCACATGTAAATGAAGGAGTAGCAAGCAATGCATACATGTACATGTATGTGTAGCCATTGGCATGCACAAGGGTTTATCCACTACAAACTCAGGGCAAGGTTTCCCTCGTATTCTCTGTTTTCTCTGAATGATGCAATCTACATTCAGACTTTGCATCTTGGCATGAACAGAAACAAAAGCTCTTATTAGCTTGTTATAGTCGAGCTCTGAAAACAAATGACACTGGGTTCAATTTGGATGCATCGATATTTATTTGAACAGATAAAATCAGAGAAAGCATGTTTTCCTTAGAAGTGCTCTTTAACACATATGGACAAACTCATTTTATATGTAGATTTGGGGAACAGTTAACAAACTACTGTAGAGTGTGGGTTCAGGATTTACTGTACTGGTACCTACCGTGTACGTGCAAAGGTTTAGGTAATTTTCTTCAAGCCATGTTTACAATACCCACTTCCTTGCTTAGAGTAGAGTGCAGTACTCTTTTGCCCCAGTATTGTGTTGTATTCTTCTTCGTGAGAGGGAGAGTACTGTACTCCCTAAGAGGTGGAGGAACTTACATAGCACCTGTATTTTTTATGCGAGTTTGTCCTTTTGCCTTAGTAAATGTAATAATACTTATTATTTCTCTGGAAAAACACAGTAAACACAGCGCTTAGTGATTTATACTCATGACACCATAGACACGATAGACAAAATCACATGAGTCTGTATCTGCCAGTGTAAATGTACGACAGCACATGTGAGGCTACCAAACGCAGATGCCGTGTTGACCGGCTGCCATGTTTACACATCCAGTGGTGGCCATTCGGAAAATCACAGTGCACTTTATCGCTCAGCACTCAAATGCTCTCACACTCACAGTCTAAAAGTCAATCTGTCTATCATAAGGTGTCGCAGACCCAAATTTTCAAAACTAGGATACCTAGTTTCTTGTACATGTAGATGTACCAGAAAGTCTGTAAATCAACACTTGAAAAAATGCCCATTTTAGCAGATCAAAACTTTCAGAAAACTTCACATTTTTTCACGGAACTTTCAGTGAGGAGTTTGGGCAAAATCAGATCCTATCCATACATGCAAAAATCGATGAAAATACTTTTACATGTAGTGTGGTCGCCACAGGCTAGAAATCAATTTTACTGCATCGTGTCTTATGGGAGTCTGGTGACCACATTTTTGTACACATAAACAATCCAAGCTCACAATGCGTGCACAGTACGAGTAACCCATGTTGGTGTATAGCACGTTTTGCTTCAGGTCTTTCCCATCGAGTCGGGAGTTTTTTTAATAACTTATATCATGGTCATGCACAGAGCAGCGGGAAAAGCTGCATGCAGACGAACATGAACAAATCGGTTTCAGTAGCGTCTGCAACGAATGTTAGTCTGTTGGACAGGATGCAATTGATGAAACATACATGTACAGTACCTGTACTGTACTTACAGTACTCTTTCTATAGTAGAAATCACTGCGTGTTTTATGTTTTGCAGCAGGCTTTATGCTACGTATTTTGACTAAAGTTGGGAGGCATATTTATGCCAATACGCACCTTATTTAAACCCCCGGTACATGTACGTGTGGTTATTATCTACCAGTACGGTTATTATCTACCGGTACGCACATATGGATTATGAATTCCCTGTATACATGCCTTCCAAGATAAGGTTTGATCACAAAACTGATAAGGTTGCATTAATGGATGGTGAATGCAGACACGTTTTGTACTTGTACAGTGTACACACTGTATGGTACTGTACATGTACATGTGCAGTACATAATACAGGAGTGGCACTGTACTGGTGTGTCTTGTACTGTGTATGCTGTATCTGAGTTCGTGTATGTGCAACTTGGGCTCAACCAATCAGGATGCAGGGACATAATCCTCAGTGCACGTGGCAGCCAGTGAAATTGCAGGAGCTTGAAGGCTGTTGCCTTTAACTTTCCGGAGTATATGATAATCCCTCATTTGACTACTTCAATCCCTATCCTCACTGCCCAGCTGCCACATTTTTTGCAAGAAGTTTCTGTCTAGAATTGATTCCTGCCGAGACCCCAAAACATTCCTGCACAATGTACACATGTATGTACATATATGTAGCGTACCGGTACGCTACACAGTGCACAGTGTAAACTACGTGCATGTGTGCTATACTGCACGTACCGGTATCTGGTACCAGTATCTGGTTGAGACTAAGAGATTTTACCAAAACTCTACCCCAAAACATTAGAAGCTATACTAAATCTAACACTAAACAGTTGCACCGGGGACATTGTGATTCATAATAGCCCCATGGATGCAAACAGATTTTACCGAAACTTGCAGACATACTGGTACCAGTGTACAAAATGTACCTGTACAGTATGTACGTGTACACACATCATGGACGTACAGTGTATACGGTATGCACAAATTTTAACCGATTTTCTTTTCATGGATAGATGTGCATGTACATTTATTATTTGCCACATGTAGATGTGTACATTCAGTGAGATTCTTTTTTCAGAACCTGTTTCATGTACATGTATTTTAAGAGCTCTGTTTGTCTCTGTTTAATTAGTGAAATGCTCATAAATACATGTACATGTACATGCATACATGCATGCATGCACATGTTCTTGTACATGTACATGTATGGTATGTACATGTGCACTGTATGTACCGTGTATGCATATTTGCAGACAGGATTTCTGTCTTTAAAATGCTCTTTGTACACTTTTACTGCATTTATATTTTATTCAGGGCACATGATTGCACTATCCACGTAGGTGTGTGGTACATTGGGCTATGCATGACTGTACAAGTACAGTAAAAATGGTACATGTACATGAATGTACATGTACTTGTACAGTACATTGTATGTGCACATGTATTCACGGGTACCGGTGGGTTCACTTTGCCATAAGTTTGTGACAGCAGTAATTCAAGTACTTAACACGAGTAAAAATATGTGGTTTTTTTTTTTCATTTCAAATGTTGTTATAAAGTCCGATTATTTTTTGCACAGATGTGCTTGTCTAAAGATATCGGTATGCGCCAGTACATGTACCAGTATATTACACATCTGCTAAGCTGAGTAAGCTCCACCCCCTTAGTGAGAGGTTGGTTAATAAATCAGTGACCTGAGCTGTCGTTGTGCCCTAAGGGTGTTATAAAACCTGATACTTGAACCTTTTCTATACATGTACATGTAGGTGAGCTCACATGTACATGTACAGTGCACATGTACTGTACAGTACAATAGATGCTGACATCATATGCGTAAACATACATCATTTACATGTATGTTCAGTGTTGATATAATACAGGTATATGTAGTGGTACATGTATACATGTACATGTGCAGTGTGCATGCATGCATGTTGAAGTCCAGTGCTTATGCGAAGGCATTTGAAATGGTAAAATTACTGGTCCTACGGTGTACCATTTCCTGCTACTGTCCAGAGCATATTTGAAAAGTAATCAACCAGATTGTCATAAAAAATATCACTTGATTTACATGTACCCATGACAGTCTAGTAATGGGACTGTCCTCCCTGTTGGAAGTGATGAAAGAAGACCATTTCCAAAGCAGTGTCAAGTGGAATGTGCGTATTTGGAATTAAATGAATCCAAGGAGATGCATTTTGCACATTTTCAGCCTATGGCCGTGTGTATTTTCACAAGCTCACACCAGTCATGTACATTGATCACAGAAGTATTTAGCATGCTCCACATTACCTGCATTCTAATTGACAGTCAGTCAGAAGCATTTCAAAACTTGACACAGCAACTTGTGAATCCATTTACCCAGCTCAGAAATTCAGAATACATGTATTTACCGGTATCATTTTTGTCTTTCTGTTCACAGGGCTAGGAGCCTAAAACCAAATTATGCTTTTGGCATGTAACACGTGTGTACATGTACGTTGCGCACGGTACTTGCCTATTACCCAAAGTGCACATGAGCAATTTTGTGGCTTCAAAACAAAATCAGCCTGAGGGGAAAATAATGGAAAGATTTAACAGTTAATGGAATTACACCACCAGAATTAATGGAGATCAAACCACTTGTATGATTTACAGTGGAGCTTGATGTTTGTCATCTTCTAGTGAAGAAACTCAACATAGTGGTATACCGTATGTACATGTACATGTTTGTTGTACTGTACATGTATATTTTTTCACAGTAACTATGATTTGAATGTATCAAGTCACTGACTGTTTTCGCACCGGTACGTGTCCTGTTCCAGTAGCCTCGCAGTTCAAATGCAGGTACTGCAGCTGAATATCTTTGATCTTCCACTCGATTAAAAACCGGTATTTGACTACATGTACATGTATGTACATTGATGAGGCATAAATTTGAACTCTTACAAAAGCAGAGACAAAATGCATGTTTGTTTGGTGGTCTGCCTCACTGAGTTAAACAATAGGACAAGGGTCCATCCCCTACCGTACAGTAGTTAAATTTGTACATGTTAAGGAGGAAGTTCATACATGTACATACATTCATCTGTGGTACATGTACATGGTGTGCGATATAGGAGTTTAGCACCTCAGTTGATGTTCAGTCCTACTGGATGATTTATTCCCTCATAGTCCCAGTGAGACTGCACAGCAAAAGGTGAACCAGAAGAGAAACTGCCAGTAGCTGGAAAAGTGATTTTTTAGCATTGTTATTGTTTTCAAATACAGTACATACTCATAGCACCGTGAAATATGATCGTTATGCTCTTGGAATGCAATTAGGCACCCAAGTAATTGAATTTTTTTCTTTTATTTCCAGTGGTTTTTACCTCTGACTTCCGAGTGTTTGATTTCGAAACCAAATTTCAAGTATTCATTAATCAATCAAATACTGGTATTTGGATATTCCATACCACCCTTGTACATGTTTACATGTAACTACAGTAAACTACAAGTGTCAAGTGTAACTCTCCATGAAGTTTTGATGGTATATTTGTGTTCCTTCCCCTCGGCCTCAAGTGAGACACTTTTGATGTACAGCATTTACCGCTATGTCACTGTTGTGTGCCCACTTGCCTACCTACATGTACATGTACAAACCCATAAAGCTCATGAAGTGCTTTCAGTGCTGTGCCATTGCATTTGCTGTTCAATTGAATAAACTTGCTAGGTAATCAAGGTGATAATACCCCCTTCCTGGGGTAGATGTACATGTACAAATACATACGTTGTACACGTACATGTACTTGTGCATTGAAGCTACATGTACACTGCTACTATGATGGTTTATTACATTTATTTGGCATACATGTGTCTGCTCAACCATCAGGGTTTCCTGCCATTGAAAACAACATGTACTACGTACATGTACATGTGCTTTGCATACAATACATGTACACATGTACATACATTATGTACAGAGGGTACGCATGTTCATGTACATGCATGTACCTGTAGGGCCTACATACCGGGACATGTACATGTATTACACCAAATAATACCAAACCATACAGACCAGGAAGTACATCGTAAATGTACGTGTACTGGTACAATCGAAAGCCGAAAGTCAGGAGAGCCTGAAAGTTTTGATTCTAGATGAACTTTGTCTCAATTGGGAAAAGGCATGATACCGTATTAAGTTAACGAAGACAGTTATCATACCAGTAGGCCCATATGATTAGGCCAAAAAAATACAGTAATGCTTCCTGTTTCCTGCCTTGATTGTGACAGCGCAACCCTCGAATGTTTGGAGGAGAAAATATTGGGAAAATGTGACAGTGGAAATAAAGAGAAAAAAAGTGTGTTGTAGATTGAATGTGGTGTGAACAGGTTCAATGGACGTGAATGCCATATCCAACCTCTCTTCCTGTTACGGTATTTTTACTCTGTAGACACTAACATCTCCACACTGAACCCCCCCAACTCCTATATAAAGTACTTGTTACATACTGTATCAGTACACACTAGTCTACCTTGTTTTCATGTACCGGTACCAGTACTACAGTCTAACCTTGTTGAGAAGAGCACTGTTTGTGCAAGATTCTGTGTATAACAAGGACATTTTGGGGTCCCAATCCTTTGTTTTTGATTCCTCATAATACATGTACAAGGTTCGTGTTATAACAAGGTACACATAATTATCCAAGTCCGAACAACCTCTTATTAACGAGGTTCAACTGTGCATGTATATACATGTACACTGTACTTGTACCAGTAGTAAGAATCAGAAACTTTTTTAGCCTTGAACTGCAGTCTACATTGTACCGGTACATCATACATGTACATGTACATGATGGTACTGTACACGGCACATGTACCCAGGACACTGTATACATCTATGCAAGACTAGTTAGTTGTTAATATCTACCGGTGCAGTGTACATGTATGTACATGTACATTACATGTACTGTATTCACAGTCTTTAAACATGAGTATTTTTTGGAAAGCATCAAGTAGAGTGCAGATTGCAGTTAAGTGGGGTTTTTTTTTGTTAATTTTTTTCATTCCAATTCAAACTCAGTGCTGTTTGTCTATTAGACATTGTAGAGTACATGTACCGCTCGGAAGTATTCCGGTACGCGTGTACCAGTTGTCAAGGAGAAGTACATGTAATCAAAGAATTATTAGTTGCAGAAATTTTGAAACAAAGTAAAGATACTGGTACATGTGCGCCAATCCTTACAAGCAAAACAGCTCTCACCATAAAAGTGGTATTTTTTATGTGAGTGTTCATGTACATGTACAATGTCTATGTATGACAAGACTGCACTTTTTGTACACATGTACATGTACATACCATTAAGTAGGCATAGATGTACATGTACATGTGCCTTAAATAGCTTTGCCCTTCAGTTTGTGGTTAACAATGCCCCTAACTTCATGCTGTGTGACTCATTCCCACAGCAAGGTGGGTTCCTCCATTGTATTCACAATTCAGCTGACTGCAAAACAGCCACAAGGCCCTCCAGGATTCTCTGTGACATCAGGAAACTTTCTGGTGAATGCATCCTCCAGCTCTCCAATTGACTCAGTCAATGCACATTGTTCACTCCAAAAAGTGAACCATTAAGCGGACATGTTCATATTTGTGCACAGATTCAGTGGTATTAAAGGTTATCCAGAATGTGGGTGATTGGAATTTAACTGACTCAGTCATCTTTTCATTCGTTCATTCATTACTGCCAGCACCAAAGTGAAAGTGTGTTGCGTGTGTATGTCCTTGTACTGGTACCAGTGTGAGTGAGAACATCTGTACAGGTGTGTGAGGACGATTCATGTACGGTAAGCATACTGTACATGTATTCACCTCCCACAAGGCTACATGTACGTTGGTATCAGTACGTCGGGTAAAATCCATACTGTACCAGTATACGACTAAAGACATTGAAATGGTGTTTTTGTCAAAATCTTCCCTGAGATACGTGTAATGTCAGAAATTGCGATAAAGTTGGGACGTGTAACCAGTCAAACATGTATATGGGTATTTCCAGAAATTAAGGGTCCAAAAGTGACATTTTTGTGTCCCTGTTACATCTGACCTTTGTTATTTGACCTGGAAATATCATCAGAATTGATTTCAAACTATTTCAATTTGTTTGGCAGGTAATTTGCATTAATTCATCACTCATGGGAATTAGAAAATGCGTTCTGAACTTACAAAATTTTATGTCAGATGTGACAGAGACACGAAAAAAAAATGGACCCCTATTTTCTGGAATTGCTTGTACATGTAATGCATGGGTGTGCACCTCTGTTGGATTACCGTACATGTACATGTTCATATACAAGCATATGTGTACATGTACAGGGATGGGTACATGTACATGTATACTTACCAGTATTGTACATGTGTGTACACATGATGTCAATATTGAGGTTTGGGAGTCTGGTAATGGCACCGTACAAGTTTGCATACCGTACATAGTATAAAAAGAATTTGCTACATACCAGTTCATGTAGTATAAAACTTACAGAGGCTTGCTTCCTCAGTGTACAGTGTATGTGTACTTTACATCATGGAGCTATAAAAAAGCTTTGGCAGGAAAAAAGTTGACATTACAAGTTCTTATTAATGGTATGCAGAATTGAAAAAATTAACGAGCCATTTTCATTTTTCCAAGAGCTCGTGTGCAAAATGAGGCACGTCTGAGGCCATTCAACAACAATACGTTTACAAGAAGTCTGCATTATCATTGTGGCTGTACGCATCGCACGTGTGAATTGTTAAGTCAAAAAGCCTTGCCTTTTGAAAATTAACCAAACTTGCTTATCAGCTTACAATGAATCATATCATGCACACTGGCATTGTACATGTATATTGTCGTGACTTGGTGCAGTGTCTTGTCTACCTAACAGAAATCTTTTTCCCTGGAAGTCATCATCCACCAAGTCTGCGACAACTGACCAAACGGACAGCCCGCCATCCACCTCCGGATGGAAGCTGTTCAATCGGAGTCCCGCCAAGCAGGCCGCCGCCCAGCAACAGCAGCAGCAGCACCCAGCCAGCGCCTACAACGACAGCTACCCACCCAAGGGCAAGACGCACCCACCCACGCTGTCGCTGACTTGGAAGAAGAAGCAGGCGGGGATGCGGCCAGCCACCTCTACCACAGCCCTAATCCTGGAGAACCGACCTCAGTAAGTTGGGAGGGAACTATACAGTACATGTAGGCCCAGTGTTGTTGCCAATTCATTTTTCCACAAGTCAAGGAAAGCTTTTTGTCTTTTGTCACAAGTCAAGTCCAGCCATGAGTCATTTTTCCACAAGTCATATCAAATGTCATTTCTCCTTAGGCAAGCCACAATTCCTCTTTCTCAGTCAGGTCTGAGGCTCAAGTCATTTTTTAAGCTTGTACACGTGTATGACATCAAAAATCTCATGCTTACTTCAACTGAATACTTCAACTTAATGTAGATTTCCCCGGCCAATTGCAGCAAACATCCACTGATTTTGTCAATACGTATTCAATTGCACAGATGCGATGGGTTTTTTTGTACATGTATTGGGGTTTCTTTTTCCTTTTTCTTACCTTCAAATTTATTTTCATGCAAACAGTTTGTCAGTGGTAGCTTTGCTGTTCAGTTTCATTTCCATCATTCCAAATTACATGTATACTATTACTATTCTAGTGTATAGTGTGGATCTCTACCACCTTTATCTAATAGGTGCAGTCAAATTAGAACTTATCAACGAGTGTAGGATCCTTTTTCGTTTACAGTAAATCTCTTTTGCATTCTGCGTTTTAATGACGTTGGTCTTCTGCTCTAAGTCGTTGTGTATGATTCTCTCATTCCTTAATCATATTTGATGGTTTTGAATGATTCCTTTGTATCCTTTATTCTGTGTTTATATCTGTACGCCTATTTTCTTGAGTCAAATCAGAAATGTTTTGTCTTGCTCTTTATTGTATGCACTGAAGCTTTTGTGTGTGTGTTTCCTATATCCAATTATCGGGACTATTTCAAAATGTACATATAAAGTTAACAAAAGCGCCAGGGAAAATTCAGGTAAATAACATTAAAACAAGAAAAGGGAAAAAAAACTTGTTTACAGGCCTTTCTCTGTGTTATTGCCCTGGAAAATGTTAATCAACTTCCCTTTACTACGAACCTCACTTTTTTTTGTAAGAACCTTGCTGCCACAATTTTTGTCCCAAGTCACGTTGACAAAAAGCTGTCTCAGGATCCACTATTAAACCTTTTTCCCTGGAAATCAGATTCATATATCCCGAAAGCCCTTATCACTAGAACAAATTTAGAATAAGCACAAGGGAAACAAGATTGCTTATTGACTAAATCAAATGCCTGATCAACCACTTTCTAAGCCCTTAGGCAAATGTTAATGAACAAAACAACCTTTGGAATTTGAATGAACGCCTTTCCCTGAAGATGTTAAATAACGAAATTGAATGCCTGCTTTTGATTATTGAGTGCTCGTATGAAGGATCATTCTTTTTAAAACAAAATGAAATGGGCCCTGTGTAAAATTGAATGACGTTTTGCTGAAATTGGCCGGGAAAACCTATATTAACGTGATTAAATGTGACCTGCACTGTGAAAATGAAATGTGATTGTAATTTTGTTTCAGTTTGAACTAGAAAGGGAAACTTAAGCCTTTGGTGTTGGTACTGGTATATCTCTCACTTTGACATCCCGACGAAAATTGACATTGTCTGGGTGAAATATGTGAGGGTTCCCTAACACTTTACATCGTGCAGGATACTTTTGAAGTACCGGGTATATATTTAACCTACATGTAACCCTCTTCAATTCTCCAAAATTCAAAACATCAGAAAACTAATTTTTCTTTTTTTCAACATGGAAAGTTGAAACTTAAATTCCAAGATAATGCACAGTAACACATTTCATATGACTGTAGTCAAAAGTACATGTACATTACCAATAACAAGGCAACATGGAAGTACCGGTACAATCATTCACTCGAGTATGGAAAAAATTATTCTTTGTTGACATTATCATTTCAGTAATCAATTCAACAATTATGTCCTCTCTGTTGCTGTATCGAATCAAGAAGAAAGGGTTTACCATCGACATCCATACCTTATTTTTGAAAGCGCTCAAATTGCACATACCTGTACATTTCACAAAAGCAGTTGCCTAGCCAGAATGCTTTACATTATACCAGTACATGTAAAAATAATGCAGATACATGTACATGTGGTAATGATTTTTAAAAATCGATTCAGCTGCTGTGTGAGGTCCAGTTTATGGACTCTGCTTAATTTATATGAAGAGTTAAACTGTCATCCAACTTTAGTCAGGTACCAGGGTGAAGGCCTCTGCAATACGGTACAGAAAACGGACGGAATTTCATGGAAAATGAGGACAACACAGAATTCCCTATTATTTCCCACAAGCATGCTTTTCTGAAATCTTCTGAAAGACTGTAATGAACAGTTTTTGTTGTGTCGTCTTCAGTTTTTTGTTACCAAACATACATGTATGCATATTGTCAATGTACTTGAAGCAAACGCTGGCCAAACATAATATCTTAAGTTATGTTTTCACTACTCTGCCAGACACCTTCTTAGCTTCTGGCCAACACCCCTACTCCGTGTACAACATGTTATGCATGGATTAACAATGTGGCACTAATCAGTTGAGCAGTACACATACTGTACATGCAGCGGACAGACTTGATCATGGCATATGGAATGCACAATGTACCGGTAGACATACGGTATTATGCATGGCTGAAGCCTGTCACAAAATGGAATGCTGCTCATTGCACAATTGTGCGATATGAGTACTGAAATGCAGTCCCCACTGTGACTACAATACAATTTATATGCAAATGTATGTATGATACCAGTAGGCACTTGTACAAGTTGGAAGGGTTTTGTGCCCCTGTATGGAGCTTCAGTTGATACTGATGGTAGGCTTTGGTGCTCATCCAATATTCTGTATACTTTTCAGGAATCTGCCCGCCAAGAGTCCAGATGAAGAACTGAAGCACAAAGAGCAATACGAGAAGATGGTCAAAGGAGCCAAACAGAAAGGTAGAGGTGGCATATTGAACCATGTCACGACACACCCTAGATTCTGTAATATATATTTGAGAGAAAAGGTTGGTGTCACCCTCCCAGTGACGGTAGGGTAATTCCCTCCCCCAGTTTGGAAGGTAGGCTTGGCATTATTTGTCATTTCATTTCATTCGAATTTGAAATTGGCTGCCTGGCTTTTTAGTCAGTTGTCCTATTATTCCTTCACAAATAAAATAGAAAGAATCGGGAATTTTCGAAACTCTTGTTTGCAGAGATCAAGGTGTACAAGCAGCAAATGAAGAAGCTGGCCAAGCAGCTGAAGTACGAAGAAGGAATCAAGACCCTCCTCCACGTTTGGCAAACCGACCTTCTGAAGAACTGGGACCAAGCGTAAGTGAAGCCTTCTTGTCTCTTCACGACACTTTTCATCAGACATGTTCCAGCCACATTTATCGACCAATCCGGGGATGTTTCATTAGGCATTTCTGACCGCCCCATTTAATGGCAGAAAACATTGTGATGGGTTTTGTTACAGAGTGACTGTCACAGAACAGAGCAGCATTTATCACACTGCTCACCGCCAATGCCATGGGCCTCAGACTTGACTCAAGTCGGAATCTCTGTGACGTCTTCAGTTATGCTTTGGACACATGCCAAGACCTTGTGCCGTTACTTGCTTCACGGCCTGTTGTGTCCACATAATTACTATGAGTTCAGTTCAGAAATCCAAACTTGATGAATCTGC
Organism: Acanthaster planci; assembly: GCF_001949145.1. The sequence continues at coordinate 1,845,381 of NW_019091386.1, read as the reverse complement.
CAACCATTTGTACACAGCAAATGGGCTCATCTTCCAAAAGTGGTAGCAGCCAATCACATTGCCAGACTTGTTTTTACGTCGTTCATACCTGCATTATAATAAACGAGTCTACAAGTCTGACTACTTTGACGGAAATTCCAAGTTTGACTACTCAGACTTTCCGCCAATCAAAGGATTGGCGGAAATTCTGTATACATTATGCAAGATCACGTTGTTCATATGCAATTATGAATAACTTCATATCACCAACGGGGTCCGATTGGCTTATCCGTCAAGTCGGACTTACCGACTGGTGATGTGTGACACATGTTGTACAATAAAGGCTATCAAATGAGGGCACCTTATAAGGGTTACGCAAGCTGCTGGGCCGAGCGCAACGACCGTGTAGTGCTTACAGGCTGAGAGATGGCTTACTGGGGAAGAGCAACGTAAGTCCGACTGGATTCAAGTCTATATGGGCCTCAGCGAGTGACGAGTGTTATGTGTTACCTCTTTAATCTAGGTACGGTAAATCGTTGCCCAACATGTTGCACAGACTAGAAATATGTCACTTGTAGAGCTGGAAAATTATGAGTTCCTTAATGCTCCATCAACCCAAACATCCTTGGCATTCTGATTCCTCCTCAATCTTCCACTGTGCAGAAAACCAGTGGCACCTGCTTTGAACTTCTAAGGGCAGCATGCCCATTTAAAGGTTTAGGTACATGCATACATCTTTTGTTGCCATGAAAAGGATAAGAACTTTTGCTTAGCTGTTTTGATGGAATTGGAAATTACAATTTGTGTTTTTCTTACCTTGTTCTTTAACCCCTGCAGCAAAACCAGCAAGAAGACACGGGAGATGTGGTGGCAAGGCATCCCACCCAGCATCCGCGGCCGTGTCTGGATGCTGGCTATTGGCAACGAGCTCAACATCACCCCTGAGCTGTTTGAGATCTTCTTGGCCCGAGCCAAGGACCGGATCAAGGTCTTCAGTGAACCAGACACTGAGGACTCAGAAGAAGGTGAATCCTAAGATTCAAAACAACCAATCACGTCACCACTTATAATTTTGATCATGAGCTACGTTTTGCATATCGGGTCATGTTCAAATTTTATTGGCTGCTCTTCAGTATCATTGAACTCATTTGGTGTGTTGTTTCTTTTTGACAGTTCACGAGGCAAGCAGAGAAGACAGCGTTGATGTGATAAGACTAGATGTTTCCCGGACATTCCCACATCTATGTATATTTCAGAAGGTATGAGTTTGTACTGTAGTGTGGGCCGTAGCAAGGCCCTGTTGTTGGTCTTTTTTGTCAGACATTGTAGAGTCGGAAAGTAATAATTTGCAGCTGGGCCTGGGATTCAGTTGGTTGGGTACCTCGACCCAGCTGTTGTTTTATATGCAGGATAAGAATTGGCACCTGCCCAAAGCATGTTTCCTCTTCCACAATATTGGTTGTCGCTTCCGTGAAGTAAGCTTGAAAGCAACTTGAATGAAAGACATCATTTACAACGGAATTACATTCAGGTTATTTACTGGTTGATTTTTTTTTGGCACAGGGGGGACCTTATTTTGACCGCCTTCATAGCGTGTTAGGTGCATATGCGTGCTACAGACCGGATATTGGCTACGTAAGTAAAATCAATTTTATGTCACTATCTTTTTATGTTGCCGCTATTTTGATACTAAATGCAGTCCTTATTACTTCATTCCCATCATCGGAAACACAGACCATTGCAATCTTAGTATGGGTTTTCCTGTTAGGGAAGTTTGTGTTTCTATTTTTACCAGTTACATGTACCGGTACACCAGGGGCTTGTACATTTGAATGGCTGTGTAGGGCTGCGGGTGAATCCACCACAAGTCCCTGTAAGTCCATCACAAGTTAGCCGGTCTTAAGCCAAGTCACAGGCCGCTCACATGAACTGAGACAAAAAGCACTCCTTTGTCATTGTTTATACTGCTGTGTGTGACTGTGCTATGATAGGACTTGTGACCAGGCTCGTGATGGACTCAATTCCCGCCCCGATGGCTTCTGGAAAAGTGCCAGCCACCACAAGAGCCAACAATTGCACCGAGGATTGATGGGTGCAGTTTATAGATTTATAGGTTTAAGCCTTTTGATACCCCATATCCATTTTCTTTCCAGTGCTTGTCAATGTTTCTTTAAACTGATCAGTTGTCTGCGTTTACCATCTCTTTTGGAGGTCTATCCCATGTGTCTACAACTCTCTGGGAAGGGAAGTGCTCCCTTATATTCAATCCCTTGTTGAGCCCCTTCTCAAAGAGGTTTTAATTTGTGGCCTCAGATAGACATGGAAAACAGGTCTTCTGGCTTGATGCCGTCCAGACCATTAATTTTTAGCATCTTGAAGGTTTCATTCAGGCCATCTCTCATTCTCCTGACCTCCAAGGGCTACAGGGGCAGTGTCCAGTGGGTCTACATGTAGGTGCTGTTGTCTCAGATTTGGCACTTTATGCACCGCGCCTGCAGTTGGCCGCCAAGTGCGACAGTGTCCCTCAGACATCACACACTTCCTTCAAACCGATAGAGATAGAGAGTAATCCCGAGGTCCACTTTCCATCCTCCAGGTTCAAGGCATGTCCTTCATCGCAGCAGTATTTCTCCTCTACCTGGAGCCAGCCGATGCGTTCTGCTGTTTCGCCAATGTTCTGAACAAGTCGTGCCAACTTGCCTTCTTCCGGCTGGACCAGCCTGTGGTAAGTCCTATCAGTGAGTGCCTTGAAGATTGTTGCTGATGGCAAGTCATTGGGATGGTGGCCTCTGTGCATGCAGTGAGAATGTTCGAATGAAGGAATAACTATTCTAGGAAATTTTGACCCCCCCTTGAAATATGAACCCTTTCATTCCATGGAACCCTACCCTCAGTTGCCAAGTTTGTCATTTCTCTGCACTAAAGTCATGCACACTTTGGTTCTTTGGTTTCATATGAAACCATAAACATTGTTTCCATCAAAAATGCTTCCTGTTCCAAATAAAGAACAGCAGCTTAACTAAGAGACACACCCTCTCCACATCTTTCCTCACAGTGCAAATAGTGCTAATATTTGAATATTGGATAATGGATCAAATATTCGGTATTCGGATATTCCGCACAGCCTTACCTCGTAACATATACACATTTCACTCTGATTTTTTATCTCTGTTTTGATCTGCTTTCAGATGCAGTCTTATTTTGATACCTACGAGGAATACTTTGAAGACAATCTTCCCGATTTGTACAACCATTTCAAGAGTCAGTGCCTTACCCCAGACCTGTACATCATAGACTGGTAAGGCTGGCGCTGGAATACCAGATGCTTGACCAAAAATGGCCATCACCTCACTTGCTTTTATCACTCAAACTTGATTTTGGAAATAAAAACAGATCAAACACGATGCAGATTCAACTTTGGCCTTTCTGGAAGATGAGTAGAACTCCACTGTCCGTCAGTGTTGTTGCTGTTGAGTCCATCAGAATTCCCTGTAAGTGCATCACAAGTCTCAAGCCAATTGACAAGCGATAAAAATGAACTTGGAGAAGAGTACTTCTTCATCGTTGTTCACCCAGTTACTTGTGACTGGTCTCGCAAAAGGACTTGCATTGGGGCTCGTGATGGACTTGACTGCAACAGAGCAGTTTATCTCACCCCAAATACAGTAACTATGCAGGCTGAAACAGATGGTCGTCCAGGTGTATGTTTCATTCACTGATGAGGTGGTAATAACCAATATTGGCACATTATATAGCTGTCTCAGACCAGGTTCTTATTAAACAAGGCAGCCTTACCAAGATTAGGATTGGGAAATCAAAGGCCCTAAGGTGTATGGTCAGCCTTTCCTGGAGTTGTCTCACCATGTTTTTCCTCCCTCCTTTGTTCTCCAGGATGTACACGCTGTACACCAAGTCGCTACCACTTGACGTCGCCTGCCGATTCCTGGACATCTTCTTCCGGGATGGCGAAGAGTTCATGTTCCGCACGGCGCTAGGTAAGGCAGACCTCAAGTTCGCTCCTGCCACACTTTTTGTATGGCCCAAAGGCTGCCAGTATCATGTTGCTTTTATTTTGGGAAGGGATTGAAATTAAATCTTACACGCAGGTACTTTAAAGATACAAATCAGCTAGACTATTCCAACTGGCTAAGTGATTCAGGGGTTAAGCTCTCTCGCGTTGGATATCTGGGGTTGCCTGTCCCAAGCAAGATTTTCAAAGAAATAACTAAGCAAAGACAGTGTTAACAACTATCAAATCCGCAGGGCAAAAAGAAAAATCACTTGATACAAGAATTATGTGTACTGAGTAATAATGAGCAATTGGTCATGTCAAGTTGGCCATTTCTCGCACGCACCTTTACACGGATCTGAAATAAAAGCTTTAGAAAATTTTGAATGCCTTGTTGAAGTTGAGTCAATATTATGTCTAAAACTTAGACGAACATTGGAGCTGGAATGTCCACCTCATCAGTACCAAGTCCTTTCTCTCCCACCCCTTCATACCACTTGGATAGACTTCCCCAGGGGGATACGATACTGCTGCACACTAACCTGGCCGCATTTGAAGAGACACCAGCAGCGCACTGGGCCAGTTTTAGGAACAAAAGAAAATTACGCAACACCGCACAAGCTGGGCTCTCTTTACAAGGCAGCAGGCCTGGCTGAAATATTCGGGCATCTATAGCCTATCAGATTAGAGTAGCCACCAGAAAGTCATTTGTGTGGGTTGTAAACATCCAGTGAGTGAAGTTATGAATTTCTGAAGAATTTGAGAACGGAAAATTTTGAAAATCCCCTAGGAACTCGTTGTGCAACTTCAGTGTAGACCCGGCAGCACATGGATTATATCGAAACCAAGAGAAACAAATACTCTGCCGAACGTCACGCATGTCGTTCTCATTGTTTTCCCAATCTCCCACTTCCTGGGGCCCCTCACAGGCATCCTGCATCTGTACGAGGAGATCCTCATCTCGCTGGAGTTCATTCAGCTGGCCCAGTTCCTAACCAAGCTCCCCGAGGACATCCGCTGCGAGGACCTCTTCAAGAGCATCGAGGCCATCGACATGCACCAAAAGAAGTTCAGCCAGGTGCTGGCCACCCACATGGCCACCAACAGCCACAGTTAAGTCGAAGGGGGACATAGGTTGGCTTTTAACTTAACACCCCTCCCCCCAAAAAAAAGAAGTGGGGAGATGTTGTGGCTTGCTGCCGTGATGGTCTTCCAGTGGCCTGCAGGACTGGCCAAATCCACAACCAGTCTAAGATGTGTCAGCTGCCTGTTGGAGCGTCAAAATCCTGGCAACTTGCATGTGCTTAGCTTTAATTTTCACATTCTTCTCCTATTCCCCTAGCTTGTCATAACTGTAATAATACTAGCACAGAATGGAATGACACATTGGAAGTCAGAAAAAAACACTCATTAACCCTAACACTCCTCAATCCTTCACCTGTTGGAGGACTGAGGAGTGTTAGGGTTAATGTTCATTCTTGCTGGTCCTCGTCGTAAACGTTAAGCACATATAGTAATGTGCTGGTTACACCTACCAGATTCTGGCGATTGAGAATAGTGCATCTCCAAGAGTTTGCAACGCATTGACCAATCCCAGTGTGCGAAATTTGTCGACCCTTTCCAAACGCACATATTTTGTGTAACAGATTTCGCACACTGTAATTGGTCAAAGCGTTGCAAACTCTTGGAGGCGCACTATTATGAAACACCCGCATTGTCACCACATTCTTCACAGAAGTTTCTGTTTGTTATGCAAAAGTGGAAAGGAATAAGGCATGTCATCTAAGATGCTCCCATTTTGTCAGACTTCAGTGTCGCGAAACAAATCCAAGTCTTGGATTTTCACTTCGGGATGAGTAGTCCATTGTATATGTGCAAAATTGCAGCAATGGAATTGAACAAATTTCTTTTCTGAACTCGGCACAAAATAGTGAAAACCAACAAAGCATTAATGACAGCACCGTATTTCCTGAGCTGCCAACTTACATGTGCATGATTCTTTGATTCCTTGTAGATCGTACCAAGGCTACTGGTCGCCTACAAACTTGTATAGAGCTTGCTGCTATGTTTAGCCATGCTGGTCAAAACGACAACTTGTTAAACCTTTGGTCAGAGCCATCACATACAAAAGAAGAGCACGGTTGTTTTTTGCCGTGAAACCTGGGACGAATTTACGGACGCATGAATGGAGAAGCTCTGTGCCAGGTTCAAAAGGGTTGAGTTGAATTTGGCGGGAGTACTATTTTGGGGGTTTTATTGAAGCACTGAAGCAGGGAGCAAAGTGCCGTGACCCGGGAGGTGACTGGATCACCACCCCGGTGGCGCTCGGCAGCGATATCGCAATAGGTTTAATCAACAGTATTTGCAAGAGGCTGCAGAACTTGTTTTTTATCACAAGGATGCCGTGTGGCATTCTCCGTAACCTTTTGATGTTCATTGCCTTTTGTTTACAAAACTGGTCACAACAGTTAAGGACAAGCCACTATATGTCTATTTTTTTTTTTTCTAATCAGTTATTTTTATCATGCAAACTATGACAAAATGGCCTACCCTACACTATTTACCGATTTTTTTATCCGGAAAATAAATAGCGCTGTATATAAAATGTAGCTTCAGAAAATGAAATTCTTTAAATTATGATATTGCGCCAGGTTAATTTCTATATTCCCAAACCATGCAGAGTCACAGAACAAAAATGGATCCATTGAAGATTTGCTTATGTTTCAACAATGCAGGTAATTAATAGTGAATGCATTAGTTCTGTAATCTACCCAGGGTGCACCATGATGCTGTTTTTTTTTGTTTTTTTTTTAAGTCTCTAAATTACATTGCTAAAAGTAGTCTTCTTTCACATGCACATGTACCTGCCTCTCGTGTAAAAATTACAACACAAAATATGCATTATACACTTACTGAAAAAAAGAAAAATATATATATCCTATTGATGTGTACATTGTATGAAGAACTATAAGAGAAATTGTGATACATGTATGTACAAATGTAGTGCAAATAAAAACCAAATACATTCTTTTCAAATATTAATCAAAAGGCAATTTGCAGACTGTATTTGGTATATGATTGGTCTATTTTTATGATATCGAAGACCAGCCTGTATGATGAATGACATGTCGTTTTGTCATTCTGAAGAAGGCTTATTTATGGTACCTCTCCGGGGAACAGTTTTACTCCTCTTAAAAATCGTCCGATCAACTACCCCCTGCTGATTATATATAACGGGTTTGCCCTTACCCAACGTATATTAA
>NW_019091386.1:1570967-1832932 GCF_001949145.1 Acanthaster planci | reverse complement strand
TAAGGTATTCAACAAAACCAATCCAACAATTTAAAAACAAAAAATGTATCTTTTGGTTTGTTAATGCACCGTTTTTTTCTCCGAAGGCTTGAGAACGAATTTACAAGCTGACTCGTTTGAGCGTGAGCATGTATCGTGCTTATTATCGTGACAGATATCTTACAACTCAACCACCAAGCTTACTAGGATGGACAAACTTTGGGTAAACATTGTTGTTAATATAGCGAAGAGCAAAACACCAATTTTAAAAAGAGTATTTTTGCTTGTTCGGATTTAGTGGCATTCTGCCAAGTTTAGAGATGTTCTTATCCAGCCTGGAATGGGAATTTTTCCCCCGGTAAGTACACCAAGTCACGCGTGAAGTCAAAGTGCTTTAGAGCGCCCTCGAGTTGAATTGATCGCTCCCCTCTTCAGGCGATTGATGCGCCCTCCGTGCCATAGGCAATGACCATCCATCTCTCGCCTCGCCTCTCAATCAACTGTCCGTCTTAAAGGGCTTCAAGCACGAAACATCCAGCGAGGGCTCGATAAGAAGTGGATGGAGGGACGTCCGCAGGTTAGTGATGCGTGTTTGTGAATCTTAGCCGCCATTGGTTACACCAGGAGCTATTCGCCGTGGTATCACAGAAGGTTCGAGGCGCCGTGCGTCCCACGTCCTCTCCGCTTGGTGTACGCTGCGTGGGCGCTCTGAAATGCCTGAAGGACATTTTGTTTCTGTCATCGATAGATATATATCTTCGTCTGTTGTGTGCGTGCTTACATACCATTTTGTTGCACATTGAACAGGGATTTGAACTGATTAATATAGACGTACTGAAATTGGACTAGAAAGTTGCTTCTGATTCGCTATTCAAACTTGGGAAGCATTTCACCCAATTAAAATGGACACATTGCAGTCTGAATTTTCAGGACCAGGTAACCTTTGGATGTTGAAATTCCTCTTAGACAGGATATATACTTCCCACGTATTTTATCAGGACTTCATCAGGATCGAAACGGCGGGCTCGCTAACTTTGTAAGCTTTCAACAAGTTGAATAGAAAGAGAATGATGGCAAACCTCTTCACTTTGACATGCAATTCGAGCACTTTAGAGAGTTGAGAGCACTTTCCCCGTTTTATGTCGGGGTATTTATCATTCGTTTACATCTTGGACAATTTGTTCAATGGACTGCGAGGCTCTATATGAAAAAGACTGGAGACTGACTTCACCAAGTGCTTGTGGCACCGGCCTCCCATGCACAATCTGAGGTTTCGTGGTGGTTGTGCCACGAGTCTTCATTTCCATGCAAGCAGCGCGATTGGACCAGTTCACACGCACGCATGACGTAGACGCGCATACTGTTCAAATCTTGGTTTCGTCTGGGCTTTAGTATTGAGCTCCACGATCAGTTTCAAATTCTAATTGTTGGAACCAAGTAAAATTACTACAAATAGACAACCCGATGTTGCTGCAATATTAAACGGATCTGCTTTGTGCGACAGGGTCTCAACTCAAGCGACTAAGCTCGTGAAAATGAGGGTCTAAACCAAACGCAGAGACGGGCCCGAAGTGTGGAGAAAACAAAAATGGGCCTATATTTGTATTACACAAGTCGGGGATACACCCTTGTCCTTTCTTATGGAATGCTTTTTATAGCCAGTCTTGAGAGCAGCCTAGGCTCCACTCCCAGTGGAAGTTTCCCCTGTTGAAATATCGAATTTACTTGTCTTAAACAAATCTTCTAGAGCCGCGATAACTTGCGATTAGAACCTTATTTATGTTGGGTTTCCCAAGCGTATTTAAAATGTAAAAAATGTTTCGCGGACCGACGAGCCGGTCTGCGCCCCTCTCTTTAATTAGCGCCCTCTGTCGAACAATAAAATATTCTGGGGCGATAACTCGTCCGGTAGACGGATTCGATGGTTTCACGGAAAACGAAGCCAATAGTGGCCGTGCCACCGCACAGTCCAGGCTGCAGATTAGTAGCGCGACGTAGCGGCAGAGATACACCACCAGTCAACGGGTTCCAAATGGATGCACAGTAGAAATCTTCACGTGTGCCGTTGTTCGTGCTTTTTGCAAGTCGCCACTCTCCACCGCTGCTCTCCGTCTCTGGATTTTTCGTTCACACGAGGGGAAAGTATGTTCCAGGGCCTATCGGAGCCAAGGATAATACAGACGGAGACCGTCTTCCGCTCGGCGAGCACGGGCATGGATTAATCGCTCAATCGACGTAAGTTTTCCTGAGAATGGAAACGTCTTCCCATTTTGTTTCTGCCTGTTATATTTCTTGCTAATGCGTGGTCTAGTAGTCTTGTGGGGATTCTGTTAAAAGCTTCCATCACTGTCTTTAATGTGTGCCCTTGGCACCTGTGCTTTCTTGATTGAAGAATTCAATGGATTTGCAACAAAAGAAGTCTTACAGTGTGCCGATTGATGGACCGAATTGTATTGCACGGAGGTTTTACCTAAGAATCTGCGTTTCCGGGGTCCATGGCGTCACCGCACTACATTGGACGATATCGATTGCGCAAGTTGTTATGAAGCGAGCTTGAAGCTCACCGCACACCCGGCAGCGTGCCAGAGAAATGTAAGATTATTGATACGAAAGTATGCACGACAGAATAACACGTGCAAATTTGACACCTCCATTTGTGCTCACATGCCTAGGATCAGACGGTAAATCCACTCGAGGGATTTTTTCGGCATAGAGTCATATAGGCCCTATATCGCAATAATTAAGGGGTAGTTTGGATAACTTGAGATTTTTTGTGTGAAGTTATTAGCCCAACATCATAGGTCTTTTGAACAAGCAACTGGCCTCTTCTGTTCAAAGTGTGGCAACTGAAATCTCGTACTTGGAACCTCGATATCTTAATGATCATTATTGCTAAAGAATAGTTACTGAACATGACTGCGTTGATATAACTTTCTGTATTCGAACCTAACCACACTGTCTTTGGAAGAAAAACAATACTGTTGACAGTTAAGTCGAGCGTATAATGCGCGTATAGTGGTCAGTTTTAGATGATATCGGCAATCAGAAACAAGATGTCGTTATAACTTGCTGAACAGCATTGCTCGGGAAGAATACCCCAGGGCTGTGTTATGCAAATTAAATAGGATTCGCCGGATGCAGAACGTGATATATAGCAGGGCGGATGAAACATTAAAACTATGCTATGACTATATGCCACCGCCTTCAACGAGGCATTCGGCTTGCGTACGGCACGTATGATATTTGCTCTGGCCTTCCATGATGACTTTTATCGAGTTCTCTACATAGTTTTTTCAAGCACTACCTTCAGCAGTCACTCTTATCCAATTGCGTTAATTAACTCGCTGTATTCTTGCGCAAGAACAAAAGCCCATTGGGATGAAATCGTACATGTGTAAAAGTACATCCTTCAATAAAGTAGTTAATTCTTAAATTATATACAAATTTAAGAAGTGAGGTTGCTTTTTATACGCGTTATGAAAAAAGGAAATCTATATTCAAACCACTTTGTTTATAACCATTTAGAAATAACTGCTTTGTATAGTCAAAGACGTGTACCTTCAAAAAGGGAATAGTGCGTATCGAAAACTTAGATACCTGTTTTGAAACAAATGTGTTTTTTGTTTGTTGTACTTGGTAAAGTCTGAAGAATATTGTGCACTCAGCTGTTTGCACAAGCCGGAACTAATTTACAGCAGGTGTCTACTGGCGTCTATATTTAGATCTTTTATCTTCAAGATTGTTTAAATTCCTTCAAAGCGATACTAGGCGCGTTAGAATGCATAGAGCAAAGTATTCCATTCACAAAGAATGTTCGTGGAACGGCGACTGCATGTACCAAGGAAGTATTGGAGCCATTTTAATCTAAATTTACCAAAAGCCTTTGTTCCATATTTAGCTTACGTCTGTGCAAACTTATTATAAGATTTTTGCGAGATAAATCGAAATAAGATCTGGTACATGGAGTCATCTTATTGTAGGTAAATATGACAGGTTGAATTCCCAGTCTAAAAATTCGGGGCAAGCTTTTCCATAGCCACCACCATCTCTGGAATGGATTTGTTCCTTTGTGCTCTTCTTATCCAATGAAAAGAGAGTATTATTGCAAAGTGTCTCTGATGTACGGGAACTATTAAGCTTGCTCCGAATTATGAGGTATAGCAACAATGTCTTTAGTATGGAGAATTTTAATTGTGTACCAGATTTAATTCAGATTTAACTCGTTAAAGGCTGATTGCCACACGTTGTCATCACTCCTTCGTCGGTATTAATTCTTACCCAGAGAGAGAAAGATGATTGAAATTAACTCTTAATGACCTTAACCTTAATGAGTGCCGGCCCCATCCCAAATTCTGTGTCACGAGATAATTATTTCCATTCGATTTAATAAGCGCAGGTTTTCCACGAAGGCATACAATAGAGTAAAAAACGTTGGGAGTAGACATGAAGATATAATTATTCTTCGTGAATTAAATTATTTGTTTTCGTGTTTACATGTTTTTGCCATAATTTGGTTTTATCGCTGTATATCCCCTCGCTAGCTGTTTACATGCCTCCTTCGACTGCAAGTTTCATTCTCGGTAATAAATAACGAGAAGACCCACAGTTTTGTTTTTCTAAAACTCCAGTTCTACTGAGCGCATGCTTTATTATTCCACGACGTCCACCAGAGAAGAAACCGTCTAAGATATGCCCAAATATAACCTCTAAATCCGCAAACGGCAGGGAATTCTGTGATGTTATCTTGAGAGGATCTAGTCCAAAGACTGTCCGACTCTAACCTCGTTTGCCCACAAAAAAATATACTTTCCCTGCAGTTGTCTACGGACATGGCGACGAACATGTTTCTAGACTCTCATCGCACACCGAGCGCCATTTTTTTGGGGGGTGCATCAGTGTTTTTTCCAGGGAAAAATAATTGTAAGGAAAACAGAAAAATACACCAACCCCCGAACACACTCTCTTAAATATAGATCCCACCGTCTCTCTTCGGCTCCTCGCAGCTTGGGGCGTTGTATGGGCAGCTGAAATCTTCCCGCATTGATTGCTTTATACGCGATATCGCTATTTCCCATCACGAACACACGGCAACCTCTTCTAAGTTACTAAAAGAGGAGACCCTCGTCTTCGGTGAGAGATATGATCATTTAAAAGAGTCTTTTTAGCCAAGCTTTTAAAACGTCTGACTCAAATTTACTTCTGCTTTTATCAAAGACCAATTTTAAAGATCTTCCGATTAGTTGTACTTGATGCTGTGCTCGCAAAAGGTTTGTAATAAGGCCTTAGTAGTCATTTCATGTCGTTATTAGCTTTTTTTCTGTCGGCATGGGTTAAACATTTTCTTTGATTAATTCGTTATTTTCTTTGTTTAATGGGTTTGTTTATTAACTATATGTATACCTGTCGTAGCATTGTGAGTATCCAGTTGCTACAGAAATCAATGCTTAACTGATGCATCATGGAACAGTTTGAAACAAGAGGTAATCAGATGGGGAAAATGTCTATTCAATTAGTGGATGCAGACCAAGAGCTAATATTGGGCAAACAAACTGACCAGCGAATCGTTTGGCACTAGGGAATAAAATTACCGAGGAAGTGAGCAAGGCGGAAATTGGGGGCACAAATTAATTGGGAATGGGAAGATATTTTGTTCTGCGTTTCATCGTTAACTGTTTTTGGTTTGTTTCGCTGTTTTGATATTCTGTTTTGTTTGTTTGCTTGGTTTTTCTTTTCTTTTTTTCTGCTCAAAAACTGTTATGCGTCCGTGAACCGCTTGCTGGGTTCGCTGTACTCTGTGAAGCAAGTTGGCAGTATCGCAAACAGATGTCACGTCTTTGTCTTCCTCAGAATATAGAAGTAGGATTGTGGCAGTGTCAGTCCCACTTAAGAAATAAGCTACAGCTGTTTTCCCTTCTTCGGGGTGTTTAAAGAAATTGTAGAGTGACAAATGTCGTGATTTGTTTATTCATTTTTTAAATTTATTTCACACCTATAAAAGTAAGAAAAGATTTTAAAAAATAAACAGGTGCTGTTAAGGTCAAATAAAAGTATAACTGTCATCCAACGATGCGTTTAACCAGACCAACCCCCTTCCCCGTACAAAGAACAGCAAATTCTTGCATTAAATAAGAAGAAAACCAGCTGGAGATTGAACATGCAATTTAACAACTTAAAAAATCATTTCTCGCGTCACTGAGAAATCACTCTCAAATATATTCCTTCAACCAACTATTTCTCAACATTCTAATTGAGATTTATCCCTTTATTCCTTTTCTTTGGAATGTGCTGATACTCCATCCCCTTCCGCATTTCGTTTGGTCACCCCCTTCCATTATGCACTTGGTACCCTCTAACGCTGAAGCTAATTAATTAGAATGCTCCAACAGTGTGTTAACTAAGTCCCTTGGGAGAGAATTTTTCGGTAAACCAATTTAAGCCAACGAATGTAATGCGCTGTTTCTGTCGCGAAGCCTCAGCTCAATTAGACCCTGGTTGATTTTTTTTTCGCTTTCGGGCGCCGTCTTGTCCCCCTTTCCCTGAAGCAGCTGAACCTGTAGACTCACTATTCAGACGCGGTGGGAACGCGCGACACCAAACCTGCAAAATGCCACAGAAGGAGAGCATGGGTGAAAGAGTATCGATTCTCAGTCAAGTTAGATACCGCTGGGATTTGCTTTAATCTGATTTATCGGATGTCGATTATGCTGGTGGTGGTGGCGGCGGTGCATGTCCCATCGGCTTGTCTCCGTCGATCCACGGGACCAATCTTCAACAAGACACAAGTGAAAATTTCTGCAGTGTTCCCCGAGGAACTTAAGATGCAGGCCGTTGGACAATGTGTGAACAAATCACGATTTATTGGTAAACATGGTCAGAGGAGGAAAGCTCTTACAGGAATGAAATTGCTTCTTCGGTGTGAGTAGGAACGTGCCTCCCACACGCTTAGAAATCTGTTTCCGTCACTGTTGGGTACCCGCGAGATCCCCATGCCATAGAAAAAAAAACAAAACAAATGAAATCGGAAGGAAGGCTTCTCACAAAACCGTACCCTGCTGCGCATCCGCACTGCACTCCCCATCGGCGTGGCAAACCATTATTGCAGATATCAATTATTAAAAAGTTCCTTTGAAGCTGTTCGTGCCTTTTACAAAGACAGTGTTGGAATGCACGGAGGGCTTTTTGTAATAGAACCTCGAAGATAAAACTGGGTATACCCGCCATTTTTTGAGGTGGAAACAGAATGCCTGTCAAAGAAAATTCCGCAGTCCATCCACGGATGTTTCTGATTACATCAGGCAACAGTGAGACTTATTTTTTTTCAATATTGTGGGATTTATAACGCGTGCCTCTCTCCTGAACATTGTGTTCACCGTAATTAAGCACCTTAACTGTGGCAGTGAACAATTCCCGGAATGAATTGCGCACGCTGATTTTTGTTGCGTTATTGAATGTGATTGTTTAAGCCGCAGAGGGAGAAAAAAATCTCAGAAAGACCTACTCTGAATACTAAAACGGGGACATTCTCGTACTGTTGAAAAGGAAAGATTCGAAGAAGAAAGCTAACCTCTATAAAGAGAAGTAATATTTGTTCCGATGGCAGGGGCTTCCGAATTTAAAGCCGAACCACGTTACACATATTTACCTTGCGATCCGTTTCTACATGTGAAGCCAAGTGCAAACATTGTCGTCTGTAGCAGCCTTTTTATGTACTGCTTTTTTCAGTTGCTGTGTATTGGGACCCGAGCAACCCCTGCCAGCGGCTGCTCTCATTTCAATTTTATGCACTATTCATTTGCGTCGGGATTCAGTGAACGAGGGGGTGGGTAGGGGATCAGAGAATGTCAGCCCATGTCTGATCACGTGACCATTTCCCCAGAGCTCGTCTTTGGGATTAAACTCAGCCGCCCGTGATTCGGTCCGACGATGCTTGCATTTCGATTAGGTAGATGCAAATTGGCACGGTCATTTAAGTGGTGCACTGGCCCACATTAAAAGCGTTGGTGGCAAATGGTCAGATGCTGGGTATATAATATTCCAATTTTAGATTTCTTCTGACGGTTTATTTCTCTTTCCATCCTGCTTTAGCGCGATCAAGGCCACTTCTACCCGTGTCCAGTAACCAGATCTTTGTAGGTTTCTTTGCATAACAACTTAAGACAAAAGCACAAAGAAACCAAAAGGATTTTTCTTCGGTGCGAGGTCATTTATGACGTAGCGCCACATAAAAGGAACAAAATGGAACACAATATTGTGCCTTCTAGGGAGTGGTAATTCAAAAAAGTGTCCGGTTTTATGGCGCATGTGAAGGACAGTAAGTCTCCGGGTTGGAATCTTGTCTTCATAGCGTGTGTACTATCCACGAGGCAACGTAGCTGTTCGTATCGGCAACATTTCGCATTGATTTGTGTCTGGTGAATGTAAAACCGTACACCTTTCTAAATGTGAGTGCACATTATTTGCTAAATAGTTAGAGGCTACCATACGATTAATGCGTCCGAGATAATTATTATTGCGCCCTCAAGAGGTGTGATATAGGGCTAACCTCACATGGCCGTGTCCAATGATTTATCACGACGATCACGTGCCCGGGAAAAGGGCGTATGTGCTCTCATGCCCTTTTGCCGGGAAACGTGATCACAGCAAGAAAATGTTCCCGGCCAAAGGGCGTAAGAAACACACTATCTTTATCTAGTAAAAACGGATAAAAGTTACTCCGAAATCAACATAGGCGGTACAAAAAGCAACCTTTAAACAACTTATTAAACGACTTGGGATTTTTTTATTTAACTTTTTGTAAAGAAATTTTTACATTTCATTAAAATAAAACATGCGTCCTTTTGTAGTGATCATGCTTCCCGGCAAAAGGGCGTAAGGGCTTACATCCTTCCAGGCACACGACGTACTTCTCTGGGCTCATGCAAAGTACAATTCTAATGTTGTACAGTAATGTTGAATCCTTGTCCTTCGTCTGTTGCGTGGTGAATACAGGGATAATCTGCTCAAAATGCTAAGGAATGATATATGGACATGGACAGTCGATCACACACATCGCCTGTCAGCTGTGGGCCTATAATCTAGAAAGAACACACTGTTCCACGAAAGGAAAAAAATAGACTGTTCTTCACTCACAACAGTAGACTTTCAAATCGAACGGCTACATTGCCTGTGGACAGACAGGTACCCAGGTGGCGAGTACAATCAAAACGATGATCACTGACAGTGTGGGTGGATTTTTCCCGCCCACGCACGGTTGACTTTCTACACAGGTAACCAACATTGAACTGTACCGAGTATCGAAGAATATTTCACCAACCGTAATGCGGAGCAGGCCTGAATGGGTCGGGCGTTATAATACATATACCGTGCGTCCCCTGCTGTAGTAATGTGACAGTGTACTGAAAGTTCAGTCAACACGATGAATCAACGTTTTGTCACGAACCTCAAAGGCCGCGTAATAACCATGCTGCAGTCAGACGGTAATTTTGATTGATGGTTCAGCTCCAACTTCTATTCGGTTTGATTCAGGTGTTTTTTAATCTGAATCTGTCTCTCAATAAAGCTAGCGTAATACATGTATGTCCTTTTCAAGTTAAACAGTTTCCGACGAGGTGATTTGGCGGCTTCTTGATCAGAGGAATCTGTAGACACTTGATGCAAACGAAGTCACAAGCTTCGTGTCTGATTATAAAGGTAATCGAATCTTTCTTCACAAGAAAGCTGTGTGACTCTAATCTCCCATCAGTTGCCTGAACTATTTCTCTGGCAAACACAATCGATAGTTGCAAATTCACGGTAACTCTTCTCAGATATTACAAACAACGAAAAATTTCATTTGACTTGACCATAGCAAATATTTCATGTACCCAGTTTTGTTTCCTTGACTTTAAAAACATCGTTAATGAAAACATGCCCCCATCATAGATGTTCTTATCGAAAACAAATATGTGTTGTTTTTGCAACCTTGTCTGCGCCCATATTATCCGAGGGGCTTATTTCGTTGAGGTGCCGATGGTAATTTACGTGGTAAAAACTGCTTAACGAAAATGGACTAACGGCCAAAATGTCACACAATCTGTACCTCTTGGGATTTTTCTGCTGAGCCAGTCTATGAAATCAGGCCCAGCTGAATGTGCAATTTAAACGTGTGCTCGTTTAAGACCCGCATAATGCCTCGATAATTCGCAATGTCGTGTTTTGCATAAAAAAATGCTCAAACTCAAAGATTAGATTTGTGTATAGATATCAGACGACCACAAAAATTGTTGCAAACTGCTTGTTTTCACGCTGCCAGCATCTATCAAAATACTACAAAAAGTCTCTGGCAAGCCTTTCAGAGACTTTTTGACGCATCATCAAAATGAAGACTCGTGTTCATCAACGCGTCATTATGCACCAGACACCTATATCTCGTCGCGTTGAATTTAATGGTATATAATTTGGGGCATGTTATCGTAAATCAACATACTTCGTGTGACACCTAACGGCGTATTTCTCCGTTGCACTTTAGTCGCAGACAGGGCCCTGCCAACTTCTCCCGCCAATTAATGCAAATGGGTGACACCCGGCGCGCGTGATCCTATCCGGCGATTTGAAACTCCCCTGGCGGCGGCTCCTTTAACTCGCAGACTGACGCTGCCCATCGTGCCTTTATGTGGGCAAATTAATAGTGATTAATTAAGACGCGTTAAGTGGCTGGGCTGACTAAACTTGGGGACTTTGGTGGCACGTTCCTCCTTGTCAAAACAGAATCACATTTTGGGAACAAGGTCATTTATTGTAATGTAGGCCTACGAACTGGTTTTCCCGAGGGAACCAGATTATTTGCGCGCCAATAAATCCCGTGATAGTGTAAAACAATTGGCGCAGTCGTGAGAAGGCTATTTTGACAAACCTTTTGACCTTCTCCATCCAGATGTTTTGACGTTGTTACTTTCGGCACTTTGGAATCACTCCGGTTCTGCTTGAAAAAAGCCTAACATTCAAAAAAGTGGCTTGGCAAGTTGGTATTGTAGCCCAGTATTGGTAAAAAAAAGATTGGCTTCAGCCAAAATCACTGACAAAATAGCGTGTTGTACAACAGATTTTAAATGTGACTTTATTTCGGTTTCTTTGGTTGTCTCTTTTCGTTTTTGCTTTTATTTATTTTTTGGGGAGGGATTTTTTCACAAATGCTGCTATTTTTTTCACCAAATACTGTGGATCCAACTCCAGGGCCCACATTCTTCCCTGGAATTCAGTTTGAGACCACTGATATTTGGAATCCCCCTTTCCCTGGCCATAGATACGTTCATGAGCTTGAAGCACAATGAATGTACAAAGTAGACTGCTTGCGACACCTGTTCAGGACAAAAAGAGTGATGAACCTTCGATAACAACTTGGCACCGGGTTGGTGTTTTTCTGAAACTGTTTTAAATACCACGCGTGTTTCCCAGGCATTGATAACCATTTTCGATATAGCACTCCAGAAGAGTGATATGTGTGTGTCATAGGTTATCGTTTCTTTTTTCCGATATTTTTGTTCTCTTGACAAATCGTACACAGTTCAGTCCACCCAGGCAGTGTTTGGATCTTTGTTACCAAGAATTCAGACAGCCGGTGACAAAATAAAAACAGACGGCCGAGGAAGTAACACGTAAACATAATGTTAAAAAAATAGATTTAGTTCCTATTTTAATACACCCACAGCTTGTGGTAAATTGTGTGCTAACGTTACTCACTGCAGTTAACTTCTTGTAACTGGTCTGAACTTTGAGTTTCGTGGCTTTAGAGTTTCGTTGTATCCATCATTTGATTTTTTGGTAAGATATGAGACTAAATTAATCTTAAACACCACACGATTCCTAATTTTTATGTATATGAACATGTGTTAAAAGTATTGGTAAGAAAAGATTTCCAATAGCGTCTCTAGGCACCTTAGAGTCAGGCGTTGTGCAAATTAACGGGCCTTTACATAGATTGTGTTCCATGTGCACGTACGTTGCGAGGCGTGTTCATTGAAATTGTACGGGAATGATGTGCATGCAGTAAACAGATGCATTTACGGAACGAAAAGATATGCATAGGGAAAGTTGCCTTTTTTACGTTGATACGCCTGACAGCTACCGGTAGCTGTTTAATTCGTCTTCCTCGTGGACGCCGGTGAATATTGTCGACCGTTTTAGCTAAACATTCGCAGCGGCGTGATTACTTCCTTCAACCCCCACAGTTTACGGCAAGCACAAGTTTCGAGATCACACTCTGTTCCACACCCTCACAGAGTAGGACAACATTAACACACGGTAAAGTGTCCTGCCAATGGAAACAAGGACCGTCGTCCATGAAGGGGCTGGAACTCACATCCCATGCAAGTCGGACATCCCATTGAGACATCGGGTAGACCTCATATGTATAGGGCTTAAAATAATCAGTGCAACAAGGTCTTAACTCGCATATGTTTTGTACGCGAGATACGACCTTGTTGCACTGACAGTTCAAGTACATGCACACCCTGTTGGTATCTATATTTTGGTAACTTGGTTGTTTTGCACCCATAATGGCGCAACTGCAGAGCATCACTCGATGTTGTCTGAGCATCATGTACAAGCCAGCGATCGATGCCCCTTGAAAAAAAAAGAGATCCGCCCTGCCTCATATTTGCATTTAATGGAAAAGATATTAAATAATCCCCAGTACAAAAACCCAGTGGCGTGTACATTCTTTTACAACTGAGGACTCCCCCTATCTCTCCCTCTCTCTCTTTTCCAAAAGCGTACAGGCCCAGATCTCAGGCGTCGCGCTGGTCACGATGCAAACGTGATCCATATCGCATGTTCAATATCCTCCGATCATTACAAGGATGATTAGGTTACCAAGCCACGACCGGCAGAGATCCGGGAGCATATCCCTTGCGATGTGCAAACATCATTAAACGACCGCCCACAATTGCGTTTCTGATGACGACCACAAATCTGGAATTTTTCTGTGAAACAGCAAGCCGACTTACATATCGTTGTAACCGTAGCCACATTTTTGTAAACGGAGTGGAGATTCTGTATTTCTGAACTTTTTGCCGAGATTCGGCGTTGTGGGCTAACGTTTTGATAAGCAAACCATTTACAAACTCAGTTGCAATAGCACACACAATTGTACATTATGATCAATAATGTCGACGAGCCCTGTCTTTGCCGACTGGCCGGAGAGGGGGCTCGGAAAATGGTTACGTAAAATGGGGGGTTTTAAAAATCCATTTTGGAGTGTGCATTTTACTAGGTGCTTCAATATCCTGATATTTAAAGTTAGGCAACTTACGGAAAGAAATCACGGTGAGCAAGAGTTGGCAAGTGAATGTAAACTTTACAGAGGAGGGAAAGTGATTCAACAGGTTGATATTTGACTGGTCTGTTGTTACGGAAGAGAAAAGGATTTATATGGATTTTGAGCTAAAATGAATGTAACAGTATCTTGCCGGATTTTCCGGTCACGCTATAGCCGCGAGTAATTTGATAATTGATGGGAAAACCATTACTGTAACACATAACTCTAGACTAGAAATACGAAACTCCAGCCTCGGGACACAGTTTGCTTAGTGTTCATGCCGAAGACCGAGATGACTTTGCCATATTAGGCCTGAACACAACACGATTTCAAACCAGGAAAACATGCATATGAAACAATGCACTGAGAAATCGTGAGTTCAATACCAAATCGCCCCATATTCCTTTCAGGAAGTAACCGTACATGGTATAATTCGTTCCAGGCAGGATTTATGACAAAGCTTGTTATGATTAAATCATTACGTATTAAAGTTCGTTCTTTTACTTCTAGGTTTAGTGTCTTCGGAGAAGATCAGGTAATGATGAGGTGACTAGCGTGACGTTGTACCCTATTCGGAGGTACCATGGGGGACCCCAGCAGCACTGTGGCCTTGCACTACCTGGGCAGCGGGGAGGTTTGTAGCTCCTCGGCAGGCAAACACACGGAGGGCCTTGTCCACCGTCTTCTCCTGCGCCACCTCCGCGAGGAGAAGGCCTCGGACAGTGGAGAGGGGCCGGCGCCTCCCGGCCGGCCCCTGGGTGAGGCCTTCGGGAGGCGTGTGGACCTCCTCCAGAGCGGGGACTTGAGCGGTCTGCGGGCGGTGGACCACGAGACTGGTGTGTCGTTCATGAGTTGCAAGTGGCATGCTGTCGGGCAGTGTACGGTGAGCTCCACGCTTCGGCAATGGTTCACTGTCACGGTCGGGTACTCCGACGACAAGGAGTGGACCTGTTACGTCTTCAGTGCCCCGTCAAGACGTCAGGTAAGAAGCATGAAAAACCCACAACATGCAGCGAGCATCAATGCTGCAGGAAACATATTCAATAGGTCTCTGCCCTTCATTCTCACGTATCCCTTCACCAGCGAACAGCAGAAAGACTGGGCCAACAACAGTCTGGGTCCTGTCTCCGTAATTATTCGCATATTGTATATGACAATGGAATGGCCAGGCACATATGGACATTAAAATGTGACAAGCAGCATTGAAGTTCAAAGGTCAGCAAGTGCACTGGTGTTGACCCAAAGGGAAGTCGTTCCTTGCTTTCACAAAGCATCGTCTCTCGCTATGCGTACGGGATACGTATGCGGCTCAGAAAAACTAGCTGGTTGAATCCCAACTTCGTGCAGTTATTTTATCCTACACACTGTGTGCTGTCATCAATATGCTCTTCACGTTTTTAAACAACTGCACAAAATGGTGGATATAACCACCCTGTGTTCGCACCATTTCTAATGGTCCAACTACATGTGCAAGTATTGTCAATATACCTGCACCACAGTGACGTCATGCTTTATTTACATCTGCGCTTTCTTGTGGCAGTGAGGTAGGACGTGATCCATCGAGTCCATATTGTTAAGACGCGACGCCATTATGCTTTTGGTCTATAGGATTACTGAATTTGCAGGACCAAAACATTGTTTTGTCCGTGATTGTAGCTTTCCTTTTTTTTCTACACTCTGTTAATCATTGAGTCTGTGGACTTAGTATTGCAATGGATCATCAACAGAGAGGTAAATCTCCCCTCTTAAATACTGGCGCGCATAGTCACCACAAAGACATGTGCAATGCTGCATTATCGTAATTGAATAAAAGCAAACCTGCTGTTGATAGAATAAGCAATCTTGCCTGAAACGGAGTCTGTTTCAAAGAGTAACTAAGCTAGCTCCATTGTATACCTATGCGAACGATGAAATACTCCGTTTGTGTTGTACGGTGCTCAACAGATCGCCCTTTAAAACTAACACGGAGCGATATTGTACTTTAATTAATACGTTGGAACGCGCCGCTACGACGACACAACCCTCGGGGTCTATTCATGTCCGTACCGCGCTAATTGGCTAGATGTGTCGTCTCCCTCGCAGACGAGCTGGAGTCGCCATCAGTCCTCTGTGAGATATTATTGGTGCATTTGGTTGGCAAACCTGTGGATTCTAACCATTCCAACGCTCAGGCATCCGCCAGTATCACGTGACCAACGAGTCACGTCACCGGAAGGGATTCCGTTCCTGTTAAAAAAATTTTACCGGATGTTTTTCGGAACTCATTTTTGTTTGTGGGAAGCTGTTATTGTCAGTGTTTGCGATTACCAGGTGTTTGCGATTGTCTTTACAAAAGTGAAACTAATTTTGGGTTGTATTTACTGATGCAAGTCTTTTAACACAGTGTGCACCAATTAAACTCTCTTTTAAACACTGACTTGCTATCAGTTCGTAATTTGTTGATGGATAGAATTTAGCAACCGAGGTAAAGTTCAGCGAAATCTAAGCACGTTTACAAGCTGCTAAATGCAAGTATTAGTGTGTGCACTAAATCTCCCTGAGTCATTTTCTGATCGATTGGGTAGTCCAAAACGCGGAAAGAATGAACTCAAGTTTATCACAATTATTACTGTGAGATTACGTGGGAAGCATCAGTAGCAGTAATCAAAGCCGTTCATTAGTGAGGGACTCGTCAGAGGGGAAGAGACATCTGAAAGTGACCACAAGTAATGAAATCATAAAGATAGAGAGACAACGTCACCCCCGCCCGTACATTCAGGCTCTTTGAGATGTTGCACATTTCAAACAAGCCAGTCCGCATATTCTACGGAACATTCCAAAGGCGTCTAAATATAAAAGACGGTAGTGTTACATTGATATTTTTTTTTCTACAGTGTTATAGAGGGTTTGGACGACTGTCATCTTGCAGGCCCAGTGTTTCTGTTTCACGGGGTGAGCATAAAGGAGGTTTCACTGTGGAGCACGAGAACTTGCCCTGATGGCTACCACGCAAACCCTCTATTGTGATTTCGTATATGAAAATAATAAGGATAGACATACTACAATAAGTCCGAGGATAGGTTTTTCATCCCACTTTTAATATTTCTTCCGACGGTATCGAACTTTCTTCCATGCATGCCTGGCGTGGTTAATGGTACTGGTACTCAAAACTGATTATTTTATCGCCACTATTCATTGGCAAAGGGGACAAAAGCAAGTATGTTTAAACTGAAGGAATTATTTTAATCAGTCACGACCAGCCTTTCTATCCGTGCACTTTAAAGCGCGTTCGTAGTTTACTTTACTTACTTACTTACCAATGCAACGAATTCTACGTAAATGCAGTTGAGCCCTTTAGTTGGAAACAGGGTCGTCGATGAACATTGAGACCAAATTCGGAAAGTCGGTTTATCAAAAAGCAAGAGCTCTTGCTTTTGTTTTTGAAATGACGCAAGCTTAAATTAAAAAGACACGGGAGATCCTTTGAAGGAATTTTGGAAAAAGAATGTTTTTATTTTCATTTAGAAACTCAACTTAATTTTTAACTACGCAATAATCACTGGGAATGTGTTGCCGTTGATGTACACACAGGCAAACTACAAGTGGACTGTCATGACACTCACAAGAGCAAGGGGAGCATTGCCGGCATTCACAAGAACGTCGCACAAAGTGGCAACTTCCCCCAATTACATGATCAAATACAAGTGTTTCTGTATTTGGTGAAGTCGCGACATCTGACCGACAGCTTGAGGGTTTGAGGTTGCGCGATCAGCATATTCCCTCGCCCACTGAAAAATGGCATTTTCCGGTTGTCATGGCTACCGTTCCCCGTCCAAAGAGAGCTCCGTATCCCTGCGTGTGATTGCACTTCTGTAATGTCATGCCAAGGCAGCAACATCGGTCCCCCAAGTGGTACAGGGAACCATTAATCAATGTCCGTGCTCGGCCCCCATCCAAAAAAATCCAATCTGTTAATTACTATAGGCCTCCAATGTCGTCGTTTTCATGAAACAGAATTCTCCAAAGAGAAACTTTATGAATGGTCTATTGCCGAAGATAACCAATCTAAGGAAGTACACACGACAATAAACAGTAGAGTCTCATGAAATGATGTATGAATACCCTATTTGCTGTCAACATAATTTCATATCTGGTGTCCCTGTAGGGAATTTGTCATTAACCCGGCTTTATGGAAATGTGGATATGCAACCGCAATATTGCCATGTAGGCCCAAGTGTAATTTTAGGCTATGCTGAAAGAAACATCTCTCTTTTGAGGGAATCACCGAATCGGCAAGGGGGTCGTTAGTCCCACTGTTAAATAAGGCCACAGATTATCTCTTGGGATGAAGAGGGCTCAAACACAGAGCGGGTCCAGATTTGCCTGTACTTGGGCATGGGTATTTGGTGATACCTATTTTATAACGCCACGATATATTTTCAGCAAATTCGCGATAATGGAACAAAATCTTGACAACCAACGAGTTTTCGGTGATTTACTTCTTTTTTTAATTTCTGATCCACGGCTTAACATTCCCAGTTCAAAGACGTGTGCATTATGTGTCATTTCATTCATTTCGATCGGATGTATTCAATTCTGTATATGATCAAGTTTCTTTAACCATTACCAACTCCCTCAAACTTGTTTCCGATCACGGAGTCAAGGTAAAAGTTTTTCCCGACATATGCCAGCGGAGCCACTCTTTCGACGCAAGAGCGCACAGTGGCTCGCGGTCAATGATTGCCGCTTACGGTACCTGCACAAAAACCCAGGTTTGGTGATTGAGAAGCGAAGCGTTCGCCAAGTCGCGCTGTCATCGTTTTGGAAGAACACCACACATCTTAACGTCAACTTCCTTTAAACCACTATTCTATTGGAGTCAATTTTGACATTCTAATTCCCGACCAATAATTGTCAAACCAATACCGCATTTATGTTGTATCCTATCCTTCATTTACGTGAACCTCTAACCCTGCTCCCACTTCCTTCGTCGGGAGTGTTACCCGGCCATCAGGTATATATTGTGATTTCAAAAAGTCAAGCTCTAGCTGACGTCATTCGTCCTAAGAATAGAACCACACTGATCACCTGGTCGGCTGTTTTCAGATGCTATCTGGCCAACGACGTGTGAGGCGAGTTTGTCGCATAGTGCAATTGGCAGTCAGCAGGGCTTTGTGTCTTTCTACCAGTCACTGAACGCGGGTGACATCTGTAAAGGCTTCGGAGGTCCTCCGTTTAATGATATGAAGTAGAGTTGAGTTACTGTAATCATTTGCAGCGTGCTGTTCATAGGGGATTGCTGCGCTGTACTACAGCTAAGGACTTTTTGTAAGGAAGGTTTGATTCACGCGGATTGCTCATAATTATGCTTAATAGATCCGCTGTCAAAATGTTGTCAGAATAGATTTTTAGGGTGTGTGTATGTTTCTTCTGCCAAAGCTATGTCTGTATTATTCACAGAATAATTCTTGTCAGTGGAAATTATTCAGAATGAGTTAAATTAAAGCACCGTTGGTCTATGTTTTTTATCTAGATGTACTAAAATATGTCTATTGGAAATATGATTATATTAAATGCATTATTTAACACAGATACCGTGGGATTTATTGATAGTACCAGTGTACTATTTAAGGGAGACTCAATTTAAAATCATTCTCATTTAGTTCGTCGTAATCGTCACATTCTCTGTACAAGTCACAGCCATTGTGTGTTCGTCGGCCTTTTTATTGTCGCCCGATGTCGCGTTTTGTCACTGTCGTTGTCAAGCTCTCTATTATGTTGTAATTGATGATGCTACCCTTGTTGTTTTACTTATTATTATCGTCTTATATCAATGGTTCACCAGCATCAACAGGCGCCCACACTTTCTCCCCCAAAACCATACACAGCGGCACTGAAAACCGGCTGCACTGCGGGAAACTTGTCTTGACTGGCCTGCTGGAAGTGTACCCTGCCCCCGCTCGACCGTTGTACTGGTGCTAGTTTTATCGTGGAGGAAAGAAAAAATTCTCGGCGACGAGAATCGAAAGATGACGACCCAATACTTGTCCCATTTTCTCTCTTGTGGAATCGATGTCCGGTCCCGTTACGCGGAGGCGCCGTGTTTTTTTACACGCAGCACGGTCGAGACGTCTTCCCTTGTATTGATTTCGAGGCAGGTGGTGCAAAGTAGCTGGAAATCCATCCTGCTTGATTCAGGCTTGAAATGGGTAGATATAGCTCCCGCGCCTATCGGGATCACATTCATTGCAACGAGTGCTCACGCAAGTGGCAGGCTCGGGCCGTGTGCAGCGTGATGCGTGCAGACGGAAGCGTGCGTTTGGGATATACACCAACGAGGCGCGCGGGGTTCGGCCAAGTTTATTGAAACGACTATAGGCCTTTTCAGAGACAGACAGGTGATGACTTCGATAAACTTGTTGAATTCTAAACGAAGAGGATTCTCGAGGTTTTAAGTACGTGTACTTTGAACTCATTCTTTGAGAAAAAAAATTACTTTGTTGTTTGGTGGTCGTACTTTTTATCAATCTTATAATCGGCTTTGCGTTCATTGGCTTGGTAGGGTTCCCCTCATGGCTTGACAATACTGTCTTTGACCTCCGGTGATCTTGTATGTTAATGCTGAATTGCGTTGCAGGGTCGATTCGATGTTCTGTGTACGGCATAAAGCACTAGTTTCTCTCGAGCCCTACTTCGCCCGAAGCACGGAACTGATTTCCTGCAAGGTGCTGCTGTAAGTGACGAAGCTGCACATTTTATGTTGATGCTATAAGCTGCAGTAAGCTACGTACTAGCTTACAGAGACGCTATCAAAAACGCACTTGCAATGTGTGTGCTTCACGGCACAGTGGTGCTGTGTAGGCCCTAAAATTTAATCTAAAGGCCTTGTTACCATTCGCCTTGAGCAGAAGCACCCCTCATTTGTTGAAAAGAGCCTTTATGATGAGGAGTGTAAGGTTTGGTAGCGACGCTACCTGAACACTTGCATTTTGTATTCATTTCGTAATCCGGCCAAGTGCAGTTTCCACCCAAAGAGCCTTCATTACTTTGCGTCCTCTCTTGGTCCGACTCGAAGCTCATTCCTATTGAATAAACCGACCTGGCTCAGCGGTATTTGAATTTGCTCAGAATCAATACTTTTTTGAATAAAGGATAGTGATAGTGATTCTTTGGTATTGCCATTACGTTTGTTGCAAAAAACTAAAGGAAAAAACTTTAAAGTGGTCACACACAGCTTGAAACTGCAGCCTCTATTTGAGCCCCGACTCTGAAATGGGCCAAGACATTTTACCGAAACCTTGGACGAGCATGCGACGCTGGCCGTGGAGCTTTATTGTCCGGCCGCCTCGTCGCTGTTTCACATTCATGCGTTTCAGCGGTGGCAGAAGACTTCCCTAGCGCGGAAAGCTACAGGATCTATAATTCGCCCAGGCGATGGCGTACCTGCTCTACGGTGTGCAATGCGTTTTCTTTTTCCCGTTTCCCTTCGGCCGACCCGACCCGACCAGGAGGGCCTACGTGATGTGCAACCCAACAGCCATGGTTGTTGAAAGTATTATTTCTCCACACGATGATGGATCACCCACAGCAGAGCACTCGCGCGCTGTTTGTCTCGAAATATTGATGGTTTCTTGGATTAAACCTTGTCGCCATCTCCTCTCTCTGCCGCGTACCATAACCAGGCGTAAAGAACAGACATAAACATGCCTCAGTCTTGAATCAACGGACGGACGTACTCACAGCTCCGCGTTTTCACGGGCGCGAAATCCTGACCGCGATGCTGCGTCGTTCCCTTGGTCTCCATGAGGAGACCTTCGGCAACTCTACAGGGGAGTTGTTGAACGAAAATTACTTTGCTCTAAACGAAGCCTGACGGAGCGGCGCTGTCAATCATTATTGTATAGTTGACATTATTGTGCCATGCAACAGCATATAGTCATTTCTGAAAAGCTGTGACAGTGTTCTCACCGGAATGGAAACAGACGAGTTATTATTTTGTACAATTTCCGGGCACAATATACCAGCCATTATAGGAATGGCTTATATGATCTCTGGAAAAAAATGGGTATGGAGACCTTTTATATGTTACGTTTGTGTAACGTCAAAGTCGTAGTTTTGCCAACCAGTGGTTGGCAACTGTGGCTTGCTGTCAGTCAAAAAAGTAAAATTTGAAACCTCACTAAAAAAGAAATCCCAAAGCCCAGAACAAACAAAACAAGTAAACAACATCAGACAAGTGTTGAAAACTAATACGAATACTATAACACTAAAAAAAACTCCCTATACTGTGAAATTAATGGTATAAAATGTCCATACGTTTTGAGGCAAAGATTGCAAGCGACCAAGGGTGAACCTTTCCTTGCGAACTTTGGCTAAAAATAGGCGGCCAATAAAAAGTTTCACATGAGTCAGACTCGTGGAGCGATCTCGTAGACACTTGCCTTCACCTCCATGGGTCCCCACTGCACCACATCACACCATCACACTCCCACACGGGCACACAGAGACTAGTGATCACGTGTTCTTTCGCGGCTGTTCATCAGAGCTGTTTGTAGAGAGAGTTGCGACATGAATGTCTCAACTATTGGAACCAAATTGGTGGATAATGCGTCAGTTCACGTGGACACTTAGCACACAATAGCTGAACTGCACACATATTGACAGCAATTTTGGTTCCCGAAAGTCTGAAGTTTGCGCTACTCTCTCTATGAGCATTCTCGAACGAGTTAATTCGGCTTAGACTTTGGTTTCGCTGGTTCCAGTCATAGCTTAAATGCGTGGTTTCGAAAGCTGTTTCAAAATGGCTGGAACCAGAGAAAAAAAACTCAATCCACTCGTTTCGAAAACGCTCTATAGCTCAGGCGGTCATTGACCAATAGCGCCCTCTGTTGATTCTTGAACAAAAAAGAGTGCATTGGCTCGCCCCCCCCCGTGCCTGATAGGGTGCTGGAATTGGGGTGATCCCTTTCACCAAATTTTGTGAAGAAAGTACAGACGGTGCACAGCATTGTGGGCGGCTTGCTACCTTAATAAATCGACTGCACACACATTCAGCGCGCCCGCGTTTCGCGAGCACACAGGTGTTGATAAGTGTTGCTCTTCATATCAACTCTATCCAGTGAGGGCTCGGAGACATTACGTCAATCACCCAGAAAAAATAGTACATGTAAAATTAAGCGCCAGGGTGAAGGGGACAAGCGAAAAGGCGCTTCAAGCAGAAATGAAGTAATAAGCATCATATTCCTGTCCACGTCCCCGTAGTGCCTTCTTAATGCATGTATGTCATACATGTACGTGTCCATCGCTACTTGTTTTGGCTGGCATAGTAACCAATTGTGATTGAAAGTCACCAGTGTGACATAAGTCAGTTGGGATTACACGTGATAGGATTAACTATTACCCCAACATCATTGTTATCACAATTTCATGTGCAATTTTACGGTTATACGTACGGAGACGATGTATTAAGACGCAAAGGGGGTATAAACGAACGAATTAAAGGATTTATACTTAAGTTCAGGAAACTTGAAGTCGGGTCTCGTTGAAGTCGGATCCCAAACTGGTACCGTGACGGCGCTTGTTTTCCACCCAGTAACATGTTTAATGGGTACAGATTAAATTTGTTATTAAGACAGCTCATCTGATCATGGGTAAAGTCCATTGACATAGATGGTGGTGCATGTACTTGGTTGACTATTGGCTACATAGTCATAGATTTTTACATGTGAGTGATTCAACTTTTTATCCTGCGGGTTATATAAAGGCAATTTATGCATATTAAAAGGTTTGTCTATCAAGGTGCAGCTTTTTTTATCAAAATAGTTGGTCTGACCATAAAATGGTGTGTAGTTACGACGACCTCCGTGTTGTCTCGTGAGCTTGTAACACATCATTCCACGTACGTGCGTTGGCAAACCGCTCTTCACTTGATTTTACGTCCTATCTGACACAAATTGACCACCGCGTATTGACGCAAAGCCCAACCAGTGGAGAGGAGCCAAATCCCCGTCTCTCCTCACTTAAAATGGACAGCGTGGCAGCGGCGAATGTCAGCCGTTCAAGGGAATTTCAATTAGGCTTAAAAGCGTGCAGCACCACTTGGTACCACCCCAGAGGAAATCCTAAACGGTTAGCATTAAACAGTGCGACGGAGAAAAAGGGGGGGGTTATCCCCAAATAACGGCTCACGACCTCGCAGCACCACGCGGACGAGAGTAAAAGGTAGTAGTTGACGGCATTGTCTACCGAGTGTTCTGAAGGTAGTGCATCGTGCTTTTAAAGAGAGTACCTCGTTGGAATGGAAAATTTAACGGAAGCTTTATGGAAAAAGTTACGTTTCTGTCCATATTTAGTGTAGCATGATTGGTTGAAGATAGATGATTGGTCGTTGAAGTCTGATTCTCTCGACCTGGCTTGCCCGGGGCTCTTTTTTTTTTTTTACTTTGTCCAGCTAAGACCTTTACACAATGCGTGCAATAAGCATTGCCTTCTTCAATTGGGAAGTAGAATAATCAGTAAGTTGAGGTAATACTACAGAAAAATTAATCTTTCATACAAATTCCATTTTGAAAATTTAAAACAAAAACCAAACAAACACACAAACCGTAACCAAATGACATAGGCATGGTGGATCCGTGATTTCTGTGTGGGTGCGTGGGTGTTCAGAATAACCCATCAGAAGATCACGAAATCTGGGAAGTATCTGTCTGGGGAAATAAGTACATCCAGGAGTCTGATCAGTCTCAATATAAGCACCAGAGAGCACTGAAGTCAAGTATAGAAAGACGGCTCAACTCCTTTTGCCGTAGACCCCAGTCCCTACTTTGTGCTGTGTGTTGATCAAGGTGATTCCGGCCGTGTACAGGGAAAGAGCATCCCCGGGGGTGGGGGGAGAGATAACACAGAGTGGAGGAGAAGGAAGTGTTGTTTGATTAGCTCGGGAAGGGGATCTGGTTGGCTTTGACTGCCCGATTCAGCAGTGCCAGGGGTTGTTAACAAGTATGGTTCTTGCAATGATGTCGCTACCTCGAGTAACCCCCATGAGGAGAGGGGTGAATCGGTGCAAAGTGAAACGGCGCCCTTATGAGTGTGGTGCAGTTTGTGTACAACGTCGACAACGTCGCAGTCTGCTAAAATTCGCCATATGGCACCGAATCCGTGTGATTTGTACATTTAACGCTGGAAAGGGGGATATCTGGTTACGATTCATTTTGTGCCTCGGTCGTCTTCGAGCAAGGACAATGTTGGCGCTGCGAAAGGACCCGTATTTCAGATATACCTTCAACTGCCGTAGCGACGGTCTTTCTTGTCATCGTCAGTGTCGGGGGCGGGTAGGCTAGCCGCGATAGAGAAAAAATGAGGTAGAAAATTAATTTTCTAGGGTATCGGTAGTTGCGCCGTCGTTAATTTTCCCACTTCCTCGTTTGGCCAAATTTACTTACATATTTCACATGGTGTAAGATTTTAGAACAATTAGAGAGACTCATGGGTAATTCCAATACATCTTGCTTGCGAATCAAAATTTTACGGTACCAGTGGAAGCCTATCCCTGGACTCTGAAGCAGACTTAATAAACATTACTTAAAATGCAATCAAAGCTAATCAAAATGAGATAGAAGTCGCCATAGCCGCGCGCGCATCTCTGAGATCCAGGCCCTTTGATGACACTTGGCCAGTGGAGATCAGCAGAAACTTTCATTATTTCCACCCACGCTACGCCCACAGCGCTTCAAATCAAATGACACCTCAAACTAAAAACTCCCACTCCTATGCATATTATGGAAGTTTGTGGCCAAAAGATCTTGTGTAAGTCATTCCTTGTTCGAGTATTCTTTTGGTTTTTACTCTCATAGCTTGCTATTCATATTTACGTCAATGTCATATCTAAACCAATGGATATGAGGAATTATCGTTGGTTTCAGGTTGGTGCTAAAGGGAGCAAAAATTATTCAGTCTGTGGTGTGCGCATTAAATTTCCAGCATGAAACCGTTGGTGGGTAGTTCTTGAGAAATGACGTCCATTTTGTCATTTCTGCGTGCCCAATGACAGCCGATCGGCAACGGCATCACTCATTTATGCAAGCGAAGACGCGCCAGTCCAAAGGATGTGGCGCAGTTTTTTCCCCTCTTAAACGCGTGTATGATAACCATGGTAATAGAATGGCGACCGTAGCTTATGAGAGACTGTTGAACGGTTTCTTGCCCAATGACTACCGCAGATCCGCTGGCCACTCCTCTTTCACTGTTTAGCAATGGGATAAAAGAAGACTGGCATAACAAAGCAACGCAAAAGAAAAAAATAACTGAAAAAGAACATGTTGCCCCTTTTCTCAGAATTTCTTCAAATAATTTAGACATACAGTGCCTTTCATGAGCAATCCAGAGTCAAAATGCCTAGTTCGAAAATTCTGAATATGACATTGTTACAAAAAAATTCTCCCAATTATAGTGATGACTTTGTGGTTTCGTCCCTTATTGCGGATTCTGTGTTTGGAACAGCTCGTTTCAGAGTGATTTTTTAGTAATTAGTCACAACTGCCCGTTCGCTTGCATGATGCACATCAAACCTTTCTTAGTAAAACTACACTTTTCCCCCGGAACCGATATTTTATTAAAGCCGATGTGTTGCTAGCTTACACGGATCTTCAGTTTGGGGACCCGGGGACATTAGTTACCGGGTGAATCAGATCACGAAGAGGACGCTGTGGCAGGTAAGATTTCGGGTAGAATGTACTGTATTCCCGTCATTAAACTCAGCGATTATTCGTCTTCACGAGGCGCCCACGCACGGGCAGCGCCGCGCTAACACCGTAGATAAATATGACATGCTAGAGAGAGAGAAAAAAATCTGATTTTTTTTTTCACTCGATGAGTAAACGGATACGGTGTAGCTCCGGTCACGATGAATATTGAAAACGGCATTCCCGCCAATGAATTTCGGGCCCCGCTCCTTGGCAAAATGCCACGGTGCAGCGAAGTGAAAACGTGCCGCGAAATCATTGTGATGTGAAGGGATGCATAGCACGACCGAGACACGTCCATGGGTCCCAAGGGGACGTTTCAGCTAAGAAAGCCGGCAAGTGCGGGGCAAATGTGTCGTTACTAAACAAAGCAGTTGGAATGTCTCCACTGTTTGGTAACTTGCAGCATGAATGTTTTGTCGTTCGCATCATAAATTAGCGGCACATTGGTCTAGAAGCATCCGCCATTACTTGCTCGCAGATACGTTATGCTGTACTCTGACCGTCACTACGAAGCTTGACTTCAAAAAAAAAATAGTGATTATACCTCCTCATTCAAACTAGAAGTGGGGACTACAATTGAGAGACTCATCGGCAACCACAGCTACACCCTTGCACGAGTGCCATTTACGTATTTTTGTATCTTGAAAAGTCGATTTGGCAGATTAGAATACTTTTCGATAATTCTTCATGCCGACTACCGGGAGTTGACTGGGCAATATGATGCGTGTCGACGTGCCTCTGTCGGTATATCAACATGACGTGATGACTCGGCATCTAAATTAGTGGTTGGCATCCAGGGAACGCCAAGGACTACACTGGCACTGTTTTTCGATTTAATTCAGAAAATTTTAAACTGCATGTATATCTATTTCAAATGAATTGCCAGACTGGTCGTCCAAGTCATTTTCATAGAGCTGGAGCTCTGCTGGGATTTTTTTCCTGAAAGCTTCGCAAAACTGCTTAGCAAAAAAACTGATAACATGCAAAAATCTCACGAAATATGTACCGATTTGTTTGTGCTGGCTGGCTGGCTGGCTGGCAGGCGTCGTCGTCGTCATCGTTGTCGTCTCTAGAACGTTACATGAATGGTCTCAGTTTAAATGTAACGGGATAACCAAGGATGAAGTACTATGAACGATTTTTCCTGACAAGTTCACGGCGTATATAGATTCACATTGCTTTTTAATAAACCCAGTGGTAGTCTGTAGTGTTCGACCACAAATTAGAACTCGGGAAGTATTCTTTGGTAATAAGTAAAAGCATAAATTAGTAGTCTGAATACCTGTCCGACATTGTAACCTTTATAATCACCATTCTGGGATAAAAACTTGCTGTGATTGTATCAATGTCGTTTAACAAAGACATGGGCTGAATTCGATTTGTGTCGACTCCCAAATCGAACCTAACTACCCGCGTCCCTAGAGACCCCACTTCCAGTTAGCCACGATAGTGTTGACCCAGTAACGTACACGTTCAATTTCATGTTGCACTCGATTTCCATAATCAGACCCCTGCCGTGTTTGAGAGCAGACCGTGCGTATACGCCAGGCAGTGCCACGCGGCAATCACATTAAATGCGAAGTGAAAACTGTCAAACACGCCGAGCGTGGGACGCTGTCAGCCGAGGCGCTTTTTTTTTTTGCGGGGTTGGGCAGAATTTTTCCCCACCCTCGCTTTAGTAGCGCGTCACTTCCTCCTACTTCTCTCAGCGTTAAGGTGCGTGCTGGGATACCAGTCCTGGCTGGAACACACTCACAGGCCGGCTGATGCTGTCGAGGAAGACACGTATTGCTCTGAATCAATGCGAAGCTGTCACTCTCCAGCAATATTTTGGCCGTCAGAGGGAATCTTCTGGCGGTGTTTGATGGCCTGTCTGGTCTTCATTACCTTTAAAGGTCACTTCGGTGCCGAACGTGCTGATGTCAAGTTGTTTCTGTACACACATTTTTCTATGCATACACGCTTTTCCGTACCCACAGGCGTCCATTTTATTATTCGCGTATGCCAGTCAACCTTTTCGTTGCACATGAGGGATTTTTTTATATTGCGTGATACCCTTTCCTTTTGCCTGATAGTACGCGAAATTCTAGCAAACGAATTCCCGAAACACAGAGCCAATCTTGTACCATACATTAGTTTGGTCGTAAGCCATAGTTACATCCGCTCAGCGGACATTCCCGCTCAGAAAATGCGTATGAGAAACAGTTCCGTAACAGTTCACATTTATAAGATTTTTTGTAATCAGTTTTATCTGCCTAAGCTAGGTTTTTTATTCATCACCAAACAGTGAATTGTTAGCCTTTATTTATCGGTTTTGTGCATGTACTGCTTCTTGTGTTTAAAATTAAATGAACCTATAAACCTTTGGGAGTAATCTGATCTGATTATAAACGGCAAAAAAATGTATGACACTTTGCTCTGGCAGCGTCTGCCCCATCCGTGTATGGCCACGCCTAAATTAATGTTGACAAGGTTGGCTCTCGAAATTTGCATATTTTCGAGGTTTTGCGTCGGAGAGAAGTCTAGAGTAGGCAGGGACCTTCCTGGTTTAGGTATTAAGTATTCTTTCTTGATTATTACAGCCATGGCCAAAGTGTCTTTGGACAAGGAATGAAATGTGGATGTCATAGTCACGGAGTCTAGGGTAATAACGACAAAGATATTTATGATTTCGGAATTATGAGTAAACGTTACCGTCCGTTACAATTTGTGTTAACACGTAACGGTCCTGTTAATGTTAGGGTTCTTGTTAGATGAAATTTAGTTGGTACAGTTATTTTTCAATTTATGTCAGTCGGTCGGGCGGTGCGGCTTGTCTGTATGGTTATTTCTAGCTGGCTGTATGGAATTACCTGCCAATCTCTCCGTTTGGTCAAGATAAAAATAAATGGAATGATTTTCTCTAATGAAGTTATTTTATTTTTTGTTATGTTGTACATTCGAATTTAATCCGTAACATCTTAATCTAATCAGGTTTGTAGTTCATTGGCCTTTTGAAATGACCTTAATTTAAAAAATTATTGAAGTATGTTCACTCAATACCTTAAATTCTGCACTTTGTGATTTCATTAATGTAAAGCGCTATATACAATTACGTAAGTATTACTTCGTACCCCATCTACATGCTGTCCTTTGACAGACAAAGGCAAATAGTAAGACTTTTGCGCGCATGCGCTTGTATGAGTTCTCAACAGAGGGAGCTTTTGAAAGAACAAGAAAGGAAACCCTGTTTTCACCAAGTAGCGAGCTTCACAACCTCTTTCCCTTGGGTACAATCTTGTTGGTTCCTGCCATGCCTTACGCAATCTTAGAGAAGGAATGCGCACATAGCCCATGGAATCGAGGTTGTGTTCGTCTTTGAAACGACATCCGTATGCAATGCTTGTTCGCTCTCTTATGGTGAGGCTGCGCGCACGCGTTATTAAGCGAGTCTGTAGGGTTTTCGCGTGGGCGTGTGATGCAGGTTGTTCATGGCGAAATTGGTGTTCGACTGTCGGTCCCGCCTATCCATTTGTCACCGATGGGGGGAGTACTCGAGCACAAAGCGATATTAACGTGACCCTATGCACGCATACTACATATATTAACAATATATCGGTGGTACTATCTGTTAGTGTGTGGTTGTAGTAGTGCACCGCCTAGAGCCGCATCTGGCAAACTTTGGGAATATGTTTTTCAGCCTGAAAGTAACATTCGTATTCGAAAGTATGTTCGTCTATTAGATGAAGCGATGTACGGTTTACGTTTTATTGTTTAGAAGCCTCCCATGGGAACAAACTAGACCGATCTTGCCATCTAGATATAGAATACTCATCCAAATGAAATGCAGTAGTTACGGTCTAATCTGGATCCATGTTATGATAAGCAATGAGAACAACATCAGCAAAGAAAACAGCAGTATGTTGTTTACTGGCGCCCGATCGAAAAATGGACAAAATTAATCAAGTGCAGGTTTTAACCACACACAGCTCCTTTAAGTCCCAAAGTTTCCAATCCATCAGTTCAAGTAAACCAAATCTTTACTTGAGCACACTTCTCTTTTCTTCTCGACGACAGAGAAAAAGGGCACGTATGGACTGGGGGGAAAAGGTTGGCATTTTGCAGGCTGCCTCCCCGACGCTATTCCTCGGAGGAAAGACCCTGCGGGAGGATCTTCCTGAAGTAACGAGTATTCTGTGAATGGCATTTCCCGGCCGTGTATCGCATTCAAGTTCGCTGTAGCCTCGTTTCTCCTCGACCGGTTTTTGTGCAGGGGGCCGTGTAGAGTACATAACGGTTTGTGCATGGCACGGTGGAGATCAGCTCAGATTCGAGGGTGAAAAAAAAGGCGCACCGGAGAGTGCGTGTATAAAATTGAATGAATCCAGCCAATCTTGTGTAACAGTCGGCGCAGAAATGAATTGGAGGGATGCCAAAACAGATTTCCCCAAATTAAGTTTGTTTTGAAGAGGGGCGGGTTGCTTTCAACCCTGTAATCAGAAATTCTGCTTTACCGTGTCAACCCTGGTTGCAATTAATCCGTGCTTTCTATTTCACTGAAAATGTCGGAAGTGATTTCTCTGACACGATTTTTATTTACCTTTTAACCGCGGCGTGCCGTCCGCCTAAATCACTAAAATCAGCGTATGTGTGCTCACATTCACAGCAGAGAGAGAGTTAGATCCTGAAATTCGGGCGCACTAAGCAAGCCCCGATACATTGTGTTGACAATGATCTTTGCACGATTTGGAGGAAATGTCTCTGCACTCTCGCTGAAGCAACGACTTGACGTCAGGGGGGCTGCGTTGCCATGGGTGCAGTTACATTTTACTCCAGTTACGGTGTTATTATCACTTACCCGAGGTTGATGCACGTAGCGGACCTCCAAAATGAACGCAGACGATACTATGGTCGGATTGCTCAACTGCTAAAAATAGATGTCAGGAATAAACAGTCCACCTGCAGCTCTTCTGAAAACTAGAAGATGCTTGTTTGTGGTGGCAAGGTGACAGAAGCCGATAGCTTGACTGCAGGGTTCGCCATTTCCTGAACCAAACGGGGCACTGGCCAGGATGAGGCGACTCGTTGGGTTGCGTTACGTCATGAGTTTGTTCGGTATTTCGAAAAGGCAAGGTCATTCGAGGACAAGGCATGTGACATCAAGCCAGTTCGAACATGTTCAATGTGGGTTTGTGGCCGCGTTGACGGCCGACCGTGCACGCGTATTGACGGTCTCGAATGACATTCATTTTCAGCATGCAACCCTGAAACACCGACCTGGCTCAATTCTAATCTAGCTCACTGGATAGAGTTTATTTCAAGGAATACAAGGTCGAGTCAGGGTGTCCGCATTGCCATCAGGGCTTTATAAAAGTCCTTTGAAAGGCATTGGCCCATCTCTGCACCCAGTGAGGCTGCAAGGAGACCTCAGAACAAGGGCACCCTCACGCATTGGTCGAGAAATTGACATTGTGAACGTCTTCTGTACGGCGCACTTAATGAGTGTTCAGTGCTTTGGAGATTTTGTGGAATGAAGTCGGTCCTTGAATAAATTTTTAATCTAATAGCTCTGCACACTTTTGTCCGATTTTACTTCCATGGCAGTCGCCGTAATAGCATTTCAGAGGTCTTTCGTGTTTTTTTTCTTTTACTAATGCAAATTCCTGTAGTCAACGGAAGAGAGTGACTTCACATTAGACAGGAGTGTCTTATTTCCAGCTATGTCTTTTGTGTATATCTACTTGCTTTGGTCATTTTTTG
Source organism: Acanthaster planci (assembly GCF_001949145.1). The sequence goes on along the minus strand of NW_019091386.1, from coordinate 1,801,198 downwards.
CCTCGCATTGTTGGTTTATTACGCCAGTTAACCGAGCAAATAATTTATTTATCTAAAGTATATTTTTAATATTCACTTAGTGTTGTCTACTTGTCCAAAATAGAGCGGCATGTGTAAAATGATGGGAAAAGTACACACTGTAAAATTATACCGTTAAGGTGTCTCATTGAACTTTACAGTAACGGGTATGCTTGACTAAATTTTGATACTGTCATGGTCTTCTCTCACCCTAAACGAGGCGCGTATTCATCCCTGCCCTTGTGTACCGGTACTCCAAAGCAGAGACGCAACTGCAGATTTCAATTGAAGGCACCGCATCAGTCTGGCTAAACAGGGGACTGAATGGAAAGGATGAAGCTACGGCACGTGAAAGAACATGAATCACATCCAATGGGAAAGCATAGAATACAATCACATAAGGAACCAATTTAGTTTCCTTCGGACGGCATCGGTAAATCACAGGCGCATTTGCGCTTTGTTGAGCATTGATTGCTAACGCACGTCAGACATGATGTACTCGATTTCACTGACCTGGAAGGTATTAAAGGTATCAATACACTATATCCCCCAAATGTTTAGCTTAACCTATTTAGACTCGAGCACTCTTTACATATGGTTCCACTTTCAAATAATTTCCATGTGGGAAAGTGGGATACACTGGCAGCCAGACCCTAGGCTTAAAATCCACCAAGAAATATCTTCTTACAGCCGTTATCACAAAACTTGCTCAGAAACAACAAGAAGTGCCAGTCTTGTGTGGCGACGGGTTCACGGTCGAAGGCGTCAACAATACGTTTTAATTTTCTGGTAAAACTAATTAACAAAAAGTGTATTCTTCTCCATATTAACTTTTCAGTTTTTTCGAAAAGTTGAGTATTCTTGTCAGTTCAGTCGTTACTGGTACATTCACAATGTACCACATGACTGTTAAAGTAAAAAAAAATCCTAGGGCTATAAGTTCAAAAGATGTGTGTTAAGTAACGTAAACGTATCATATTACACATCAGCTACTCATTCGGTGATCTTGCCAAATGCATATCGAAACAGATACTGACAACAGAGAAGCTTAAGTCATTCATCATTTTAAACCTTAATGCTGTATCTCCAAAGCTTCACTGAGCACAGCGGTTAAATGAAAGATATAATTCGAAGAACGGTTGCGAGTTTATTGAAATTGACATAGCCCTGGCTTATTATAAGAAGTCAAAAACTATCGTACTTCACAGAATGTTCACTGCTCTGAATACGATTCACGATTTTAAATCAAAGCGCAGTTACTGTTACTGGTGTTTAATGTCACGTCATTGAACAATAAAGTTCCACTTCGTTTGAAAAGGTCAGGAATTTTATTCTGATATTGTTTCACTGCTGTGTTTGTTAAGACATGATGCCGTGATGGCATCAATCATTTTTCATGCCACCTTATGTAGAGGCATGAAAGTTGACGCAAAGCTGTCGGGTGAAGATTCAAACCGTGCACTGCGAGTTGGCGACTGAAGATTGGCGTTGAGTGCAGAGCTGTCAACAAAAGAGGGCGTTGTTTAGGGTGCCCGTTTGTTATTAGACTGGAGCCCTGCCTTGTCAAATACAATTATCATCAACCGAACATAACTGCAATACCGCATTTTGTTTTCCGCGTGTCTGTGTCTTTGGGGTTAATTTGCTGGGCGCAGCATAGAGATACTTTGGGGTTAGCGCAGGCATGCAACGCACGCTCGGCATTTGGAATTTGTGACAGCTGAGAATCGGGATGCCTAGTTCACGAATAAGGTTCAAATTAGACGGTTTCCAGGTATTGGGTTGTGAGGCGCTGAAGCACTGAGAGAACCTTTGTCGTATTACTCGGGGAAAATGCAGAAGCGGAAGCCCTGATTATTTCCTCGCCAGTACTCCTAATACTGAGCGATGGAAATTGTCACGAGTGTTTGAAGTTGATGTGTGCTTGACGGCAGGGCAACGTATAAAAGGAGAGGACAAACCGCGCAATCCTACCGTACGCCCATTCCTCCAAGTAACGGCGTTGGGTCCGCACTGTAGCTTGCCTTTTTCCCTATTAAACATTTTTCTCTTGTTCGACTACATAACCTTTGCAACATCTACACCCAGCTGACTGAGTGGACCTGTATGTTCTGAGCTTTTATTATAACTGTCTCCACAGCGACGTCCATTGCAGTTGAATGCCTTGCGTCCAGTCACTTGTCACGTTGTAACGTGAGCGCGTCTGCACTGTAATTTATGCTTTCATCATCCACGTCTTGCGGCATTCGTTTCGGAATAACAAATCTGGTCCCCAAAATGAAATTAGCGGCTAACCCTACTCAGCCGTCCTTAGACATTTCCGGTCTGAGAACCAAGGCAAATTATGTTTCCTCAAGTGAGTGGGATTTCCAGGGAAAATGGGGGTGGGGTTTTGTCATTCGATAATGCCCTTTTACGTTTGACTCCAAAACGTTGATGTGACAAAGCTGCCAGTGATGTCTCTTTAATTATTTCTAGCGCGTGAACATTCACCCATGATCACCCTGGAACCGTAGACAAGACAAGACGGGATGACATTCCTCCTATCGAAGACGGGAATTCCCACCACGATTGATCTCTCTTTTCCTTATCTTTGTTTCTGTTTTAATCGTTTCCTTCATTATACATAGTGACAGTGATTTCTGTCCAATTCACTGGAAAGAAAAGATTACCTCACTGAATATTGCGAAAATTAGGCTTATGTCTAAGTTACAACTTAAAAAATAAGGGACCGGCAGAAAATCCACCTTTTATACCCAACCAATTGCCCAAACCATTCGCACTCATCTGAGTGTTTGATGCTCGTGATATCGGAAAACTCGAAACAAATATTTATTGCCTTTTTTCAGAACGGAACTGTTTTGGCAGACGATTAGTTTCGCTTCCGAGCCACGTGCCAGACAAAAACGACTTCAGGTTGAAAAGGGCTCACCTCACCTTATTAATAGACGAGTTGTAACCCGTACGGCCCCCACACGAGGTCGCAGTTTTAAAGGGACAGTGGAGCATAAAGCGTTTAAAAAGTATCTTGGCTGTGCCATTCAATTGTACATTCTATTTTGCTCTCGCTTATTTTTTTTAATCTCTCGTAAGGTTCTTCGGATAGTTCTTAAGATGACTCTACGAAATACAAAAGGAAAATGACCAATTTTTTTCAGGGGGTGGGGGATTTTCATTGAAAAAAGACCAGAAAAATAATATAAAATTTCCGACAGTTATGGAGAAAAGTTATTTCCGAAAACTAAAAAGGGACAATATACTGAGAACTTTTTGCGTGTTTGGGGGCTACTTCAAAATTATCAGTTTTTGTTAGTTTCGGATTTTCTCCAAAGTTTTGGTCGATTGGTCGGAGAAACTGACGGTAGCCCACGCATATTATTCTTATTTCAGACCACGATTTCGACACATAACATCGCATGTGTTTGTCTTGTGTTGAATGTTTGGGCTGGTGTGTCAACAACATTGTGGGAACTATCGAAATTTAAAAGCATTCACAACTTGACATGGACCATAAGAGAAGCCTTTCATAACATGTATTTCCTGTGGGATGGGACCCAAGGAAATTACGCCCCTATTGGCTCCTTTGCCAATTGAACCGTTAAACCTAGGAACACGATTCCTGGTTTCCCAAGTACAACAAAAAGTGAAACAGCCTAGAATACGGTACGGCGTGTTATAGCTTTTAATGAATGAACTATTAGTGTGAATGGTGCATTACACGCATTCACTGCCCACAGTGATTTTTTTTCTGAAGCTGTCGCTTCCAATTTGCCGCGACGTATCCCCGACATCCCGCCGACTGCGCCCGTCTCGAGAATTTCAGTGACAAATAAGCCGCCCGGCGAGTCACCTCAGCCTCCCTCCCCCCGCCTCTCTCTCCAACTCCCGCGAAAAGAAATTCCACTGCACTCTGGCCTTACCAATTACCGCTGTGTACATGTGCAAAGCATTGTGCCTGCGTGCAGTGTTCTCACGAGTAACAAAAAAGTCCTTGCGTGTCATGGCTGCGGCATTCCGTCTTTTGCGAGGGTTGAGGGCGCTCTATGTTTAGCCGCCCCAAATCAGTGGTGGATATACCAATGTCGGAGTTTTGTCCGGTTATCGGTCCTTACTACTCCGGAGCTGTTTATCCCGTCGGGGTTTCCGTATCGTTGTTGGCATGGCCTAGATCGTTTCGACCATTTCAGATGCCGTGCGCGAGGTACTGACCATCCCATGTAGGTAAGGTGTCTTCGTGTCGTTAAGTTATACAGCGGTATTTATCCAGCTGTGCATATTGTGTACTGCAGAGACTAGACTTGTTCCCCGTTTGCGTAATGCGGGCCTGCATTTTGCCTGTGATGCTCAGACAGCCCCAAGCATCGGAAGTTGGTCTGGAGATCTTTTGAATTCTCAAGATAAATACAAGCCACTGTTCGAAAAAAATATCGAAAACGGAAACTCAGATCGGCGGCTGCAGAGCCCTCGATTGGAAGCCATTTCTTAGCTACACTTCCCCTTTAAATTGTGCGAAACCTTGGGCAAACTATGTGATAAACTCGGTCCGCACAGGTTAGCGGTGTGCGGTGGCGTTCCGTGAGCCTCACTCCAGACACATGCCATTGAAATGGCAACGTTGTTCATTAAAGGGATGTTGTTCCTGTGTTTCAATCTCGCAACTGCGTTTAATACTAAAATACATGTAATAGTCCGTCTGGAGAAGTGTAATTTATCCGTCTTCCTCTTTAATTTGTGTAAGTTGCTCCCTTCACTCCAGCCCTTTGTTTATTTAGCTCTCCACTTTTTGAATACCTGTACATATTGTTGTGGGGGGGTCTGCATCAGTCAATGTACATTTTTCTGGTGGTCGTGCATCGTATTTCATAGTCGCACGGCAGGGAAAATAAAACTGAATTCTATGTCAACATTTCTGGACCACACTTAGGAATGCGACCACATCGTGCCGGCCAAAATGCTCGAAATCGTTCGCGCAGACAGCGAGTGCTGCGTATTTGTTGTAATCACGAACCCACGGGGTGCAATTTTGTAATCATTGTTTTTCCCTTTTAAAGTGACGCGGGATGGAAATTGAAAAAACCGTTGACGCTGATGAGCCAAACAACACAGAAATTCCCTGAGATGTATGTAAATGGTACTCACCCTGTATTTAACATGTTTTCAAATATGGAATGTAAGTTCAAGCACCTATCTATTTCAGCCATAAAACAGGTTTCCTATCAGTTACGAATACAGGTTATCAGCGCTACGCTAACCGGGTGCTCTCAAAAGAGCAATAGATTCGCAATCAAAAGGAATTACTCAAAGATGCTAATCTTTTGTCAGAAATACTAGAAGGACGTAAATAAAGTAAATGTGTCTATCCCGTCATGGTGTAGTACACGCTCAGGTTGTATTTTTTTATTCAACATTCCCAATGAAATACGGCCGTTTCACAAAAGTGCGCCACCAAGAGTTTGCAACGCGTTGGCCACTCACAATGCGAGAAATCTGTGGACCAAATGCGTGTTTCGAAAGGGTCGACAGATTTTGCGGGTTGTGATTGGCCAACGCGTTGCAAGCTCTTCATGGCGCACTATTGTGAATTGCCCGTATTCGCAGTCCGTTCCACTTTTTGAAATGTTTGCGAGCCCCACTCAGAAATATTTCTCAAAAGGTATTAATTTCGTATCAGAATTAACAAATTGAAACTCGATACGACCACTTAAATTTGCTTTGCAGAACCAACACGCTTGAAATGGCAGACAAGTTTAATGCGGTACCGCATTTCCAGACTTGGTCATGGAGTGGAGTCGATTCTTTGGTTGTACCCACAGTTAAGATATTCGATAATTATTCGTTAATCCTTACGCATCATTTCATAGAGTTAGCACGCGCTTGGCAAGCGCATAGAGCTCAAACACCGTCATTTCTTAGCTCCAGGCTCAATTAGTCATAATGCCAACTCTATTCTGCATCCGAACAACTCTCCTCGAGAATGCCCAACGATGCAATTTACTATATGGGTGCGCACTCCACTCGCCCACGGAAAGATAATATCGACAACACGTACGTTCACCTGCACCGTATTGATGTGACTATGGGGCATCATTTATCTTCAAGCGTTGACTTCATAAGCCGACCTCGCCCTCATACAAAGTGCTCATGTGAGACAAATTCTTTTGGCGGGTTTTGGGTACGTAAGGATATTTCAGCACGAATCTCTCCTCACCAGACCGCATGCAGAATAATGAAAGTCAACTTTTAATACATTGGAAGGGTGCATGGAGATGGGAAAGTAAGTACGGCCATCTCGAAAGGGCGAAATGATTGGTGGGATAACGATCGTTTTACAATTATAGTTGTTCAGGGCTCGACCTTAGCACTAGCCCGACGGTCATTGTCTTGTAAAAACAGCCGGGGCTAGTAAAAAACTCCATTTACTAGCCCGGTGGGCCAGTGTAAAAAACCTTAAGTGCGAGGCCTGTTGTTGATTGGCAAAATGAAGTATTTTGTTCTTAAAGTAGTTTGTCTCGATATAGCACATGTCAAAGGCCTGCATGCATGCATATATCTCACAATCTAGAAACTCTTTGGGCGGGTTGATCTGGAATTCGTGTCCCGAGATGTTAGAATCCTTGTCCGAGATAGAGATGACACTTTTCCGGATCACAGTGACAGCAGACTGTGCGTGCAATACCACAAACAATTGCCATGAACAAAAATTGAATAGGTTCTCGAAATGGAACATACATTATCGAAATGTGGAATGTTATCCCTTTGGATTTCGACTCAAATAAATCATCTTTGCTTGATGTTACCCAATACTTCTCTAGTTTGAAATCTCACTAACAGAATAATGAATGTCTCATTCATGTTTGGAACTGTACAAACTTGAGGTCTAGCTGTTATCTTTTTTGCTTTCAGGCCAGGCGGATGGTAGAGGTGATTACGATGAGAATGGAAGGAGTTGACCCGAGTACCAAGGATTTACCGTGTCGACGTGCCTCCCTACAGCCGACCCTCCTCAGCCATCGCCGCTCAACTTCCCTTGCTCCGAAGGCCTTGCTGTCGTTGGATGGTAGCAGTCGCGTGGAGCTGAGGAGCCCCCTCCTGGGCTCCCGACACCTCCCATCCAGGCTACGGAAGGCATCCTTGTCCAATCTGAGAACGCTGCCCTGCATCACCGCTTTAACCATCAACATGTCTCTGCTGGTCAGGCAACTCCAATCTGTGACCGGCAACCCAAACGTGGACGCGGACGTTCTGCGGATGGCCATCCTCTTCAACGACGTGGCCACCGTGTCAAGGGTTCTGCACGCCCACTTTAACCTGTTCAACGTCAATTACGACGTGGTTGGTCCGGGGACCAGGAAAGCCCGACCTCGGAGCGATAGCCTGACCGTCCAGGTGCTGCTGAATCAGAGCACGGCCCTCATCAGCAATTGGGAGAGGAGCCAGGAGGACGACGCCCACCACGGAACACCCAAACCGAGCGTGTTCACGAACGCCTTGCACCTGGCCATAGCCTGCGGGTCGACCGAAGTGGTACGCCTGCTGGTCAAATGCGGCGTGGACCCCAACTGCGAAGGGGTGGAACTCCAAGAGGATCTGGGCCTGACGTCCAACCAGCAGACGAACGGCACTGACCCTGACGGTCTTCAGTACTTCGCCAACCAGATCAACTCCGTGCGGGAATGGTTTGTCAAGCCGGCCGTGCATCTGGCCACGCGGATGGGGAACTGCCTGATTGTCAAGACCTTACTGCGTTATGGCGCCGATCCCGAGGCTGAGGATTCCCGAGGCGCCACGCCGCTTCACGTAGCCGCCCAGTCCCCGCTGGAGCGCTGGGAGTGCGCCGCTATTTTTATCGAACACGGTGCAAGGATATTTAAGGCCGACAGCCGGGGCCAGCGGCCGATCGACGTGGCCCCAGGGCTGGAGGTGCTCCAGCAGAAAGTGGTCCAGGAGATCCTGGATGTGTTTTACCCTGAGAAGGGCCCCGACGACCCCGAGGAGGACGTCCTGCAGCAGCGGATCAATTCGGTCCGGGACAACCGCAAGGTGTCTCTCGGACTGCTGGCGCTGCCGCGCTTTGTGGCCAAGGTAGCCCGATCTCGCTCGCCCAACTCGCGGGACCGGTGCGCCACGGTCTGCATCCCGCAGGAGGCCAACCAAGACAGGGAGACCCCGGAGCAGATTGCTGCGGCGGAGAAGCGGAGCCGGAAGATGAGCCTCGGGCTGTGGAACTGGCTGGACAGGCGCCGGAGATCAAGGGAGGATCCCGTGAAGAGCGACCAGGAGCACACCGACTCTGTACCGGGATCGCCCGTAGAGAAGACGTCGCAGCCCGCGCCGAACGTAAGCGGAAATGAGCCCAAGCTCAATAGATCAAGAACACATACCCTGGATGATATAGAAGAAGGTAAGACCGAACAGATTCAGAAATTTTCAACCATCATAAAAAAGGAATTGGCCAAACAGAAACATGATTGTGTACTCAGTAATATAAGCTGCATCCTTATACCCGTTGACTCCGAAATGCCCTTGTACCTGGTACATTAAATTACACTTAAAAGTAGATGTCAAAATCGAGTCTAGTGCTGTTTACTGGAAACGTGCCGTTTGGTATTTTGTCCATTGAGGAATGAGACAGTGCAGTTACTACTGATGCCATGATCAAGGTTAACAATCCAATATTATTAATTTGTCTGTTAGAGGACAGTATAATGTGACAGTCGGCTTTCTTAAAGAAACAGATTACAAGAAACGAAACAACATGAAGCTTGTGTACTCCACTTCTTAAGAAATTCCACTATTCGCTGCATCCCACAGAGTGAACACAAAGGGCGATCAAATGTGCAAAAGTAGACAAAGACAGATTAGATGCCTCAAGCCATGTCCATGACAACGAAATTGGCATCGCAAATTTCTATACCACAGGTGATTTGTATTAGGAAAAACGAAATTTGTTATCAGTTCACTCATCAAACATTAATCGATCACGGTAATCTAAAACTACAATTTTGAAAAGTGTCTAACCACAAAATTGAGTACCACGTCTCAACGCTATAGGGTCAACAGGAAACAATCTCTAGGATCCAGCACAGACTACCCAGTATTCTCACTAGCATGCTAACACGTGGAAGACTTTGAAAAAAAGTCACGTTATGTTAGATCAGTACCAAAAACAATATTACGATATGGCATCGCCACCCGTGAAGACGGTAGTTGTGACAATTTTGAAGAATGTTTAGTTTTAGTCTAGTTTCAATACATTTATTTCCATTTCAAGACAATGTAGAAAAATACAGTATTAAATATAACAACATAACGCTCTGAAATAATCAGACCTCACTCTTCACGATATATTCTGGAAAAAGTCCAAAATTCTGGTTGTTTTTGAATGTTCTTTTGGAAACCATTGATTCCTGAATTCGCTTTGGAGGGTGCTCCGCTAATGTTAGAATTTTCCGGCCTTAGTCGGTGCCGTGCAGAACAGCGTCTGTCGGCGAGGACGGTGACAGAGAGGGACGCGTCGTAATCACGTCACTGGATTCATCGCGAGAATTACCGTTGATAAATCAAATTTCTGGGCCGGTAATCACGCGGGATGAAACCGCAGGCCCAAGACGATGCGCACAGCCGACGATAGCCATACGGCAGGGATTTTGATAACGCAAGGAAATCGCACGTAATCACAATACCTGGATGTAGTAGTAGCGTGCAGACTGTGGGAAAAAAGATAGGATGTCACTGACCGACTCTAGCGCAGACTATTTCAAACGTTGGTGGCGCATGTGCTGCGTCTGCCGAAAAAAAAATGAGGCAGATGTACAGGCCCCAATTTCACGTGTGCACGGCGCTGCTAAGCACACAATTTAACGATAACAGAGGCGTCGTGTATCTCATGGAGACCGTAAACAGTAAGCACAACAAGCGACACGTTTACCTCAGAGGAAAAATTTGCTCGATGCAGTTGCAAAACAGTGGAAATCTCTCTGCGCGGGCAACCATAAGCACACCCACACCGAGCACCATCATGAAATAGCGTTTAGGGCAATTAAGTTCAGTTTTTGTGCTGTCGAGCAGCTCCTTGGAATTGGGCCCAAATGGCTGCTTTTTCATCAATAATCAGATCAGATCCGGCGTGTTTGAAATGTACTCTTTGTACAACAAAGCTGGCGGCGTATACACAGTGCCGCTTGCACACACTTCAAAACGCTACACACAGTTTTTGAAGTGAAAATCCGGAGTAGGATGCTCAATTTTCTCCACTTTGAACCCTCTTTTAATCTCTTTTTTATTCCCTTGACTGTCCGTCTCCACAATCCCAACGAACCTTTAAATGCTCGTAAGACAGCATAGAAATCTCCGGTTTTGCGTTTGTTTTTCCCAAGCAAGATTACGCAACCTCCATTATGTGAACAAAGTCATGTTATGTTCTCAGGTCCACGTCTAGTACCGTATCTGTGTGTATGTTAAACAAACTCATGACACAAGTGCCCTCTTTGGTTGCATATATGCGCTTGCTTCAGATGCTTGCTGCGAGACCTTTGCGGCCGAAAGGAGTGTGCAGATCCTCCAGCGTCTGTCGGCCAATCAGGAATGCCTGCCCCTCCTCCTAGACCGCCTACCAGTGTGCCTTCCCAAACTTCAGCCTCTGACGGCCAGCCTGGGAGGACAGCTCGGCCTGGGTGTCGGCAAGATGCTCCGGAACATCCTTCAGGTAAATAGGCTTTTGTTTGTTTTGTTTTGGTTTGTGTGTTTGTGTGTTTATTTCTTCTTTGCTGTTTTGTGAGGACGACTTAGAGGATTTGATCATCACCATTTCCGAATCCCTTATTATATTTGAAAGAAGACAATGTGAGGTTTTGTTAGTGTTAATGTTCACAGTTAGTTCAGTTGTAATCGAGCTACCACAAGGCAGTCATTCGTCAAATGACAATTCTGTGACACGTAAAATCCCGTGTCAATCACAGTTCAGTCTCCAACAGGATTTCACATCAAATCTCGAGTCAACACTAGTCAAATATTGCGTCGATCCTGTGCCAATAGGTCAGTCAGAGGTCATTTGCAAGTCTTTACTGGGTTGTATTCAACTGATAACTTGTTTACCACAAAAAACCTGTTGTGTTAAACTGGTTCTGAATTAACATCTTCGGTATCGATATCTGGGGGATTTGGTATCGATCTCTGGGGGGTACCGAAATGTTAGGGTAACATCGGAAGTTTTGGAAATGCAACAGTTTTGGTTGCGACTCTGCTTTGTTGGCGGTTGGAGGAACTTTCCCAACTAACGTGTCACAAAAAAATTCTATGAGGTTTCCCGGTAAATATTAACATCTACGATGCCAAAATACGCCTCTATTGCCAAAATTGAATTTAAAAAAAACAAATTTATGTGGGTTTTATTCAGCTGATTGTCGAAGCTGAATAGTAAATTTCTAAATAGTATTGTGTGGCATTCAAAGTTATCAGCGACATCGTAGTCTCCATTTATTTTGTGTGCAGTGTTTGAAAAGCATCATTTAAGCATCCAAGAAATGTCCGATCCCCAAGTGCAAAGTTGCCCACAGTGCACACGTTAATGAAACATTTTATTCATAAAATGTGATTTACTAATTACCGCACATTGCAGTATTTCGGGGACACGATAATGCATTATGATCTCAAATTGCTTCAGCAAACCCAACTAATTCATTTCGGAGTCATTCAGGGATTGCCAAAGTGTTTCGATCCAGGAGAGCTCCGATGCTGACGCTTTCTGGGCGTGCGAATGATTTTGAGTGATTTATCATTCTTGCCAGTTGTAGCTTCGAAGGGAATAACTCGGTCGCCCTGAAGGCGGGATGTTCCACTAATTCCTGCAATTTGTCGGTTAATGTTTTCAGGATAAACTGTGATATATATGCCTCGCTGTCTGCACGAAAGTGCCATATTGACACACAGGTGAGGTTGCATTTACGTTCATGTTGTACAGTTACTTTGCAAGTTGCCGAAGATACAAAATAAAAGAGCGCATTCAGTTGATCTTATTCTCTCGAGTCAGCTCTGTTGAATCCGGTGCGAGTTGTAATTACCCGTGTAACTTTTCTTATACTTATTAAGTCTATGTGTAAGGAAGATGGTGCAATGCGTACAGATTATAGATTACCACCCTTGTTCTCCGATGGTTTATTCCAAATTATGGACAAAAAGCTATGTCCAAAAGAAAACATTTCAAAGTAAAGCTGTAGTCAAATAGTCAGGCTCCTTCCGGTTTTAGAGTGTTCAGTATATGAAGTGGAATCGAGGAGCATGATCCATAGTGGCCATCTTGTGAATAGAGCTCATTGCGAAGATGCTTGCTATGGGCTCCGTGCTGAACCAAAGGAGACGCGTTTTTACTAGCAACGGAGACTATGGTCCCTAACGACTATGAAACGCAAGCGTTGCAATCGCATCGCAACCAACAATAATGAACACTCCTGAGCAAGATGGCTCTTTTCAACCGATGAGGGGGTGCTTCTGCTCGGGGTGGAATGCCCAGCCTCTCTTTCGACCAAACTCCTGTCAATAATTTTTTGAAAGTGTCTATCGAGTTTGATTCAGGGACTTTCGACAAAATCTAGTCACGTGATCATTCGACATTCAGAATGCCCCCTCCCCAGTAATGGCGCAAGCGTCATACCAGCTGTTGAACAAACTTTGTCGGGCCAAATCTCGTCCTCGAGGGCTGTATTTTTAATACCCTTTTTCCAAATAACAGCAGGCAGCTTGGGGGCGCACTTCGTGACACTCTGGGGAGAAGAAGGTTGGTCCTCCGTGCGATTTCTGCATTTAGCTTACGCCTGTAAGTATATGGGTTACACGAAAGCGTTCTATTGAGCCGTCACGCATGATCTCCATGTCTGGTCCGTTGTTGGCAAGTGTCTGTGGGTTCCCCCGTGACGCATGCGCAATCCAGGGACCAAGATGGAGGCTAAAGTAAAGTGAAGGAAATAACATGAGATGCATAAGAGATGGATTAATCTGAAAGTTAATGAAATGACCTCATTCCGACGACAAAGCTAATTAAATTACCCTCCATCGGTAGACGAGAGGACGTCTGCGTGTTTGTATTTGAAACTAGTGGGAAAAAGCCTTCCGCAAGCATAACCTTACGTTTCTCCAAATGCAGAACGAAAATAGGAGACTGTCGTTTACTTTGATTTATTTGTGGCTCCCATTTGTGTCAATCCAGGGTGTATGTACACGGAAAGCTATATGTAATCGAGCGCACCCAATAATGACGTGATCGGATTTGTCTTTGGCAAAGCAACAGCGCACGTCACACCGTATTTTTCACCTCGTTCAAATTACCAGTGTTCCATGTTCCTATGTTTATTTAAATTTTTTGAATTCTAACCAAATTCCAATGCAAACTAAAATTTAATGTGAAAGAATGTAATGCTAACACAAAATACATATTACTTGATATGTGAACATCTTAATTAAAATTCAGAAGGCAAAAGTAGGGCAAAAACAAAAGCGACACTACGCCTATGTACACGTATACGGATCGCTTTTCGAGCGAGAAGATAGCTATTTTCCCAGAACGTGCTCTTAGCTAGTTCCTTATGTTCATGAAACAAGTTCGATTTCCATTGGGCATTAGCTTAAACAAAAGCAACGGGAAAAATAATGAAGAATATTGGGAATGGATTGAATACGCAAGTCTGTACCCTTTCCCTATCACGGTTAAAAGCGGGGCTGGGGTTTCAAGGGCGTAATGTCTAGCGGCCCGTGAAATCAGATCTCCAGTAACTGCGAGGGTTATGGGGCGGATAACGCCTTGTGTACGAGGTTGCCCGGCAATGGAGGAGTTTAATTGAGCTAATGAAGTAGCCTTAATGTCGGCTGGACTGCGCCGTACAAGCACGCGACTTCTGCACGGGGCTGATATTCCGTGTGTGTCTCTCGGTAATCTTCGCTTTTAAATTTCAATTTAAAGGGGCACGGATGGTGCGCTCAGTATAGACCTATGCATGCAGGGTCCGCATATTTCAAGCAATCGTTGTTCCGTCGTTTGTGGATATAATTTGCATGTAAATGTCGAGCATCAGTGGGGTTTTATGGTGGAGTCACGATATTTGAAATTATTCTGATCTCTGTTTACTTAGCAGAGTTGTAAGAATATTGCTCTCTAAGTTCAACTTCAGCATAAAAGGGAACATAAATAACGTTCAGTTTTGGTATTTGGAAGCCTACGTATCTATAGTTTAATCGTTGTGGACAGTATTCGTTGTGATAACATGCACGTATCTGCCTGATTTGACGTTTAGTGCATGCACTCATGACAGTTTTTCGAGACGATTGCTTGAGAATCAGAAAGGCTGTTCGTGGTTTGTGAAAATGACTGCACGTTGGTTGAACTGAACACCATCACGGTTGTGTAAAGTATCGCTACGTCCATTTTTAAATAGTGTGGATTGAGTCACCACTTTTCAGTCAATTGCTGCTTCGTTTAGAATACAAAACCACGTCTTCTAAATGCGCATGTGTTTAGCCTTCGACTTGCGCCCCTGCACGCTGGAACTGAGTACTTGAAGGGATGGTATTACGACATCAAAGAGGACCGCTTGCGATCACTTCTTGAATAATTTGGTCCAGGTGAACCAGTGTCGATCCGCATCATCTCGATGCACTCGGATTAATCGCATGAAACAACCCGCTTGCCATTATCAGGCCGATACTTGTTATACATATCACAGCTGTAACACTCGACAGTGTAAAAACGGGCCTGGATTGTACCTGATAGATAATGCATTGTCTGTACTGTTAACCTCCGATTACTGCTCATCATGCACTTGACCCAGAAAGTGGTTATCCTCAACTAACACATCTCCCACAATAGCAGTGTGCAAGTTGAAATGGGCACAAATGATGAACTTTCGGCAACTTACAATCAGCAACTGAACTGCAATGCAGGGAAGTTTGTTGCAAGTTTGTTTCCACCAATGGTGACACTTATGTCGCAACGCTCTCAGTACACGGCTCTGGGTTGAACACAAGATATGGCGGGAGAGGGATCTTAACCCATGACACTTTTAAAAACGTGATTCTTTTTGTGTTTATAAATAAGATTCAGGTAGTTTAATTTCCTTCTAGGATTTTTCGTTATGTCTTTTCCATTCTTCATGAAATTTCAAATATCAAACCTCTTTCTACGACGTGTTTATTGGCCCACAGTGAAGCAAATGGAGGGTTTTAAAACAGGGTCGAAAATGTTGCCATCAATAAAGCTTGGCGAACATAGCCCTAGAATGTCTTTGCTTGGGCGAGTGACTTTAAACCCTGGCAGGTGCTGCGTGTTGCTTCCACGAGAGCAGATCAAACATCAGTGGTTGGTGCTCTCTTCCGTTCGACGGAACCAATACTAGCAATATTAAAACCCACTGCTTCAGCTTTTAATAATGGAGCGGTGGTAACTCCAGGGACAGTGTATCGAAGTTGTGTAACCTATTTGTACATTGACTTGTCACATTGTACATGTATATACACGTACACGAAGTGAACGACAATTCAGATACTATAGGGGTTGGTCGGTATCCACGCACTCTGCCGTGTCATAATTGAGCTGAAACAGTGTAAGTGTGAAGTGACAGCCTTGTCAGAGACTGGGTGCAAGACGAGGACTTGTACTATCGTAATGACCATAACAGGGGATAGGTATTGCAGAGAACAGTGGTGCACCTTAATGTGTGAACAAGAAGTAGCAGGCTGCAGTGTACGTAAAACGATTGGAACATATTATAATGTTTGACTGAGCTGAAGCTACACTGTGACACCTCGACAATAGGGTATAGTCAAGCAGATCGATGGATTCATATTTCTTTCTGTGTCTTATATTGGACCGAGATGAATTAATTGGTTATGTAGTTTAATAACTGGCGTTTCATCATTTGCTGCTTTGAACGCTAGGCGTGCACGGCGCCAGGTGGCGGAGACGGGACCTTAGAAGGACTGGATGCAGACGAGAGTCACCATGGCAGCGGCTCTTTGGAGGGCATCCGGGGCGAGAGGCTCGGCAAACTGTTTCGCATCGCCCTTCAGTTCGTCAGATGCGGCCAGTGCGTCCGGGACGCGGCCCTGAGCGTCGTCAACGCGGTGCTGCGCCTGCACCTGAAGATGGAGGAGAGCCGGAATTCGACGTGCTGGGGATGCAGCAGCAGCCCACGGAGATCCGCACCGATCCCAGGATCGCCTGAGAGAGGGACACCCTACAGGCGGTCCCCCAGACACCAGCGGGAATACCACGACCAGCAAGGGGAGCATCTCTCCGTGTCGTTCAGCCGGGGGTCGAACTCCAAAGACAGTGAGTCGAACTCGATCCCGGCCAGCCCGTCCCTGGACCGATTCCGGCTGAAGGTGGAGGGCCACCAGCCCAAGACCGCGTCTCCGGGACTAACCAGGAAGCCAAGCTTTCGATACAGCTCCAACTCCTTCTACGCCAAACGGCTGGTTCTCCGGAAGAGCGTCCACTCCAAGCTGGGCAAGTTCGCCCGGAGCATCGGCCGGAGCGCCAAGACGAAGCAGGCCTCCGCCCAGCCGACAGTGCACAGCGCGGTGCGGCTCTTGACGACCGTCGACGTCGACATGCTTCTGGACTGCCTGCAGAGTGTAGCCAGGTCGTCCGATTCTGCCGAGGAGTCATCGAGTGAGAGTGAGAAGTCCTCTCCGAAGAGGCCTCCGGCAGAGGCCGGCCCGAGCCAAGTAAAGCAAGCCCAGAGGCTAGCGGCCAGGGCATTGCTGACAATATCCAGCTTACCGTCCACCCGCCGAGCCCTTATGCGTCCGGAATACATGTGGAGACTCCTGTCAGTTTTGGAGCCAACGTGTGACCAGGTAGGACCCAATTCTAATACTTTTTAATAGAAAGGTGTATTTTAAAGGGAAAATGCTTGGCAGATTTTGGTAACCAGCAAGAACTTCGTGAAATTGTGGAGAGTGTAACAAAGGCAGTGTTCGGTTAGAATATTAAGTTGAATATTAAAACATAAGTACATTTCCAATAAAGAAAGCAAAAACAAAACAAAAAAGAAAATCTGAATACCTTATGTGATGCTCGTTTATAAGGCGAAAAAAGGCCCCGATCCGTCTATAATAAACGAGGCTTTTACGGAAATATGCCTTTGTTCGGCCGAAATATATTAATACCTAAAATATGTAACAGCTTCATCGTCATTATGTAGGGTCGCGGCACAAAAGAAAAGAAGTTCTATTTGGCTTGCTTGTGTGGCGTTCCGTAGTGCGTGAGGAAAAGGGTTAGCATTGTGGGTGTTCTTGGTTCGAATCCCGTGGGGAATTTTTGAATTCGTTCCTTTGTACAGGATCTCTGCTTGGAAGAGATCAATTTTGAGAGGTTATTATATCTACTGCTACTCTATTTGTAGCCCGAAGTACATTCTTCTTTATAAGGGCAAAAGATCATTTCAACGCGTTCTCGATTAGGTGATGCCATAATAAATTTTGGCGCCGTTCCGAACAGGGTCATTTCTGTTTTAAAAAAATCTCGTTTATTAACAGCGGGTGGAAGTCCGACCGGTTCATAGAGGAATTTACATGTATATATCACAAGAGTTGGTCGTGCTCACGTACAAATCACAGGTGCTTTGCATTACTCTCTCGTTGAAGTGTCAGGTATGTTTAATCTTCACCGGTTTCCCGTCGGGAAATCGTGCGTGGGCATATTTAAAAGAAGCGTAGATTTCCCATGGGTTTTCGACATCAAGAGAGCCCGAGCCCACACCTCATTCTAGGGATTCAGCGACCGTGTATTTCCACAAGAGAAATGCAATAACGTGAATTAAAGAGAGGGCTGCGTTGCCCATCCTCGTTCGCGTATTAAAAACCGATCTCCCGGGGGATCGGATTTATTGACTTTCTAAAACGATTACGAGACTTCGAATACCACTGTTTCCGTGTCCAGGAGTCGATACTGCTGGTTTTATTGGTCCATCTTAATCGTGTTTGGGAAGCCATGGCGGTTCTGACGGTGTGAAAAGCAACGTGTTCAGCACGCGTCTGTGATGTGACTGATAGGGAGACGAGTGTATATTATATAGACACATTCGGAGAATTAGATACAAATACGGGCGTTTCACAACAGTACGCCTCCAAGAGTTTGCCACGCGTTGGCCAATCACAATGTTCGAAATCTGTCAACCCAATGCGCGTTTGGAAAGGGTTGACAGATTTCGCGCGTTGTGATTGACCAACGCGTTGCAAACTCTTGGAGGCGCACTATTGTGAATCTCCCGTATTGGTCCGAAAAGTGCGAAATCTGAAGTATCAGCAGTGAAACTTTCTCGTTGGTCAAATGTGGATTGCATAGTGTTATGAAAACGCGTAAGGGTGGATGAGAGCTGCATACACGTATGAGGCAACTATGGATGTAAGCAATGAAAAAAAAGTAACACTGCTGTTACAAAAAAATGTTCCTAGTTAATATCTTTTGTGTAATCACTCAAGACACAATGCCGGTTGTTTATTTTAGTGAGTATTTTACCGTTATACACTGTGTATTTAGCTTTTGTACCGTTTGCCAAGGACATGGCCAGATGTAAACTGGTTGTTCAGTGCGGATGCGACATTCAAGAGCAAAACTCCTTATGATTTTCAATACAAAGAATAATAAAAACAAAGTCTGAATGCGACTGGCGTCTGCAGTGTGATACGATTTCAAAATGAGTTGGTAAATTGCTTCTCAGCTAAGCTAACTTAAAAGGATTACTTTCAGTCTGTAAATGTCAACCAAGGATGACGTCAAACAACATTTGCAGTTTCCCCCAAACAATCTCCTGGGTGACGATCAGGTACTATGGCCTTTTTTGCCTCGTGAAAATGAGCGAATCGTCTGCAGTTTTCGCCCGATTATGGTCCAGTTACGCATGCTCCAGTATCAATTACCTTCGCGGGTAATAGGCTGGTCTGAACATGAGGAGAACGTCAAACATTTTTCCCCGGTCTCTCGTTACGCGTTCCTTCTCTGATGAGGCAGGTGGCCGGCGATGAGGGCCAGATTACGCGTCTGCCGATTGTGTTGAAAAGCGTTTACAGTGCTATTTGCTTGGAAGCTAAAAACACGACGGGAATCAAAGATCACAGGTCACAAAAGTGACAGCTTCGCCTATCAGGAAGGGTAGTTGGGGGAATTAGCTGTAATAAATGCCGGCCGGGGGCTAATGGGTAATCGGTCATATCGTGAAGGTCAGAAGACGTGGTCAATTCTCAACTAGATCAGTATAGGATTTACTGTTTTACTGTCTGCACGTTTTGTTTCTTCTTGTGTTTGACAGAGATTGTGTGGTCAGCATTCAGACAGCACTACATTTTCAACCATAGTATGAAATTACTGTTCTGCATATACTGAATGAGTTTCTTAATTTTATTTTTTCATACACTGCAAAACAAAACTTGATTTGAAACTGATAGCCATTCTTAATTCGAATGAACCTTTATCGATTTCTGTGTAAAATTGTACACGGAGTTGCGCAAGAAACCAGACAAAATATACCATTTTTAGGGTTTAAAGATGTACGTGGTGTCTGCACATACCCCTAAACAGTCGAACTGAATTTTATGTGGGTACGAAAATTATCTATCTAATGTCTATATTTTCATTGTTTTCTTTGAACAGGATTTCCTGTGCCTCGTTCTTCAAGTCATTGAGGTCCTTGTTTTGGATCCAACAAACCACGTGGCCTTAATGTCGGCAGGCTTGGCCCAACGAATCGACAAGATTTCCCGCCATCACGTCGATCGAACGTGGGCAAACGAGAAATCTCCTTACTTCGGATCCATTTTGGCGCTGCACATCACGCGGATCCGGGTGTACCTGGGGCTGCTAGATCACAGCGATCACAGGATGTCCAAAAGCCTACTGGGCATGGAAGGTATATAATCGCGGATTAGGTGAATTACCTCAGAAAGTACTGTGGCCCTTGTCACTACTGTACGCTGCTTTACGGATGTCGCCCCAGTGCTGATGCTGCTCAGTATGCTAATGTTGCCACCAGTTCTACTACTAGCGATGCTACCGCTGCGATGTAACGATGCTGGTGCCCGGCTCACTACTTCTAATGTTATATAGCTACCGTCGTTACTACTATGCTGATGTTGTGATTTAATGACAGGTTCAATGTTGATAATATTGCTATGATTTTTTTGTTGAAATTACTGCTATGAGACTTCTGGTCCTTTCTCTTAGGAGCTTACATTCTTCCCCTGCTGTATTGTGCTGTGCTGCTTGAGTTAGTGCTGTGTTACTTTAGTGGTGGTGCTGTGCTGCCAGAGCCGTATTAAAGTGTTCCTTAGGCTTGTGCTCTGTATCTGCCTTGAACAGGAACACCCCTCGTCGGTTGAAAAAAGCAATGTTGATCGGGAGTGCTCATTTGTTGGTAGCGATCCGACTGCAACGCTTGCGTTTCATAGTCGCGCATGGACCAGCGATTTGCAGTTACTAAAATTTCGCCCTTTCTTGGTCAAGCTAGGAGCCCAAAAGGCCCTACTCGCGAGAACCAGCGCGTGAACTAATGCCCGCGCATCCTCCATTCGTCTGTACTGTATTTCCTGGTTCTAAATGACGTCATACTTCTGTACTCGATAGACATTTTCACTAATAAAGTCATAATCATGCACGCATGTTCACAAATGACCTTAGCGGCAAGATTTGCAAGTGGGCCATTGAAAAGGTACAGGGGCGCAACTTTGATGACCATTTTCTCTCGGGTTTTCTGGCTTTGTTCAGTTTTTTCTTCAGAAAATCCCATTAAATCGTTTTTGCTACTAGTTTCTATTCTAAGTGGGATTTTTAGTGTACCCCTGTACCTTTTCAATGGCCCGCTCACACTTCTTGCTGCCACGGCAATTTTTGCGCATGCGTGCATAATTATGAATTTATTAGTGAAAAGGTCTATAAAGGCGCTAATACCAATGTCACAATGCTTGTTCATGCGTATACGTGTCCGTTCCGGTTTACGTGTTTGTGGTTCTCTGTGACATTTTTCGTAGGCCCTCATATTTTTCGTAGCCACCACCCCCCCCCTTGTAGGTCCTAGGCACAGTACCCGCTAGCTGTGTGTTTTTTCAATAATCTGGTCTCATGCGCGGCTCCGTTTGCTTATGCCACTGCAGCTTGCCTTCGCTGTTGCTGCTGTTTTTCCCTGCGGTACTGCTCTCAATATTATCGCTTCCACAACTGCTGCACGTCTCGCTGTTGCAGTTGCAAGTTGCTGTCGCTACTTTGTCGCTACTTCTGATACTGTGATTGATGTCTCTCACGTGTTGCTGGTTTCTGGTACTGCTCGCATGCACCTGATGACAGTGACGCGGGTCACAAAGACGCCAAGGACAGTGACAGCTATAGCGACGAGTGACATTACCGAGATTATGGCCTATATGTTTTAACGCAGATGAAGAACTGTTGTCCTTAAACATTTCATCTGCGTTAATTATGTGCCTCTCATCACACACACGGTTAAAAAATTATAAACTCTTTCATCATCATTTGGCTGTATTGTGAACTATTAATGAACCTGCTTAATTTGTGTTCCATCATCTTTTGACGATACTTCTGTTAACGCTGCCGCTGTAAGCGAGACGATTTGCCAAAATGAGTCGATGTCATTGTTGACCCTTCAAAATCACGCGCCCCTGCTGGTGAGTGATGCGTTCCATGGCCAGTCGTGCGCGCGAGTTCGTGAGGCTAGGAACACGAATGTTTATTTTCTACACAAATTAAAAACAATCTCAGCTTGTTTGTCACAGGTACAAAGGTGGTTTAATGTCGTTTTCTTGGCCGTTGACACAGGCAGCAGAATTATTTCTCAAACTGAACTTTCCAAAACACGTCGGTTTAGAAGCGTAGGCCTAGTGCCTACGGTCATAGTTGATGTTCTCGTTTCATTTCTTTATGCTATAATTTTATTTGTGACAAATGTATTGTATTTGTGCTTTTCGGAGTGTTCTGGATTTTTAAATCGTGCAAAAATTACCTATAACCTTGAGAATCGGCCACAAAAGAAGCATGTCAGATCTTGGCATTTTAGAAAATATTTGCTTGTAAAAATGACGATAATGTCATTCAGCACGTGAGGTGAAGTGACAAAAGGAGACAAGGTTCATTGGGATAGCCAGTCTTTGAAACTATAGATTAATCCGAATTCTCTTTAAGTGGTAATTGGATCGTGGCGTTCCTTCCAAGCATCGACTGAGTACCGTTCATCTTTGCTTGAGAGGAGACTATTCAATCTTAAAAAGAAATGAGATCCCTCGAACTTTTAGGCTTTGTATATATTTTCCAATGAGAACACATTTGTCTTGGAGGATATAATTTGGCGCCTGATGGTGAGTAGGAAAGCGAAAAACTAAAACACACCAATCCACGAAGTCCCGACCCTTGATTTTGGACCAATCACAGCCGCGATTGCTTAAACAAGCGTATGTGGGTAGGGCTCATTGATCAGTGTTATTTCGTTACAGATCTGGTAGCATCCGAACCAGTGAAAGAAAGAACGCTTAAAATGCAGGAATTACTGCCGATAAAATGTACTGTCTGTCAACTTTTATTTCTTTGATCTACATTAGTTTGCCCGAGACTAAATTGATAGAAATCCGGATATCTGACATGCCCTTCGCCTTGAATTGATTTGGGATTTTGCCTTATGTGAGTTGTTTTTGTGAAAGTATTCTTCAAGTGAAAAACCAGGTCAATCAAAAGTTCCCTGTCAACCTACTTTTGATTGAAAAGAATCTCCTAATAATCTAGCGTCGTTAACCCGGTCAAAAACACACGTCCGTCTACCTTCGCCGAGAGCAGCGACACGCCGCGATTCTCTGTTTTCACATTCATACTCATCACTGCTAAAATGCGGTGTGGCAGTTTCATTACTTGTTTTCCTGCCCAGCGAACGTGAGCTGTTATCTCTGTGTGCAACTATTCATTTACTTTGGGCAGTAATTTATTGACTGTCCTGTGTGCTTGATAGAATCATGCCCGCGTCGATATTAATGTGGGGACGGGGTAGGGCAAAAATAATGCGGCACCTCATCGTGGCTTGTGACGATTGACGACGGTGGCCTATAGAAAGACCCTGCCCATGAGACAAAATACTGGTGGTTGCATGCTGACGTCATATAAGGTCAGGACAGGGACACGAGCGATGCGGCAGGGACGTGTATACTTCTGTGGAATGGGTTGCGTTGGATGAAGCATGCTTTCTTTGAAGCGCTCGAACTGCGTCCCAATCAAACTCTTGGTGGCAGCAAAGCCAAAAGGGCTAGGCGCAATGCATTGTTCACGGTGCAAGACACGTGGCTTCTATAATGGGAACGTCAAAATTATGATGTGGGCCTACAAAGTGCCAAATCCATTATCCAGACTATTAGTACTCGTATTTTATTATTTTTATCGGGGGAGGAGGGTGTAACTAGTGACGGGAAAATGTCTTTCAAAGGGATCTCAAAATTCGTGTCCGGGTCGGAATGGAAACTACATGTGGTATAATCAGCAAAAAGAATGTTACAAGTTTGATGCACTTGCCAGCAGTAGGGTACCAGCGTAACAGCCTCTTACGGAAAACACAATTAAGTCAAATGAACAAAAAAATCATGATGGTTATATGAAGTAACAGTCTGATGTTTAAAGTATGCACAGTGTTTCCATCTCGATGTATTATATTTTATCAGCCTTCTCGGGTTTCCACTGTGCGTCAGTAAACTTGGAAAGAAATGTAAATTACCGTAATGGACTCCGTTTACCTGGGCGCTCAGAAAGTGCAACTTGACCACGAGATTTGCTTTTCGCGATCAGTCGGCTGTACGCAGCTGTCTGAAACACTGTATCGGTTATTATTATGACAATAACGAAATATTTCTTCTCTTTTCTTCTCTTTCCACCGATCGCAGCCGAAATTTGCTCCACCACGGATGTCCCCGCCACGATCAGGAATCAGTCCAGTCCGCTTCATCGCGACGCGGGCAGCGGCAGTGGCGGCGGCAGCAGGGGTGACCGCCGAGGCCCGGCCAGCCTGCTGCTGAAGATGTCTCATGCGACACTCGAGACTCTGGTTGCCACGGCGATCGGTCATCATCAAGGCGTGGGAGGCACCGACGGGGGTTGTCAGTGCAACGCAGTGAGTGTTCGGCCAGAGGAAATCTCTTTCAGTATTTTTTCCCTCAAACAAACTTGCATTTGAGTCATGAATTATAATATGGCAGTGACAGATATCCACTTTCTGAAAATGAAAAAAAAATCATACCTGAATATTGATTTTAATATACTTAATGTCAAGTCATCATGGCCAGGCCTAGGGCCTATACAGGTAGCTCTTCCAACTGTCAATTTGAGCTCATATGTAGACTACTGTACAGACGACATCAACCCCCCTCCCGTGCTCTGCCTTCAGATTCAGAAGTGAAAAAATTGATGTGAGACAGATCAAAGTGGAAAATATCGACAGGACTTTTCTACTGAAACGTTACAGCATAATCTTGCCATTGTTCTTGCTGATAAAAAGGAAAACTGGAGGGCTATTTTTTTTTCGTTTGAGGTTAATGTCACAGTGTATAGGCCTAAGGAAAAGTTCGCCCAAAGGATTTACAGCTAAGGTAGTGACGTCCACGAACACCCACGGCCGTCGGAACCGTCTCCAGTTTGTGTTCAATAGTTGGTCTTTCACGTAGCAATGCTTGAAATTATTATGATATTTTTTTTTTCAAATTGGTCCTTCGATCTTCTCGAATCACTATACTAATCCCAACCAGTGTCCGCATTTAAAGTGGTAATTGACAAAAATGCCGGCAGGGTCAGGGACCTTCGCAGGGCATTTTCTATCATCTCCCTTTAGAGCACGGACATTGCCAGGCTGTCTTCATAAGCATTATTCCATCGGAATAATAGCCCGTGTAATCACCCTAATTATCATCTATCAATATTGTCGATATTTTACCGAGTAAGATATTCGAATGGGGGGCGAGTTAAAGCGACGAGATTCGGAGCATGCCCCGGGGAAAATTGCCAGCAACCCCACTGGCTGGAGAAGATGGGTGCTATTGCAATAAATTACTCGGTCCGTTATTATTATTCATGAATCAGACAGTTTACTCTGCAAGGTAGGGCCTGCTCCGATTTCGAAGATGAGCTCCCTGAAATTGTCGAAGATTGATTACAGATGCTGACCTGCAGTATTACAGGTTAAGAAAGGGGCTCGCGACTAAGGCTCTCAAAATCCTGCAATTAGCTTACACGACAGACCTACTTCGTTGTAGGCTACCGGCGGATCTCGATTCCCCTTCAATAAGCCAGCCGTATGTAGGGGTCGTGCATACAATGATGCACGGTGTGTTTGCATGCCTTTTGAGAAAATTTGGAAGCCCGAAAAAGAATAAAAACAGGCCAACCCTTGTATTTCGCCGCGGTCGCACACCCATCTCTGATTTGGAATGGGTGCGGTGGTGAGAGATTTTGCAGGCTTTAAAACATGTATGAAGGCATTTACGGTTTTAATTTCGTGTTTTTTTTTCGAAAATTTGATGCAGGCTCACAAGAAATTCGCTGCTCTATCATTGCATGGAATTCTACCTCCATGATCATTGTAATAACTCAGTGTCTACGTCTGTCGGCAAGAGAATTTAGACTTAGTCGGGTCCCCAACCCGTTAAGTAAATTTATTACATAGCTGAGTGCTGCGTTGCTTCAGTTAGCGACCACGTTGGGGTACGCAATGGACTGCTGTAAGTAAAGTGCGAGACTTCCTCGATCTTCGTCGGCCCCTTCTCTGAATTTACAATGTAGCTAGTTTGTGGGCATAGTGTAACTTCCCAAGTTCTTCTGTAAGTTCTTTTCATTAGATCGTCGGAAGCTAACTTGAGCTTGTAATAAGGAAGACGCTTACTGATAATGGTTTAAGGGGGTTCGAAAGTGTTGCGCTGCCCAGTTTACGGACTGCAAATTTTCATTTGAAAGTGTACCGCGCAAGCACTGCATTCCGGTAACGTAGCCGACATTTCAACTGCAACAATTGTCATGTATTGGCAAATTACAAGTCATAACCTAATGCACGTCCGAGGCTAAAGTAAAGTCAAATTTAGCAGAGAAAATATTGATTACATCTAGAATGTTTCAGGCCTGTCTCATCCCCTCCTTCCTCCATGGTCTCATGCATAGGATTCGTGCACAGACTGTCAAGTTGTGTCCCTATATGTAGGCTCTTGGTACAATTGTAGCTTTATAATTTCTGGAAGCAATATTGGGAGTATGGAAATTGACAACCATCGTCCTGCTGTGGGACTTCTGTACATGTAGGTCATTGTAGGATAGATGTTGTGTTTTCGGTAGAAGAAGGGATAGTTATTATTTTTTATTGTTTTAAAATCAAATCATTGAAGAAAAATGTGGGTTTTTGTCTCTGATTTTTGCATCTTTTTTTCCAGGGAGATTTTTCTATGGAAATGACTCAGTAGCGTCTCAAGGAAGTGCACACATCGACTGCTATAGTACATGTAATCATGGTAATAGCAATGGGCAAACATAAAACGGTCATCTGCAACAATCTTCAGACACACCTTGTGTAGTATTTTTGCCCAAGATATCTTGTCACACCGTCAGGCACAGTACATGCGTTGAGGGGAAATAGTCCTTGAGTTTAATTAGGAAAGCAGTTACATGTAAATCGGATCAACTGGACTCCCGTATTACATCCAATCCAGGATGCTTCATCAGACTGTCTGATCTTGTGGCAGTCACTAGTTTCTGACCCATGGCGATGTACCGGTAGCCTTTCGTCAAAGCCTTCGCAGCTGTGTTCATGTGTAGTTGTAAAGGGGCTGGACCAGAGACCACATGCACGAGTGGCGCAGCCACAAGGCCTTTTCCAACTTGTCAGGAATTTCTTACTTTTTCTTAATGTTTTTGATTTTTGCTACCCCTTTGGGGTAGCAAAAATCCCAACCAATCATAAGCGAGGGGGTCAGCATACATTCACCTATTATGCAAATTGAAAGTTTACGAAAGATAGCGAGCGTGTCAAGTGTGTCGGCGGCCATGTGAGTGCCGGTCAGTATCCTGAGCAGTATTTGGACAGTTTTTTTCTGCTGGAAAACTTCAACTTGCCGAGTTTAAACTGTGCAGCGTTAGGCTATTGAAGTATCTGTATGCGGGCATGACGTTTTTGTCTCTGCCCACGTGATATGGTAAGAGCTCCATATTTCAAGCACTGGGGTTTTGCTTTGACCATTGAACCAACAAGCATCATAGTTGTCATCTCACGGTTTATATTGCCCTCATGAAAAACCAGATGGAACATTGCATAATCTTTGGAGTTGATGCCGTTTATTTCGGAGACGCTATGCTTCAACTGTTTACATGAAATTTATGAATAATGTATATAAGAAAGCTTATGAATAATTCACTACAAAAACCTCAAAATAAAGTTGGAAAAGGCCTTTTGGCTGCGCCACTCACCTGATCTCCTGTCCAGTCGCTTTGCAGTTACACACGCACAGCCATGAAGGCTTTGACAAAAGGCTAGAGTCAGATGTAGCAGTGGGTACCACGAAACCATTTCAACATGTACTTTGCATTGGAGACAAAGTACACGTACAGGTACATCTTGAAATAAGGCAATCTTGTTTGTGTTCCAAAAATCAAAGATGTGAGTTGAGGCATGGGCTTGGCAGGGCATTTGTTTTATTTACACTTCATTCTTGTTTCAGAATCCAGAGCCACAAGTGAGCACTCGGCACCAGCGCCTCCTGAAGAATCCAAGATGTCAACCGCTAGGCCGCTGCCAGTTCTGCTGCTTTCAGGATACTCTCCTGGAGACGCTGCCCATGACCGTTCACCCTGTCGTCCTGCTGCGACTGCTGGAGCAGGTGCTGCTTACCACGCTGCGCGGCACGCTGAACGGGACGCAGGGTGAAGCGGGCGATGAGATCCTGCAGACCAAGGCAAGGGAGATTGGTGAACCCACATACTGCAAACATTTCAGTGTTCGTGTTCCTTAGATTTGCCCTGATGCAGCATGAATACCTCTAATGCCTTCCTGGGATATTGCTTGGTAGATACCAAGCCCTCCAAGGTCATTCACAATAAATTTGGTGCATTCATAGTGAATTCCCCCTTTTTTACTGTTTTGTGACTGGTACCGGTATGTGGGTGATTCCAGAAATTAGCGGTCCAAAAGTGTGCCATTTTTGTGTCCCTGTTACATCTGACCTTTGTTATTTGACATGGAAATATCACCGAAATTGAATTCAAACTATTAGTATTTGTTTGGCGGGTAATTTGCATTAATTCATCACTCTTGGAAATAAGAAAATGTGTTTTGAGCTTTCAAATCCATTTGTCAGATGTGACAGGGACACACAAAAAATGGACCGTTAATTTCTGGAATTACCCATGTGGAAAAGATTTAGAGTTTATGAAAAATGGGATATTCACCCAATGTACATGTACATCGACAAAAAGTCTCCTTCCCTCCGTCTGTTGTTTTGCAGATGCCATGCAGTGTCACCTGCAGTTCCTCCCTGGTATCCGTTGCATCGGGCTCTTAGAATCAATCATTAACATGAAATACTAAAGTCATAATTTACTAACACATATGCATTTTGTTAACAATTTTAGCAAATTTACAAGAGGCCAGCACCTTGATCTAATTGGGGCAATAAGGTCCATGTGAAGTAGCTGTGCCTAGGGTGGAGCCTCATTCCTTTAAGGATTTTGGAAGATGTAGGGGAGCACAGGTCCAGTTTCCTTAATCCTAACAGTCCCCTGTCTTTTATCTGTTGAAGGATCAAGGACTGTCAGGATAAAAGGAAAAAGGTTTTTGTGGATCAAAATTTCACATTTCTTCATTTGGCCACCAACATTACAGGTCCTGTTGATGCTGACAAGATGGTTGGACACCATTCCCGAGGACTTCCAATGCAATCCTTTCCTGCGGCGGGAGGCCTCTCTGCTGATGAGACGCCTTCCACCCCTCAGCAAGCATTTCCAGCCCCTTGTCAAGAAGATCCAGGGGTTGCTTTCCTCGTCTTGCTCCTCAGATCCTCTCCCCCGACCCATGAAGACGCAGCAGCACCAGGAGTTTCCCCAGCACAACCCCAGTATCTCCTCCACCGAGAGCCTACGGTTGGCTGCCACTACCACAGGTGCGGGCGCCTCCCCAGAGCCCGAGGACACCGCCTCAGTGGGCTCCAGCTTCTCCCGGCCTGGTGGCCGGTCGGCAACTGGTGTGAGCGGCCCGCTCAGCCGGTTCAAGCGGAATGCCTCGCTCAACTCACAGGGCTCCAGCTGCTCGTCAGTCAGCGGGCTTCAGAGCGTGGGCGGCCTGCCCTCTGCTATCGCCAAGAAAGCCACTCTCATGTATGGGGAGGAGCTAGACCAACTCTATCAGAAGGTAAGATCCAAATATAAGATGGCATTTCTCTACAATTAAGCTCAGGCTGAGTCAATTCGAGTAATGAAATATGTTTGTAACATTCAACCTTCCAGTCAGTCTATTATTCAGGTATTCGGCTGTACCAAATTCCCACAAAAACAAGGACAAACATGGGAATACATGTGCAATAATAAGAATATGTGAATATTTGTCAATCAGTTTTTAATTGAATAATCATCACAGCCCTTAAATAATCTATGGATTCATTTGCACCGGGAACTTCACCGCAGTGTCCTGTTCGAATCCACTACAATTCCCTGCAAGTCAATGTCACAAACCGGATTTGGAAATCAAGTCACAAGCCATTCAAAGGAACTGTGACAAATGCTTGTTCTTTGCTGCTATTCGCCCTCTGACCAGTGACTGGTCTTACCGCTTTATTTGAAAGGATTTATGAAAGGACTTGTAAGGACAGTTTTCTCATGGTGTGGCAGAACTAAAGAGGTTTTTCCAAATCTGGTCTACAGTACATCTCTTTGGCCTTGCATGGAATTTGTTGGATCTGTATTAAAATGAAAATACTCCCAACTTTTGGTTGATGGCCTATCAAGAATTGGATTCAGCTGGCAAAACGGGACTTTCTTTATTGATCAAGCCAAAGTACATGTACATGTACAACATCATTCGGACCAGGAAGTGCAGTGCAAACCAATGAATTATGCGCGTGTGCTGGTTCATATGCTTGTTCCCACCCTAATGCCTTTTACGCATAATTCTGCTCATGATACATGTATGTATACATGTATTCACTTCGGTACACTAAACCACTATACATGTACATGTATGTGTCTGCAAAGCAAGGAATATAAAATCGAGCATACTTGTGTAACATATCCATCTGTTGTTGGGGTTAGCGGATATGTTACAACTTGTACATGTACACGTACACCATAGATGGATTTGAAGCCAAGGTTTGAAAAACCACCCTTGTATTGGATTTAGGTTGGAGGCTATTACTTTAACATGTTTAATAGGAGATACATTCAGACTTCGTTCATGCAAGAATTCAGGTTTATTTGAAGGTTCACAATTGAAGAATTTGGGCTCTTCTATGAAATGCA
Organism: Acanthaster planci; assembly: GCF_001949145.1. Next base: position 1,770,678 of record NW_019091386.1, on the reverse strand, counting down.
TGTATAGGAGCCTACATACATGTACAGGGGTAAGCTGGTTTGACAGATCTCCATGTTGTACATGTACATGTTACAAGTCAGTTGCTATGGCCACATACCGGTAGCAAGTGGTTCAACAAGAAATTCTCACTAGAGGGCAGCAGACTGATGTACATGTGTAGTACTTGTCATCAAACTGATTCCACAGTAACTTTCAGCGCCTTGGAATAGTGTATGGCACTTAAGTGTTTTTTATTATTATTACTATTTCTGTCTGTGATACATATGTTCAGTAGTCAGTTACAACTTGCTTTTATTTTTGACAGGTTACAAAATACCAGTACCAAGTTGGATTTTGTTGCTTGTTTTGTTGGTGCTAGTGTTTCATTTCGTATGAGACATCCACAAAGGAAAAAACCGTCTCCAATAAGTTACAAAGTACATGTACTGTTGAAGTACCTCAGTGCAGTACATGTGCGGCACTTTTGACTGTTAAACAATGTACCGGTACGTGTACGTAGTAGATAGAAAAAAAAAAAAATTCACAGAAAATGACAGTACGAGTACATCTAAGTGGTTGTCTGTAAACTGTAAAACCGTTCAGCAGTACAACCAAGAATATTCATGCTCTTGAAATATTGATATAAAGACTCACCTGACGTGTTTTTCTCTAATGCCTACATGTACATGTACATGTACATATTTGTTTTGGATAATTCTGAGGCACGTGAAATAATTACTCGGAACAAATGGAGTATGAAGTTTTCTCCTAGGATAATCGTCCCCCAACTCTAAACTTTCCTTCAACAGTTGCAAGCACATGTGCACTTTTCTGTGGCTGGGTGCTTACTCTTATGTATTATTAGGCCAAACAAAAAATAGCTGTGTTTCCGGCTACCTGACCCAACCTAGAAAATCACGCGGAACCTATATCTTTTCATTCAACAAATCAGTAAATTATATAAACTTATGATGCCTTGTCCCCGAGCCTAATTTTGTGTACATCGTCCTATACATTGTATTGTTTTAAATTTTTTTTTGTATGAGATGAACGGCTCTTGTGTGTTTGCATTTCAACAACCAGCTTCTTTACTACTCAATCACAGTGCTGATATATAATATGTACAGTACATGTGTTAATCTGACACTGACTTAGTACCTGTTACAAATATACACCCCCCCCACAAAATAATACAGACCATCATCCGACCCAAATTGTTTGGGCTATAAAAATTTAGAGTAAAAAAATCTTTACCCAACCAACCACCCTAATTTATTTTTCAGTGTAATAGGAAACACAACTAATTTTTGTTTGGCCTTATTTGCAGTGCTTAATGATTTTGCAGTGAGGTACCAGTACATGTACCAGTGTGTGCATTTGTGTGTGAGAAATAGTCTGGTTACCCGTGGCAACAAGAAAATCCAATAAGCTTGTAAACTCCATTTTGAATGATATGCTGTACCCTGACTTGTTCCTACTGGTATGTAGAATTCTTTTGAACCCCCCCTCCCAGAAACCACTATCCACATTACATGTAATATATGGAGCAATCCCTCACTTAGCTTTCACATACGGTAAAAGACATGTACAACATTTACCCGTATGACTGTCCTCAGTATTTTCCAGATTTCATTCAAATTTTTCACACATTATGGCAGGGGCGTAAATCGGAGGGGGGATGAGGGTTATATTCTTTCTACTTTCTGAAGGGGAGATGGGCTATTGGATCATCCCCCTCAGTTTTTCGTGATGAGGGGGAAAAAGTGGATATTTAGGTTTTCTTCGAAACTTCTTAACAACCAGAATGCATTTAACGAGTATCAAAGATGGAGAAAACTTATGAAAGTTTATATATATGCAGTTTTGATGTACCAGTACGTGGTATGTACATGTACATGTACATGTATATGTGAGGTTATGGGGTATGAGGTACCCAATGTGCACTGATCGATCTGTGTCATGATCAGCGACCCCTAGTGTCAAACAGTGTCCAATTAGTCCCTTTCCAAATATTGGTTTCTTCCAGTACATGCGCAGTATATGTGAATTTTAAGTCATCCCCCATCCCCCCAGTTCCACTGAACAAATTTACAGTACACCACCGGAGGATGGAGTAATGGGGCAGTTCCATGGTGTCAGATGCACATGTACATGTAGGTTTTGCAAAATTAGCAAGTTTTCATGGGTGTATGTGTATGTATGGTACATGTATACACCTGTACATGTCAGTGAATTTTAGTTATGATAAAAGGCATTTGCTGTATGATAGGGAAAGAAAATTCTCATGAACCAGGGCCGTTTTCCAATACTCAACTTCGTCTCCATCGCAGGCTTCGTGTAGGAAACCAATCCCCAATTGTTGGCCTGAAGCGTTTAACTTACATGTAAATTGAAGTACTGTAATGTTTGGCTCTTGTGCATCTTACTTGATGTTTTGTGGCACTATCAGACCGGTTCTATTGCGCTTATAACCTCAAAGTCAGGAAGTGAAAAACAGTTGAAGCCTAAGATGGAGCCCAAGTCGAGTATTGGAAAATGGCCAAGATTGACTCAAAATACGAGGACCATGGTGTTGGACAAGCCGGTACTCAGACACACTGACTCTTCCAGCTACTGTACTAGTACATCCTTTTTAAATATTTGTGTGTGTGTTTTGTTTAAGTCTCGTGGGACAATACCATTCGATGTGCTTCATGGAAAAATGTGATTCTTTTAGTGGCTTGCAGAAATGTCATATTGTTTTGAGTATTGGACGTATATTTCTTGGCGTCAGCAGCACTGGTACCATACTGGTACGTGTCTGATGTGGCATGACTAGGTTGACAATTATCAGTTTAAAACAAGGTTTTCTTTTGCAAAGAACTTTTTAGCACAAAATACGGCCCTTCTCTGTGTTAAAAACAAAATAGTCTCGATGTTGTTTTCATTTGGCTCCCAAAAACAAGAGTCCCAAAATTGACACCCCAAATTTGTTTTTTTAGTGTGCTGTGCATCGAACGTACAGTAGCAAGGGGAACTTCACACCCCGGGATTGTAAATTTTAATGCATGTAAACAATTAATAGACATCAAAATCAACTTGGCGGTACAAATTTCTCTGGGAGAGCCTTTCAAACTGAAAGTTGTCGTACAGTTTGTTTCTTTTGAGTTTTGCTTTAATGCTATAGAAACAAACATGCATTAGAAAATGTGAAGTGTCACATTTTTAATTTCCCACAATGCGACGAAGGAGCCAGCTTGAAGATGTCCTACAGTTGTCGATACAGGCAATCTAAGTTGACGTTTTCAGTTGGTAGTTGGTCAGGGGCAACCAGCCAATTTTTAATAACTGAGAACTCTTTATTTAATTTTGTGAGCACTTTCCTAGAACACCCTTCCTGAACATCTCGTGATGTGTCAAAAAAAAAGTTTGCATCAATCTGAGGAAAACATGAGCAACATTCACGACAATTAAATAGGAATGGACATCGACGCAAACTGCTGACTGTCCCCCACGGCACTGGCCTGTATCATCAGGGGTGCCCGACAATCTCCGCACTAAAAAAAAAAAAAAGGGACTAGAATCAGATGACTGAGCATCGTGCAGACAATAGCCTTGAGCCGGCGCACACACGGCAAGCGATGGATAAACCTGTCCTGGCCGGTATGCCGCAACTCAGACAATGCACTGCAGGGCAGGCCAGCGTGCAGGACTGACTCGGGAGGAATCCGTGTCACATCCAGCACTTCGGGGGGCTCGCGATCCGCTCCTGCCGAAATTTCATTTCTCGCATACACACAGTCTGTTTCACTCATCCCGCAGTTGGGTTTTTTTTCCCCGTTGAAAGTTGAATGGTGTATCTCACTTGAGGAATGCTCACTCGTGGTTAAAAGACTGGCCTCACTGAACATGTTTACAGGGTTTTTTTATCTGTGTGGGAAAAGCTATTGGTTTCATTTCAATGTTTCTTATTTTCTCCCAATGTCCATGAAATTTGTGGTCCATTTTCACAGTGATGGCAAGTAAATTCTAATGGACTGGACTCTGCTCCAAGCGCTTCATAACTTACATGTACGTACAGTTTGAGAGTGCAAGTGAAAGACTTCAGTGTACCGGTACCTGTACATGTTTTGTATGCTTGTACTGTACATGTACATTTACCTACTCAGGAAAAGGACATGTACGGTACGGTATATGTACCAGTTTGTTTTGAGGAGTGTACACAAACCTCTTGTGATCTTGTGGAAGACACTGCATTGCAGCTGGAGTGCACGTGAGCAGTGGCACGCAAGTGCAATAATGTAGTGATCTCTGTTCATACCCTGTGATGGTATATTTTTTATGCAAGTTCACAAAGCTAGTGACATTCTGTTTTGCACAGTTCATTATTGGCAAAACTATAAACAACAGGTACAAATTTATTTCAGGTTTCACTATGCATAATGTGTTTAGGATGCTAACCATAAAATAACTTATTAGCCTCTTTGCCAGGATTTTTGCTACAGAATTTGAAGTCACGAAATCATTGTGAATTCACAAATAGTTCATTTGTTGTTATTTTGTTTTAATGCCGCTTTCAGCAACTCAGGCTGTTTGCGCCAATAACTGTACGTTTATTCATACACTTTATTAATCAGCATCACGTTACGGAGTTAAGAAGAAGGTCCAGTTTTAGAGGCAGGGGGAAACCGGAGTACCCAGAGAAAACCTGCAAGAGCAAATATAGACTGGAAACCAAATGCACTTAAAGCTTGGGCCAAGCCGGGACTCGAACCTGGGCCTCATTGGTGCAAAGCGAGGAAAGAACCGCTACGCTAACCCGCTCAGCCAATAGTGCATTTACCGGTACAGTGTACCATAGAATTGACCAGTGTACACTTTACATACGATACATGTACCAGTATACTGCTCCTGGTAGTCACTTTTAAGAACTCATTTCATTGCTCAATTTTTTCGTCCACTTTCTGTTTTGGGCACTAGATTAAGAAAAACTGAATTGCACTACAAAAACTGTGGTACATTTCAGTTCAGATAAAAATGTATCTACATGTATAGTATCTGTTTTCTGCCAACGTTGAACCTAGCCATGGGTCATTTATATTTGACACCTCTTTGAAAAACAAAGAAACACAGAACAAAAATATCTCCTTACGAAAAGGTCTTCTACACTGATGTTTTTCACACATACATTGTACATACATGTACATGTACATCAGTAGCTTGATTTGAAAATCCTACTGATTTCATTCATGAATTGTTCAAGTTTATAAGATTGTGTGATTTCTTTGAATTGCGGTTTCAAACAATTGATTTATAGTCAAACGTTTTTCTCAATCTGCCTTTGCTTTTCCAAAAAGAGTGCTACATACCTGCACATACGTGCACAAGGATTTTTATTTCTGGTCTTGTTTTTATCAGTATACATGTACATCTACAGGTACTTCCCATCCTGACTTTCCTAAAACAGTATTCTTTCAGGGGCACTTCAGCTTCTGTAGTTTGTTTTATTTGTAAGTGTGAGTTTTCATGTGTTATGAATACTTGTAATTTGTTGTTGCCATTACACTGTGAGAATGTATGGTACTGTAAGCTGCATTTGAACTTCAATGTGACTACAGTTGTACCCAGTACATGTACATGTACATTGTATGAACATTTGTACAGTACATGTACATGCATACAGACCTGTGGACAATGTGACCTTTCTTAACTACTGGTACTGTAGTGTGTGCTTGGATGGAAGGGGCAGGTGAACAATACAGCACTTTGTCCTAAGAAAAAAAAAACCTTTTTATGAGGTTCAAATATCATCATGCCTCAAGTACATGTACATGTACATGTGTACAAATACTGGTAAATGTGCCAGTACAATGTACATGTATGCACATGTACATGTATTTCAGGAACATGTTTGTACCCGGTACTCTGCTCTTCCTTGAATGGGCTTTTCACCTTATACATTAATACGAACGATTCACCAATGTATAGGTTACATGTATACAAAAAAGTACATGTACATGTATGAAATTGTGTTTGTTTTGGATTTCTTTTCCTGAATGTTGGATACATTGCGTATCTGGTATAAGTTTGTGAAAACTGCGTAAGCTGCAAGCTTGAAACTACATGTACATGTATTGTAGTGAATTCATGATTTGAACATTTAAACTTAATTTCATGCAGTTACAAGTAGTAAATAGCCTATATTCATATTTTGTTAGTGAGTAATTGAATAACAAACATGGGAAAGACACTGCCCCCTCCCTAACCCTCTCCAGGAAATGCACTGCATTATTACTGAACTATAACAGAGTTCAAGGAATAGGACTTGGCCCATTTCTTCTCAGGTTTCCAAGAGCTCTGCCGGCCGAAAAAATTTCTTAATGGTGTTTTGAAATAGTGACTTCGTGTTTCCTGGCTTAAAGCCTCATCATCGGCGGCAGCGGCAGGAAAGGTCAGATGTTTATCCTCGGCATCAGGAAACCCCCCCCCTGTAATTCTCCTCATTAGCCTCGGAGGTGTAGGGTTTCATACTTGATGCACACAAGCACACCTTGGGAAGGGGGGCCGACTTCAGCCAATCAGTCTAACGGTCGGACTGAATCCTGTACAGTTGTGCTGTTGCTCACACTGCCTGCCAACTCTCTTTGTTGTATGATCCTTTTTTTCCCTCCCTTCCCTGAGTTGACTGTTCACGCTTCCTTGTTTCGCTTCTAATTCATGGACTTTGCTGTTTACCATGTTTACAAAGCAGGCTGGCTGCTCTGAAAGAGGAAAGAGGAATCTACCACACATCATTGACTCACTACTGAAACATGTACAGTGGGCATTTTGAATTATTGTGTTGACTTAGGGGTACAGTTTTGTCATAGTGTGTCCATTACATTAGTTGGCATTTTGAATAATGGAACAGTGTTTGACCATAAGCCCCTGTGCTAAGAGAACTGAAGTACACCCAGGACAAGGACTTGAGGAAAATGAAGAAGTTTGTGTTGACCTTTTCCAGATTGTTTTTGATAATGTATTGCTGTTGTCAAATTGTTTCCTAAACTTTATCCAGTGGGGTTTATATTTGTGGTTTGTTTTGATTTTTTTTCCTAATGCAGCTGAACCGTGACATCATTGATGAGCATCTGCCATGCAGTCAAGAGGACGCAGTGAAACTGGCCGCTCTCCAGCTGTTGGCTGAGTCACCGGCTCACCACACACCCACGACAGCCCCCCACCACCACCACCACAGCCAACAACAACATCACCACCACCAGCATCAACAAAACTACCACAATCCTCATCACCACCAGCCGCCAGCCCCCACGACCCGGCCAGTCATGGGCCTGCCCACAGTCACATTGGACCTGCCTTCTGAGGACCTCGAGACTCCCATCGTTGACGACTTCATCCTGGAGGACGAGCTGGGCCATCAGAGCCCTGAGCCAGACGGTGGCATCGACCTTCTCCATCACTGTATTCATCATCATCCTCAGCTTCATCATCAGAGCCCAGGCTTGAGTGACAGACACACCATCTCCAGGACCTCTGGACCCTGTAAATCCAGCCCTGATAACACCATCGCTGACGGGGACAGTGACAGCCCATTACCGTGGACGGGCAGGACGGCACCGCAAGCCGGAGAAAACCCTGGTGTGATTGTCACGCACTCGGGCAACATTCCACTGGAGGACGCTGCCGCAGCCTCTGCCATTGCTGCCCACGCAGCGGCTGATAAAGTCTGCCTGGACAAAGTCAAGCGATGCCTGCCCCGCGGTTACAGCAATGCCCGCGCCGTGCAGAAGTCGGCTAAGAGGTGCTTCCAGTGCTACTCGGGTGCGCTGGCAGATGTGCGCGACCCCGCCGAGCGGAGTTCAAGGGCGAAGCAGATGTACGTGGAGTTCTGTAAGCAGTTACCTCTATACGGGAGTAGGATGTTTCACGTGAAGGAAATGGCTGGGAGCCGACTGAAAAAGAAGGTCAGTATATGCATGCTTGTTTATGAATGATGTTATAATGGTGTAATGTCGTTGACCTTCTGTGTACGTGTACATTTTTCTGCACATGATGAATTACATGTATTGTTAGCTTTGACAGGTTTTTCTGACACAGATGTTTCATCTTTTGTTTCATCATCGTTTCCTCTTTTCATGACATCCATCACACTGCGAAGATGTCAGGCACCACTGTTCTTGGGTTAGAAGTAAAGAAATGCAGGGATGCTGTGTCTTGCTGGATTTTTTTTTCTCTTTTGCGGCAAATACATATGTACATGTTCCACCAATCATGTCTTGAGGGCATTTGGTTAAGAAGTTTATCATGCTGTCTCTTTGTGTACCTGTAGTGTTGATTTGATTTCCCACTTCTACCGGGCTTTGATTTTTGTCAGTTCCTCTTGATGTACACAATCCCCTTGGGAAACCGGGAACATTCCTCGCTGGTCAGAATAGCCGCCAAACTGTTTTCATTTTTGTTCACTAAACATGTTTTTTATTTCAGCTTTCCTCCGTGAATTGGAAACTTTATAAATCGCTGCCAAGGATTACACGTAGAATGACTAAAGCCGTCTGAACTTCCTGCTATTGTGCACTTGTTTGAGTGTGTGGTATGTGGTATCATTCACTCAAACAGTTCTTGGCACTGGTATGCCCAAAAGGTTCTCTGAAAAGGCAAACATTGTAAATCACAATGGGACACAGTACATGTACATGTGCATGTACAGTACTACCAGTAGTAGGTCATAAAAGATCCTTGCCAGCTTTTTTTGTTACTTACTCTTACTGTGTGTGGGTATACCGGTATACATGTACGTACACATGTACAGTACATGTACTGTATCGGTACACGTGGAGTTGTACTTGTACTGTACATGTACATGTTCCTGGTACACTACATGTACATCGTACATGTATCCATGTGTATGTGTAGTACTAATACGTGCTGACATGCATCATTGTAACATGTACAGTACGTCATTACCAAAGTTGTCAAAAACTCCAAGAGTTTGTGTGATAATGCCATGTGTGTTTTTTTCCAGTGGGATTTGAGTGGGAGTGATGTGCTTGTACTGGTACATACTATGACTCAGGCTGTTTGGAGGGACACCTTGTGTCTAGACAAGACGAGCAGAAGGGTGACAAGTTGTCCTGAAACTCCAGATTGTGTTTCTTTATCCCCCAAAAGCCACAAAACCACAAACACCCCAATGATTTGATTTGGAAGGGGGGGGGATGAAGGCCAAATTTACTAAATAATACATGTACCAGGAGGTATGGACAGAGAATATAGTGGTTTTTCTTTATGCCATTATGGACGCTTCCCACTCTCTAGACAGTCTGATCTCAGGATGGGGGGTCAGTGGTATACTGGTAACTTGTATGAGAAGGGGACAATAGTTTCTCCCTCAAACCCCTGTATCCCCTCCACCCCCCAAAAAAATGGCCAAGAGAGAAAAAGGCTAATTTGTTTCATTCAAAATTCCAATCAGTATAATGTACTGTGTATACATGAATGTACGGTCAGTACATAATGTACCAGTGTAGAAGTACATGTACATGTATGTTGGGTGCAGTATCCTACCATAGATCTACATGTATTTCTTTTTGGTTGTTCCCTTAAAACTTTGGAAATTCTAACAACCTCCCATAAAGGGATATTTTGCAAAATATAAACATTTCCTTAAAGGAAATTCCTGCATCCAAATAGAACTTTGTAGACAGCTGGTTTGAGTTTATTTTCTTGTGGCGGGAGAGGGGGACTTTTGAGGGGATCATGTTGTAAAAATGCTTTGCCTTTGGTTTTTGGATTTGAAATGAAGATTACAGCTCTGGGGGTAGGGCCTATGTTACGAGTACAGTACATTTTCATGTACCTGACTGGATTCTCATACTACTGTAAGTTCTAGACAAGTGCACCTCTAATAAACTGCACACTAAATAAATCCTGCTCGTAAACCTGCATGTGGTTACCAACCATGAACATGTGCCAGAAAAGATCACCTTGACACTATTTTTTTCCTCCGATCCAGTCATCAGAATTCTTGTACACGAAAATTTATGGGTAGGCCCTATATAGCGGTACATGCACAGTACCATGCCATACATTTGTGCATGTACATGTACCGGTACATCACATATACATGTACATTGTATGCCCATGTTTTCATTAATTGGACATGCTGGAAAAGTAATTTAAAAATGAACTTGTGCACTTTATTTGATGGATTGTCATAAAATGTAGAAGTGGTACGCACACGGAATGCACATCACAATTTTTTTTATAAGCTTAAAAACATCCCGGCCAGATTTTACAGGGTGAATGATATTGCTATTTCTCATGTACGTCGCTTGGATTTCACTTGGGCAGTCTCCTCGCAGCAGGGGTGTGCATCTGACTTCGAGAATGTTGGGGGGATCGCGTTCCTTGATACAGTGCAGGGCCATCCACTTCACCTGGTGAAGAATTTTGAGTGGCACATGTAGCATGACTCTTGAGAAAAACAGCAGTGCCTCCAAGGGAGACAGGAGTTCATCTCAGGTGAATTCCACCACTGGGGGGAGATTTTGAGAGAGATAAATCGTGAGAGGCCTTGAGAGGGAAAGGCCTCTCTTTAGCTTCTTGGAAATGTCCACCGCCACCAAAGACTGACAAGAAAGTCTAAATACTGGTAGATGAGGAGATTGACCGGAAATACATTCTGATTGGATTAGGCACCGGTAGTGGATTCTCAAAAAACCTTGAACTTACAGGTAGAGAAGTCACTTGTAGTTGTACATGTATACTCTCCAAGTGATAGGATCCCAATCATTTCTATCTACATGTACATGTGTACTTGCCAGGGGCAAGTTGTGGAAATTCTGCACACCTCCCGATGAAACAAAAGCTTAAATTGTGGAAAACAAGTTTAGGCACTTGTGCGAATACCATTACTGGTAGTTGTGTATGGCATAAGGAATGTGCTGTACATGTACATGTATCTTGTTAACTGTGTACTAGTACCAGTACTACCGGTGTATGGTGTACATGTACATACACCGGTAATGTGTACTCATAGTTTACATCAAATAAACACTGTACATGTACATTGTTCTTTTACTGATGGGATGCATGTGCCCAGCTGGCTGTCCCCTAGGGGTGTGACTAGGGCTAAATTTGTGAGGAGGGGACACAGGGGAGCGCACATTTTTACAAGGGGGGCCACAAGAAAATAAGCTGCAGCTGCATTTCAACAGCTGCATCTCTTACAAGGACACAGTATACAGGATGTACCTTTTTGTAGTCAATATTCATTTTTTATATTATATGTCTTTCTTGTGTTAACCATATTATTACCGGTGGATTTGTATATTTTTTTGAGAATGACCAATTTGAAAAACAGCTATTGCTGAACAATTTTACCCTGTATAAACATGTTTATATATAAAAAAATACACTGTAAATAACAAAAAAATAGAGATACATGTACATGTGTTATTCAAAGATTTCAAATGGGGGTGGGCATCTGCTGGGGGCATGTGGTCCCCCTTCCTGTTACAGCATTGCTGGCCCCACATTAAGGGACAGCTTCTTTCATTAGGGAATTGAGACTGAGTTGTGGGGACAAAAATGTACAGTTGATGTGCCAGTATCGTGGGGTATTGGATTGGTTCTGTCTAATCCTGGTTTGATATACAGCAGTGTTTCTAAAATTCATTCTCTGGCATGCATCAATTTTTACTATGATGATCACAGTGTACATGTACTTGTCTGGTACCGGATATGTATGTATGAAGTTAAAGCTTCAGTAGTGTCCTTTCTTGTACTGTTACCAGTAGTCCATCTTCTGCTCTCTCTCTTTTTTTTTTCTTGTCTTTTTTTTTTCTCATCGTGGGATCAGGTCTTGTGCATCTCAAGTGTCCAGAATAGTGATGGGACCCAGTTAATTTGGATAGTATGTATATGATATGGAAGTTTTGGTGAGAGGGTATGGGACTCCCTCTATTGACCATAAATCATAAGAAGGGGCTTGTGTCACGTTTTGTCTCATTATTCAAAAGAAAATGGCTTGCAGATGTTGGAGATAGTGCCGAGTGTGTTCCGTACTTGCTTTGGAGTGATTTACATTGTACCACTTGTGTTGTTTCCCCTTGGTTTTGACTGTAATGTTGAAACTACCCTTCAAAGGTCTACATGTCCATGTATGTACATGTATACAATACAAAAGGCGCCACTCAACGGTGATGAGATCGGTGTCAATTTGCCCCCACAAAGAAAAAAGGCTTTTAGCATTTTCAAAGCTACATTCTCGTCCATGTACTGGTACATGTACTGTACATTTATTGATTCACTGTACCAGTAAGTTCATCAATTTTTCCTTGAAGAAATGGGAACAGAGTCAAATCTATTTGTCTCCTGCAATGCCACCCTGAAACAGTTCACTGTACTGCCTATCAATATGTCATTATACCTACATGTACTCATCAATATGATAATCTCTGTATTTCCATGTGTTTTGAAAACTTAAAATGATTTTTTGTTTAAAGTACATGTTATGTTCGGTACTAGTACATGTATGTATTTTGTTGAATTCCTGTAAGCTCCGATACAAACACCAAGTACAGTAGGCCTATGTGAGGAAAACTATATACACAAAAAGCTTTAACCACAAATATTTCTTAGGGCACAGCTGCAAGTCAGTCATTTAAATTTAAAGTAACTTTCTTAGAATTCTACGCAGACAGGTGCATGCATGCAAACATAACAATATCTTATCTGAAATGCCACATGAATGTACAGTGAAAAAAAATCACACTTTTCACATATGTATTGTCACAGTACAACTTCAGGAAACATGGATCTTTCTACCCGGGTAAGTAAACAACACAAGACAAAACACCCCCAAAAGAAAAATTAAAAAATGATCTGCGGTAAGGTTACACAACCTCAAAATATACCCTGGCCTTGCAAATTCCTGACAAATAGAGTCATAACATTGTCGTGCTAAGCGGTGACTCAGTACTTGCTGTCCTGTCCAGGACACCCGCTGCGCTCCTGAGGGCAAGCTGTGGCTAACCCCAGGACCATCTGAGTGGAACCTTCTGGGGTGTTGTCAAGACACCTGAGGATGGGAGGGAGCCTTGCCAGCGACATCGACCCAAGGCCACGCCAGAACCCCAGCCTGGTGGGAGCAGCTAGAATTCCCAGATTTCCATGCCCCCTGTAGTGTTGGTTTGGTACTCTGCAGTTTCTCTCTTCTTAGTACAGTTGTCTAAAGTTGCTTCAGTCCTGCATTCAAAAGCAAGCGTGTTTTGTCCATGTAGTGTGTGTATTTACCGACATACATGTACATCATTGTGCTATCACGTCCATTGGCAACATACATGTATCATTAACAGGCAAGACACCTTAACAGGCAAGAATCATGTTAAACCATCCTATCACCAAACCGTCAAAGCCAATTACCAAATAAAAATTTAAAAACCATAGCTCCGTGGTAATAATCACAAACAAATTTAATGCATCTATATCTAACCAAGACATGTGTCACTTCACCCAACTAACCACCAACAAACAATTTAAGTGAACCAGCTATTCTCCAAATGATCAATGGACAAAAACTAGGCCCTAAATGGCCTTCCAACTTGTGGTAAATACAAAGTGAACATTCAACCAGTAAAATACAGTTCCAACCAACTCCAATTATACACCGGTCCATTCAAATAAAACTACAGCACCAAAGCCCAAAGGACAGTGACTAAATACATGGAACTAAAAGCCGACAGAGCCCAAAAGGCCAATCTCCTAAAACCACATCCTAAATCCAAGGACAGCAGATCTAATAAAACCAGAATGTTAAAAAAGACCAAATCCTCAGACCAGGCTAAAAGTCGAAAGACAAAAGTCCAAAGGCAAACTAAACATCCCAGAGCAGTCATCAAAACAAGACCAAAGATAGAAGATCAGAAAAGGTGGACTCAAACAAACAGACCAAAGATCAGTAACAAAGATCATAAACCAAAATCAGGTAGAAGATTACAAATTGAAAACAAACATGAAACCAAAGATCAAAAATTATAAAGACGGAAATTGAAAGATGGAAACCAAAGATCAAATACAGGAAAAACAAGAACTAAAGACCCTGAGACAATATTCAGCACTAAAAGCCATAGATTTGTTAAAATCCAGTATCAGAGTCAGATGTACCAGTACATGTACCGGTACCCTAAAGGCCTTTGACAACTCTGTAGCACTGATCTCTATACAGTCAGTATAGTAGAGATCAGTGGTCTGTGGTCACTTAAGCCATACTGTGACTAGATTACACAAACTCAGCTGAGCCCCAAACTACATCAAACAATCTGTTTGTGGGTGGATTTTTATGTAGTCTGTTTGAGGACTGTCTTTTGCAGTGTGCACACACACACACACTGTACAGACACATGACATAGAGGCCAAGCTGGGCACCTGTCCTGCACACTGGCACCCCTGTTGCCAGGCTGCACTCTGATTGACTGAAAGATGATGGACAGTGATAATATGCACAAAGGTCAGCGAGCATTATAAGCCCCAAAGCGCTCAGATCACCCTGCCCCAGAACTAGCCACCCTCTCACAGCACACTCCACTTTGAGAGCGTTCATTTCGGCTTCGGCCTCGTCGCCAAACAGTACCTTGCTCCAGCTGGTTCCAACACCACAACTTCACCACTGCACACGCCCATTTTACCAGGCTTGGAGGAGAAAAAAATTACCTCGTTTGAACTCTGGAAAAAAGCCATGGATTACTTAACACCCTGTTAGTCTAAGGAAGACTCCACACCAAGTAGTCACAGGAAGTTTCAGAAACTTTGCTTTGGAAGAGGTAAGTTACCACCTGCATATCACTGCATAAAAGAGATTACAGGTAAGACTAGGTGTACTCTTACACTATACATTACATGCTGGTACCAAGTAGCTATCATAGAGAGCAGTACAGAGGTACAACATTATCATATGTACATGAAGGAGGCTTGAGGCTCTTCCATCTGGTGGTGTTTCTTTACCAGTATACACCTGCAAGATTTGTGTTTCAGTTTGGGTCCTTCAGTGGTAAAGAACTACAAGTAAGTTTGCATTGAAGATTCATTAATTAGCCCCACCATGAGGACTTCATTCAGTCTGAAAGATGTAGAGTACATGTATGTAATCATAATGAACATTGATAGAATGTCCTTTGTACATCACCCCGGTAGTGTACATACCAGGACATCATATTTCTTCCATTGTTTATGACATACTGTGTAGTCAGGTTTCTACCTGTGCATCTGCTTGGTTTATCAAGTTCATCTAGTTCACTAAAATACATTTGTCATTATTTAAGGTACTGGTAATAATTACAGTAACTCTACATTTATGTTTATTGTACATGTACATGTAGGTATTTTAAATAAACCTGTATATGTACTGTGTACACATACTGTACATGTACGTATCTAGGCCGACATATTTCGTGTATCATCTCCTCGGCCAAGTCTTGTACTGGTAGCTGTAATAAAGATTGATCATATCCTTTGATACTTCAGTTTTATGATGTAGGAATGTCCATAAAGTAAATTTCCCTGGTAATAAATTTTGGAGTTAGTTGATAAGATATACATATACATGTACAGTGTACATGTACCCGGTATGTAAGCTAATGAAACCTTTTTGCCCTTGAAACATATACCTGATAAAGTGCTGATGCACCATCTACCCGCTGCGCTCATCTGATCAGTGAAATGAGTCCAGATTTGTTTTCAGTGTTTTTTAAACCCTCTCTGATCACACGCCAGGGGTTATCTACCATACCTATATCTTGTTTGCAGCAGAGCCAAGGTGAATTGATGATTAATCATTAATGGATAAAACTTCTTGTTGAAACGTTGATTTCCTTGGATTTTGGAGATACATTTCATATTGGTTCATGAGTTGAATTTATTTAACTAAAACAGAAAACTGTTGTTTTACCTATACATGCTCAAACAATGGAACTGTCCAGATTCATTTTCTTTCAAATAATCTGTTCTTATGTTCATATGATGTACCGGTACTGCAGTTGTGTACACATTTTGTACATTTGATATAAAACAGTTCTTGATCTGTCTGCCCAATGTCTAATCTTTTGCCCCTGTATATATGCGGTAAGTTGTACGTCATGAAAACATCCCTTTGGCACATGTAGCCTTCCGACGACAGAGTGGATGTTGCGGTTCGGTCTGCTAGAATCTAGAGTATGTGACATTCAAGTGGTTTACTTTAGCACTATAGAAACACGCCAACGGATAGAGAGGCTTCCAGAAGAGAGATAGCACATGTGTGGGATTAGACCTTGAACTGTGGATATGGGGGGGGCAAGAGCGACACCAGACATGAATGGTGCGCATGTGCACTTCCGTGATTGATTACTTTGATCTCACTCCGAGAGAATTAACCGAGGATGGTGTTTTTGCATTTGTTCACGACAAGGCTTTTGTAGGATCATGAACAGTGATTGGAAATGCAGGACACTGTGCCCTCCCCCTGAAGAACTCCATCTTGTCTCGGGATAAAGCCAAGGGTGCTGTTATTTTGTGCCAGAGGAAATTTATGAAGAGGCAAGGCTGGTCATTCAAATTTTTATGGCCTGGAATTTGAAGTGTGGACTTACCCTTGGAAATCCTAGCTTTCACTTCTTCCTTTATCAGATGACTGAGCCCATAATTTATAAAACATCCCTGATGGAGAGGTCTGAACTTTTCAGAACTCCACAGAGTTTGGGCGCCACTTTTGAGAACAGGAAACCAATCATTAATTGGTTTTTATGAAGTTGCTTTTCACTTTTTTTTTAGTACAAAGTTGGAGCCATGTGCAACTGGGAACCAGAGGCTTCAGTGTGAAATTAAACTCTGATGTGGTTTTGAGAGACAGATGGGACTACTTTTTGTATGAGAAAATGTGAGTGTTTCTGTGGAGCAGGCTCTCTGTTTGTTCTTGATGCTTTGTCTGACTCACACCAAAATTGAAATGAATTCAATCAATTCTGAAACTCATAACTGCCACTCCCAATGGCGGCGGAACGGTTTTCAAAGTGGGAGAGCTATTCATGAGATCATCAGGCTGTGTCCCCCCCCCCGTCGCCCCTGCCGTTTCCGCCGCCAGTGGCTGCTCCACTCTCAGGAGGAATCAACTTTCTGTTATGACTGATCCTACAATGTCAAATCACTGAACAACGATTAGAGGCAGCAGCGTATCCAGTTTTTGGTGCCGGGGGGGTTGGCAAATTCAAAAGTGGAAGAAGAAAAACTCAAAAGCCTTACTCACAGTCCCGACATCCTTGCTTTTATTTGCTGGTGTTGTTTTCCTTGGTTTTGGTGCTAATATTTAAAAAAAATATTTTTAAAAATCCGTCAGGGGACAAGCATTTGGAAATCCTCCAAGACTGCGCAGAATAGATATTGCCAAAAAGTATTAAGATAACTGCTGCTTGATAGTACTCTGCCCTTTATTGTGAAGTAAAATCTCAATTCTTTTTCTCTGAGGTTTTCATCTTCTGTATGTAGTCAAAAAAGTTGTACCATGCCTGACCTAAGCCGGCAAATTTTCAGCCAAAGTTAATTGCAACTGTAAATGCGCGCATTATTGCAGCTAATGTATCTTTTTGTGCAGTGTGAAATGCAACTTCTTGCCAACAGTGACTGACTGTTAGACTCCCTGCATACACCAGCATGTGCATGCAATCGTGCAATGCACATTCATAGTACCATCCATTACATGTGTACCTGCTCAGTTAAAAGAAGAGGCTCTGGTATTTGGGCCAGCTCTCAGGGGTGCTTGTTTGCCCCACTTTGCACTTGGCACCTTTCTGTCACGGCTTCACACGCCAGACCCAGCACCCCCTACTACAGACAACTTGCCAATGAAGGGAAAGAAGTTCAGAAGCCACAGCGGCACTGAGGGGGGAAAAAAGAAACAAAGGGCAACCAAAAACTTATCAAGCGCTGTGGTGAGACTGTTTTATTTCCACGTAAGTGGATTTTTCTAAAACTGACTTGCATCTTGAGTTACAAAACGGAGAAGTCGTAACTCAAACCTGTATTTCTCAGGTGGTGAAAGTGTTAGATTGTACATCATTGGCCTGACAACAGAACAGGTGTATCGTACTCGTACATGTGGGTCTGTGTAGCTGTGTTATTGTTAGCCTTGCGCCTTTAAATATCTCCCATTGTTGAAATATGCATTCTTCCACAGTAGAGATAAATTTCAAGAACGGAAATGACTTTGGCATATGTTCATGAAAGTGAGGGCATGCGTCTCTTAGGTAACTCCAAGGAAAAAAAAAACCTGGGCGGATGTCCTGGAAATGTGCTTAGCTGAAGAATACACGTGTACATATGTGTGCTTTTCATTCAGTGACCGTAGTATATTACAGGTATTTTTAAAGATGGGTCGGTTGTCCTTAGTTTTTCTCTCCTAATGTGCCATACAAATGAATAACCCCAATCCTCCAAAATCTGCCAAAGTCTAAAATGAGGCTTTTGATGAGTTTATAGTAAATCATGGAAAGGTACTTACATTGTACCTGTTAGTTTGACAAGGCATTTGGTGGTGAGTGTGGAGAATGTGCCAGCACTGGTTTGACTGCAGGGGAAATTGCAGGATTTAGGAAGGTGCCAACGTGGGAGCAAAAATGTCCCGCAAGTGAAGGTTTAACGAATTGAACGAAAATTGTCTTGGTTATGAATACATTGGTCCAAGCCCACACTAAAGGGATTTTTTCCAAACTGATGCACCCGTGGGCCAATGGAGTCCGTTGCCCTGTTCCAACAACGCTCCTTCTCGTCTTCAGTATTGGACGTCCTGGGACTGTGCTTTCACTAAACCCCTCGCCAGCTCTCCCAATGACTCACGGGGACAGAAACATCTTCTTCATTCAACATCTTCTTTCTTGTTTTCTCCCTCCTTGTCAGTCTGTGAACTTGTCACTCAGGACAGCGATGGTGGTGAAACTGTCAAGCAGATATACATGAACTCCCCCCCCTTCTGTCCCTCTCAACAGCAGCCAGTCCCCTGGGGAGCTGAGCTGAGCGCCATGGCCCAGGCCAAAAAGAAAAAGCTGCTATAATAAATTGTCACATGCCCTTTTTTTGGGCATGAATTTGCTGAATTTTTCATCCTCTCAAAAAAAGTGTAACATAAATATTAAATTGGGTTGATACATTCACTAAGACTCCTTGGAGATCTTTACTGTACCAGTTTTGGATCAGATGAGGAATTCTACCGGTAAGAGGGCAAGTACAAAATGAAGCATGTCATTTGGGATAATCTGTAGATTCTTGTCCTCCAACTTTGAAACACTGAATTATCTTTTGCAGGCAAACTAAATCCGGATGGTGGGGTAAACAGAATTTTCAATTGCCATGGCCAGAAAGATGTTGGAAGAAGGGTTGGCAGAGATTTATGGTGCAATTTGAGGCATGGCCATTGAGTTTGATGGTTTGAATACCCCTGGCTGCCCTGTCACTGAGGAGTGTGAGGGAGGGTGGAAAAGCCAGAGCTCATCATTCATTCATTCACCAGGAAAGATACTGTCCCAATCTCCCTTTGGCTAGCTAAGAAGCTCACCAGGAAAAATGGCTCTACAGAGGATTTGCGTAGTAACCATCTTACAGGGAAGTTGTTTTGTTCCACAGGGAGACCTCCTTTTGTGCATAACCCGTGGAACAGAAGCACTGGCCTGTAAGATGGCAGCCATGCAAACCCTCTATTAACTTGTCATTCCGTGATCGCTCAAGCACTTCAAAATGAGGCATACATGTACATGCCTCAGGCTCCACCAAAAATATACAAGACTCCAGACCGTTCTTTGTCCAGCTTGAGTAGATATCCAATAGCCAATGAAGCGCTTCTGTCCAATTTCAGTGTCCGATTCCATCCTCATCAAGCTCACACTGATTGACAATGATTAATTTGAAGCGCACAGTTTTAATCGGTCTAATCTGTGCACCTGTGGTCAAAGAGCTACAGATGTCCACATTGGTTAATTCTATTCACACAACCGGAAAAGCCTTTTCATTAAGGAAAGTATTCCTCAATTCAGTCAGCAGAACTGTGTGAGTTGAAATGAATGACCTAATTTGGTGTCTACCTGTGCCACCTGAGGAGCACTGATTGGGATGGAGGGGATAATATAAAAGGCAGGGAAGCACCCATCATGAAATGATCTGTTTGGTGAATAGTCAATGCAAGTTGGGCCTCAAGTTATCCAGATCAAGCTGTTATACCACAGTAGGCCTATAGCTTGGAAATTTTGGAATGAATGAGTGTCTTCATATTTCAAAAGTTGCATTTACTTGTTCAGTGTATGGTACTTCTATATTTACCTGCAAAACAAGACGAACCTTGGAAATGGCATTCAAAGGAACTGTAGATCAAGCTGTGTTACTCAAATTGGTCAGTGCAGACTTACATACGTGTACATTTGTAGCTACTGGTTCATGTATGTGTGTATTGTAAACGTGTAAAACATGGACCCTTGAAAGCTGCCGGCAGATAAAGCTGGGAAATGAACCAGATGAAGCTGGTAAATGGCTTATAAAAGTACTTGTACATGTTCATGTAGATCAGGCTGTGTTTCTGTACATGTACATGTACTTGGTCAGTGCAGACTTACATGTACTGTATATGTACATTTGGGCTGGAAATACAGGTTTGAAACATGGGCCCTTGAAATTTGCTGACAAGTGGCTATGGCTCTTTCCCATTGACCTTTGTGTTATTGGTAGCCATTGCCAAGTTTATTTTACATGTAGTTGTACGTGTATGTAAATGAACTTTTCCATTTATTTTCTAGTCTGCACCACATAAGGGACTTGGTGAAGTTGGTGTATTGTTTCAATAAGCATACACAACCACTCTCATGGTATCACTGGACCCATACAAAATACCTTGCCAACTATCTGCTGACAGACATCAAGGCCTGACCTGACTATAATCCTGGAAACTGTTAACGGAATGTAATCAGAAGATTCTAACGAAAACTGTAACCGATTGAAAATGTATTTATTCTTTTACAGTTCAAGAAAAAAAGCAGCATTGGGTTGAATGAAATGTTTTAATTCTTCTGTAAACATTTGCACATTACGTTGACAACCTTTTGTCCAAGCATTTGGAAAAAATAATAACCTGCGACAGTAAGAGATTGAGACTAGTCTCAATTGTGTTCCTTAAGCCCTAAAATCCAAGGGATTGCTTTTTGCCCCAAGGAGCTCATCCCGAATCCTCCAAGTTAATCCACTGTGCTGGAAAGCAATGGATTCTCTAAAGTCTTCCAAAAACATTGGACTTGGAGAATCTTGGAATGTTGGAGCCAGTAAATAATTATGTACCATTCTGTAAGTGTAACTAGCAGTGTGTTTTTGCTGTACAGTAAGTCCTTCAAATGATGTTGTTTTGCATGCAAACCGTTTTCAACCTCCCTACCCACTCCCCTTTATTTGCAGTGGCTGGTGGCTAACATTTAGATGTTGGTTGAGCTGATAAGGCACATTCGTTATCTCGCAGGTGTGAGACACTGACTCTGATTACGCAGAACCAGCAAGGTACCCATAGCCTCGCTCCCTGAAATCCAGGTTTTGCATAGTTCAGCACAGGGTGATTAAAATTCAGAGCGAGTAGTGGGTAGAGGGCTGACCCGTGTCTACATTGCAGCCCCTGCAGATATTTTTCATCGCAAGATTCTGCATTAAACTACGTGTTCAGGCGCTGTACAGCACATTGTGTCTAATCCTGCCCCTTTTGCCTCCGCCCCTACCCCCATGCCTCTCCTTCTGCGGCATCTTTGTCTCAATGTTATTGCAAAACTCTGCAGTGACTTTTGCAGTTTTACAATTCCAGACTCATTTTCTGATGTGTTTATTCCTACGGTACCTTTAAGGGGTCTGCACATGAATGAACATGTACATGTAGGCCTCGACCAAAATGTGTTCTATTGTACTTGTATTATTTGCAAAAGGTTCTTTGTCACAAGGTACGGGCAGACAGTGTACCAATACATACTGGTACTTTCACCAGTTTTTACTCAAGTTGTTTTTTTTTCTACCTTATTGGTTTTAATAACCAACTGCTTTGTTTTTTTCTTCCTTCAAAATCAACATTTAAAGAAATTACAAGTAAGTCTGTCACAAATCATGTTGGTTTAAATGTACCAGTATGTCTGTAGATACATGCATTTATCATTAAGATCCAGGAATGTTTCATCAAAGTCTGCTAGTCCCTTGGTTGACCCTAGGGATCCAAGTGTTCCGACAGACCCTAGTGGCCTTTGGTGTCACTCAGGTTCCACATACAGGTGGTTCGACATGCATCTGTCATGCCTGCATAAGGGCTGTCTGTAGTTGGATTGGGGTGGAGAGCTGCTGGCAGGCACTGTATTGAATCAGTCAGGGTCATTGGTTCAATCTAGAAAGCAAGGGATGTGGGGTTTCAAGGGTCTGCAATGACTTTACCCCTGACTGTGTTTCCTTGCTTAAAAGGTATCACATTTTGTGATCCATCTTTTTTTCCATTTAGTTTGTACAGTTTCAGTTGGGACACAGAGCCCAATGTCATGAATTGTAAAAGGGCCAATTTCCCATAGGCTATCCCAAAGATCAGAATTGAAGGCGGTACTGCTGGGCCATTTCTGTTTGTATACTGCATGGTCATATGCGGACACAACAATCCCTTCCGACTACAGCATCGCTACTCGCTCGTACCAAAGTGTAGGCGTGCATGCTCAAGTTAAGGGCAGTAGCATGTCAGTGTGGTGGCCGTGCAGTAATGCTGTCTCCTCAAATCAGTTTATACAGGCAGCTGCTGAGCACTGAAATCTGCTAAACAGAGAAAATAGTTGCTTAGCAATTCAAAAACTCATGGTACATGTATGTGTGTTGCCTGTGACTGGTGCACGTACTCTTGGGATTATTGCTTAGCGTATAGTTTTCCTAAGCAAGATTTTTTGCCAGGCAGCACCATGATGTTGGATTCAGCTAAATGCAAGAATTATCAAATTTATGGGTTAAGAGGTGCCGTTTCAGAAATTCCACTTTAGTTGTGCTGCTGATTTACATGTACTCATCGTGTACATTTCTTCCTTGGTGCTGGGAGTTTGTGACAAATCGGCACAGGAGGACTATTTTGAGCATTCTTATTTTTTTTTCCCACTTTAATTGGCTGTGAATTGACAAATCATCTTAATCTGTCCCTTGTCGGAAATTGTGGCTTTTGCCTCCAACTGTGGATTTCCTACAGCAACACAGGGACCCTTCATCTTGCCATTCAACTCAATAATTATGTACCTTCCCTTCATTTCTTTCCCCTTCTTTTAACTTATATTTTCTGGGTTTGAGACCCTTGATGTGCATTTCTCAGTGGATATGCCAGCACCAGAGTCAAACATGTTTGCTGCAACCATTTGCTGTTGGTGTATAACTCCCTGGACAGTCCTGCAGGGAAACTCCCTGCATAGTATACTGTACATGTGCCAAACTGTGCAGTGGAGCTGTCGGCACATTTGTGGCAGTAGAGATGAAAATGTTTGGATGCCAAGCACCCCTGGTTAAAAAAAAAGTGGTGACTGGGCCATGCATGCACAGATCAATCAAAATAAAAGTAACACAGGTGTCACCTTTGGGTAGCAAGGGATGAGCTGAGAAATTGTGTGACCGGGCTCTTCCATCATGAAGTATCACTGTGAAAGAAATGTGGTCCAGTTTGCTAGAATCTGTCATCCTTTAATGTTAGAGGGCATTAGTTTTTTTTAAGTCTTTGCAGGCCATTATCAATCATAGTAATGCAATTCCAATTTTTTTTTATTTGTATTTTGAAGAAGTTATTCATAGTCATGACTGAGGTAAAGAGAAATTACATGACTGGCTCTTAATTCCAATATGAACATGTACGAGAGTAGCAGGTTGCAAGAAGAAATCGTCCCGATATTTTCAGGGACACGGTGGGTAGTGACGGGAGCAGGCCTACATGAAAATCAATTAAAATTAGAAGGTTAAATCCAATTGCCGCATTGCAATGGACTGGAGGTAGTCACAGAGGAATAAGAGGGCTAGTTAGGGGTTGATCTATGGGAAATTGCATGACTGGCTTTTTAATTCCAATGTGCAGGGATGCAGTCTCGGTCCCAAGGAGAAATCATCCCAGGATTTTCTGGGACAAGTTAGGTAGTGACTGAAACAAGACTAAATCAATCAAAATTACATGTATATAAGAGGAATCCAGTGGCCTCTTATTGACGGATGCAAGGCAGTCGTGGAGGAATAAGAACCTATGGTAAGTTGGGGCTTAATTGAGCCTGGGGAAAAGTTGTGTGACTGGGTTGTTTCCACAGTTCTAAATGTGGGGCGGCTGTGTAGTTTGCATGGAGAAGCTGTCTAATCCATCCCTGGGTGTTTTATGCAGCTGGAAGTGGTTTGTGGTCTGTGACAGCAGTCTTTAATCAGTGACTCCCGTTGCAGTACCTTTGATGGGGAAAATTTTCCTCAATTGACTTTGGGACTAGTATGCCTGCATGTGCATCAAATGCTTGACGTTAACAGTAAGGTAAGTTTGTGTTTATAATGATCCTACTGGTACATTAAAGTAGCCGTAAACGTCTGCCTCAAACTTGATGGCCTTTAAGGTCAGTAAGATTTTAAATATTCAACTACTATAAAAAAAAGTTGCCAGTCATTGGGGAGACTGGTACCGGGACATTCATGTAGTGCAGAACCACACATCAGACTCGGTGTATCCTAAAATACAGTAAACAGTGAATGAAACGGGGAGTCCACCACCCAAAAAGAAATAAAGACCTGCTACCTTTCAGTGGTCCCAGGCTCATGGATTCTTTGCCTGTCAGTCTGAATGTGTAACCTTGACTGGAGATCATGGACTGAAGGGGCCATAATCTGTCAAATACTTCACAATTACATTTCCACGCCCCATTAGACAACAATGAAGGGGCATTATCACCTTGTGCCTGGCTGAATTGATAATAAGTAGAGTGGATTAGCAAGGCTCTCCTGCTGTGTAGGATTAGTGATTGGATAGGGCAAGATTATTTTAGCTGTAAACTGTTACTTTTATAGCTATGGAAATTTAACAAGCTTCCACCCACAAATGATGGGCAGCACACTTCATGGAGGAAGGAAAACAGACCACCATGGCTAGTCACAGTTGAAATAAACTCGCTATTGGTACATGTACGTACTAGTACATAAGCCCTTTTTTTTCATAAACTTAACTTAAAAGGATGGATTTCATATACATGTACTGTAGCTGTATGGCAGTGTTTCAGTAAACATGTTTCTGAAACCTTTGAGACCCCTTTTCACTTGTTAATGAATGGCCAGTCTAGAACAGATTGGATAACAGCCCTAAAATTGATGTGCTAAAGATGATGATGAGTGAATTATTTACATACAGTATTCCAAGACGAAATGAGTCAAATAATCAGGCTGGAAGACTAATCATTCAATGAATGAATTTGGACGTGCATATTTTGAAGTAAATATTCAACTACAAGTTCAACTGTGCTTTTAAATGGTAAAAGAGATCTCACCTACATTGCACATGTACATCATCAAGTTACGTGTAGATCTGCTGGAGACTTTGCCATGGCCATTGTCATTTAATACATCCTTAAAACAGGTTTTTCCTCATGATATGACCCAATCCTCACATACATACATGTGGGTTATTCCAGAAATTAAGGGTCCAAAAGTGTGACATATTCCTGTCCCTGTTACATCTGACCTTTGTTATTTGACATGGAAATATCACCGGAATTGATTTCAATCTATCACTATTTGTTTGGCGGGTGATTTGCATTAATTCATCACTCTTGGAAATAAGCAAATGTGTTCTGAACTAGGTCAGATGTGACAGGGACACAGAGGTCTTAATTATAGTGTTTCATTGCATGAGATGCTTGCGCTACAGGGTCGAATAGTGGATATATTGGATAAAAAGAAAGAGAAAAACTGTCATGAGGCATTGTGCTTATCTCTTTTGATTTGATTTCGTTTGGCCTGCCATTTTTGGGCCATATTTTCAGTGAACTTTTCGAGATTTTGTTCCTGTTTCCTTTTTCAACAATCTTTGGGTCCACTTTTGCCTGGTACCGGTACCATAGGAATACACAGCTTTAGTCTCTACAAGACGCAGCGTGTACTGCTAAATTAACCCCAACAGTCCCAAATCCTCTGATTTCAATGTGATTTTAACATACACCCTGGGGTTAGGGTTCATAGAGATTGCCAAAGTCTTTTGGGAGTAATTTACAGTTAAGATGTTGTTTTTATTCATACGCATGTGTATTAAAACACAGGCCCTTTGATAAACAATGAAATAGTACTGTACATGTTGTACATACAGTGTGGTAAAAAACAACGACATTAACAACGAATTAACAAGGAAAAACATACAAAACCAATTGCTTGACCTGTCTTAATCAACAATACTTTCCTTGTTCATTCTAGGCCATGCCTGCCTTGTGTATTAGTGTTTCAAGGTACATATAAATGTACTGTACTTGTACACATACACGTACAGTACATGTACAGTGACTACCCGTTTCTACATACAGTATGCTATTATGAAGACCAGAAACCTGTTTTTCAACCTCATTTTTTGCTGGAATGCTGTCTGCTGAAAAAGGAATGAAACCAATTTTTTTGGTTTTGTTTTGACACCTTTCTTCAGTGGATATCTTTTACCATTTTCATCACAACCTATCACGACTTAGATTTTACTGGCAGAAAATCAATCAAAAGCCCTGTGTTTTTCACAGGAAATTTTGCTTTAAAGTTTCAGCATTAAAATGCATCGTTAAAAATGCAGTGGCCGCAGGTTTGGGCTGCGCACATGGACATTCGAAGGATAGGAATGAATGGATTGACATTTGTGCATGTAGAAATCAGAGAATAATGCCACACTGTGTGGAAACTCCAAGCAGAATGTAGCAGTCAAAGACTGTCACATCGCAAGTAGGAACCAGATGAAATACAATTGTCTCCCAAAAGCCGAACAGCACAGGATAAACCTTGCCTGATAACCCCCACCAACATTTATTTTGATGACCTTGGACGTGGTTTTGTAGGTTTTCCCATATTATGACCCATGGGGGGGTGCAATTAATAATTCACACTGGTTCAATTCTTGTGACATTTTTTCAGTATAAAAGGCTTTTTTGAGTATAATATTGACCCTGCTGATGGCATTTAGCTGACCCATTTTTTTTATTTGTAGTTAACCAAATAAGCCCCAAATAAAAAAGCACTCACCTAAATTGAATTGTTGGACTGTCAGCTGATAAAAACTAGCATTCTTACCAGGAGTGCCTTTTTGAAAGGACATTTATTGTGTTTTACATGTGCACGTGTGGAGTTCCTGAGTTGCTTGTCCTCAAGAAGGGTCCAGAACACTGCAAATTGTAAATTGTAGGTACATGTACATGTATGGTACATGTACCGTAGTTGAACATTTACCAGTACCTACAGAGGTATGGTATATGTACATGTACTGTACATAAGTGCCCTGTACAAGGTACAGGGTGAGCAGTTGTGTAAGGAATTTCACAGAGCAGCTGAAGACAAAAATTGGCTGGGCAGTGAAAATAGTGGGTTAGTTCAGTCAAGGTTGCCAGTTGAAATGTCACACCCGTCTGTATTGCTTGTTACCAACTAACAATGTTTTCCCGGTTGGTTTCTGCAAAGCACATAAAGTTGCTGATTGTTTTTTTTCTCTCTGACCAATTCCAGTCATCAAGAGGCCCCTTTGAAGGCAAATATATAATGTTGACATCAGAATGGCAGACAGTCGTCTGATAATGCAACAGTCCAATGTGACACGCATGACCAAGTCACACGCGATTTTGGTGTGCTTTTAAGTAACCCTTGAATTGGAATCCAGACTTCTCCTGGTAAAATGGGAAATGGATTTTCCTGCAGCACCGTTTGGTGGTTTACCCTGTTACGCTGTGATGTATTGCACAAATGGCATCTGGCCCTCGTAGTGTTTTTAATAAAAAACTCACTGGCTGTCTGCACACATTAATCATGTAAATGCACATGACTTCCTGATATCTGGATTGGGCTACCCTGGGCTTTATAAAAATAAGGACAAAAAGATGTTTATGACACCACACCACCAGTTAAAGCCATCTGCCTACATTGAAACAGAATTATCCAGGGTACTCAATCAACTTGTACCATGTTGCCAATGGTGTGGGATCCATTCAACCAATCAGCAGGCCTGGCTCCCCATTCTTCAGGCATGTATGGGCTCTGAGGCAGCCCACAAGGGAGGGCCAGCTAGGTAGAGGAATAGTTAAAAAAGCATCCTCCCAAGTGGAAGGACTTGAACTTTTGCACGAGCTAAGTTGACTTTTTTTTTAGAAATGCACATGTACATGCTGGGCAGTTGACATAAAAATGCCACAGTCGGGCAGAGTATTAAATTTGCAGTGAGCGGAAGACTGAATAAGTCTCCACGTCCTGACAGTCGCTCACTCTTGAAACCTGGACTGGAGTGCCCCCCCCAGTCCCCTGGCTCGACCGGCCCCCCTGCACATGATTCTGGTTTGCAGTGGGGTATGTGTCACTGTCACTGCTGTTGACGCGATCCCGGTGCTGTGGCAAGGGAGGTGGGGGTTATTTTAAGACACTCGGGGCCTCAGTTTCATAGCAATTTGGAGAGAGAGCACACTTTGCAGACAAACATACAGTCGCCCGAGGTGGATTGCTTAGACAAGTGGTTTGCACATAAATTTGCACAAGTGGGGTTTCTACCCAAGAAAGATAACAATACCATATGTAAGTACCGTATCTTTCAGGTGTATTTTGTAACAGACTCGCTATATTTTACAATGTAGTTCAGTATGTTGACAAACTCGTGTACATGTTTTAGTTGGTCATACCAGTACATCAACATGTATGTACTTTTCTTGATATCCTTAAGTACTGTAGTCATAACAAGTGGCAATTGAAATAAAAGGAAACACACTACATGTATACTGGGAGAACACATCATGGGTGGAAGTCACATACACATAATGGGTGGGAGTCACATTTTCTTTCTTATATGCAAGCGGCAAGCCAGTACTTGAGATACATGTAGCAGATGAGATGATTCTTGATGTACCAGTACATTTGTCCATTTATTGGAGGCGTGTCTTCGTGTTGCCATGTAGTGTAGTGTACCCAACTGCTGCAAAGACAGTTCCATTGTATTATCTTAAGGGCAAACTTCAATTCTCCGTTCTGATTTGTCGATCCATGGCAACTAGCAGTGTGACATATAACTGTGTTGCACGGTCCATGTCAAACCCATGTAATGTGCTGTTCTAACTCCACACACTGTGCCATATTTACGCTAAAAGCAAGATGCACAACTGCAAAATTTATTGTGAATTCAAACGTGGAGCCTTTGTAGGCTTATAGGCCCCTATACACGGTAACATCTTTACTGCGTGTCAAGTTTGCTTGAAGATAAATTTGTTATCATGCTCGCACTCATGTGATAACTAATGATATCACATATTACTTGTATGTGTAAGTAAGTTAGCCTTTTAAATGCACATTAGTATGTTCCTGTTGGTCAGTGACCTGTAAGAGAGTAGTGATATGTTTTGGGATGACTCTTTAACATTTGTACAGTGTATTTTCACACTTCATAAATTGATTTTTTTATTCATCTTATCTACATTAATATTACTAAGATTATGGTTCATAAAGAAACAGATTTGGAGATTTGGTCTTTAACCCTTTTCAGTCCTGAATTCTCCAGTTTCGATATGATTTTGCATTCCCCCATGGGGGGGTTAGGGTTAAACACTATTGATTTGCTCAACTCATTTGTTGACTCTTTAAGGAAAAAAAAGCAAACAAGATTATCTCGCCCAGGCAACCTTTTACTCTACTCAGCAAGTGTTTGTGCCCATAGCTTTGCGAAACTGCGCCTGTGACTGACTCGACCATCTCCAAGGAACCATAAATTGTCGAGACACACCTCATACAACCGGCTCAATAACATGATAAGGTATCTTCCGAGTAAACAACATAGGTCTGCCAGTGTTTGCCAACACGCAGTGAATGGTTTCCTCTCTATTGGAAAGTGCAAAAACAGACGGAAGCTTTGAATTCTGTTCCTTTTGGGGGGGAGATACCCAAATACACAAATTCGATAGAAAACCCACAGAGTTACATGTAGAAGCGAACATGAGGAGCAGGGAGAAAGAACCCCCCCAAAAAAAACCCAGAAAAAAATCCAAATCAAATTTCAACGGCCGAGGAAAAGACTCCCACTGGGCGGTTTAGAAACCTGGGTGTATTGTGTTCCAACAGCCCAGGACATGGGCCCAGCGCTTGTGGATTGAGTTTCATTCAGTGCTGGTTGTGTCAATGTTTGGAGAATTTCGAGGCTGCCAGGTTTGAGATTACTCACAAAAACGGGAGGGACAAAAATTTTTTCAGGAAGTGCCTCACAGGGATGTCTTCCGAGCGTGCTGATCATTCCGGATATTAAGGTGGATGGAGGCTGTCGCTCGATTTAAGAAAAAGGTAGGGCATTCATGCAGAGTTCTCTCGGCTGCATAATGACCCCCCCCGCCCGTGACCAGAATCAGGCCAGCATTACCTGAAAAGACACGAAAAAAGTGGAGTTCATGAGTCCAAGAGGAAGTTTGAGAGATGTTGGTTTCCCTTTGTTCCCCTCAAAGGGCTCTCACTTCGAGTGAAGGAGCCTTCTGAGCATGCCACATTTCCCTCAAACATTTTGTTGTCAGCAGGTCAGTCCCAAACCTTCCCCCCCCCTTAAAATTTTGACTTTAGTTGGAGAAAGCTGTAGAGACTGGCCAGACTGGACACAGAACGTGGGTGTGTGTACATTACTGTGGATTCACAATTTCTGTCTGCAGGTCTGCAAGCACTGAAATGTCACGACCCCGAACAATTAGAGGGAGGGATCCTGTACAATTTTTTCTCTTACATTTTCATGACACTTTTGTGGCAAGCCTGTAAACAGGCTTTTGCCATCTAATGTCTGTGCAGGATTTGACAGCAGTTTCACAAATCTGGATATGTATTACAGTTCTTGGAAAATGCCATGAAATGTTAACATTTTATCCTCGTACAAGATGGTGTGGTCATCACAGAGAGTTATGTCAAAATTTACAAAGCACAAAATGCATGTCATATGAGGTTATACATGTACATGTAAGTATACATTTCAGTGCATTTACATGTACAATAAACTTTTGCATTGTGATGGCTGAGAGCAGGAGATCACGCTTAACATGTGGCCTGTGTGTACCAGCATAGAGAAAGGAAGCAATATTCATGTACATGTACACCACATGATGTTTTGACTGGAGCTGGTTTTTGCTGAGCAAACATCTTCAACTTGAAGCAAATACTGGCACCTGTGCTTACCAAGTGCAGGAAATTGGCTCTTGTGGGTAAGGTACTGGTAGGCAAAATGGTCTATTGTAAAGGTTTTTTTTCTGTTTTCTCTTCTTTTTTTTTCTTTTTTTGGAGGGGGGGGAGGAATTGGTGAGAGCTACCGTACATGTACATACAAATAACACAGCAGTCATGGGTGGTTTGTGCCCTGCTTTCATCTATCACCATCTACCGGTAAGCGTGATGTCACCCACTGTTTTACCACCCCATGACAGAGGGGTTTTTTGGGGGGGACAGTTTTTTCACCAGCTCGTGGAAAGCACAAAAGTGGTGCAGATAGTGTGAGCATCTTTGTATTGTTGAGGTTAAAGTGTCTGTTTTCATAAGATGTATCAGCATTTGTTTCAAAGTGCATATAGTCAGCCACTCATTAGTAATACTGTACATCTCCCTGATCCTTTAAATAAACCAGGTTTTTTTCTTTCTTTCTTTTTTAAGTGAAATGAAATAACTTTTATTTTTAATGCCCCTTAAAGGTGCACATACTGTACGAAGAGAAGCATGGTTCCTCACGCATTGGCCAACGTTTCGATTCTGAAAGGTTTCTTGCAGAAGAAACCAGGTGTTATAGTGAAAGTACATGTACATGCACACTGTGCATGTACTCTCAGTCCCCTGAAGTTCTGAAGTGCTCTATTTTCATTGGCTTCATGACCAGTCACTATCATTATGCATGGGAGTTGCTGTCTAATTGAGTGTTATCTGTGATTCAATGGAGCCTGCGGCGACTCCTCTTGGTGACTCCCCGGCAGTGGCTTATGTGTGCAAATTTTACGTGACATCGTTTCAAGCAGAAATGTGACAGAGTTCCTGATAAGCTCGTCTCCAAAGCAAGAGGTCATTCCCCAGACTAGTCCAGACTTTGCTCAAGTTATGCTTGCTGTAACTTGTGTAAGGCGGGTTTACTGCACGATGTGGGGAAGGGAGGTTTCAATAGCTTAACAGCAAAAACGCTACTAGGGGCTAGAGCTATCTATGTGTTAGGTGGAGTCTGTACGCAGTCCCACCATGGGAATGAAAAGATCTAATTTGACAAAAGCTGAAACTGAAAGCGAGACTTTAAGCGGACGGATGTCACAGGCACGCATCACAGCCAAGGGCAGCCAGCAATGCCAAGGATCTGGTTGCCTAAGTCCATTCTCTGGGGTCTAGGTTATATTGCCATCCAGTGGAATTTTATCAGCAAGCTTTCAGTGCTCTTTTTCCCCCCAACAAGTGTGTGTTCAGCTGTCCTGGTGAAGCCACGCGGTAATTCATCATTGGGAACAAACATGATCCACCATCCAGTGGGGATTATTTCCCTAACTTAGGTGTTACAGGATCCCACAAAATGAATTTGAAAGGCATATTCGCAGTGGGCCTTACATGTAATGTTGGCTTTGAAGGGAGCAGTGTACTCTTTGTTTTTACCTAATGAAAATGGGCATCATGTTTGGAAATAAACCTGGAAGATTCCTGTTGATTGACATTGCAAGATTCACCAAAAGAAGGCCTGCAACTCAACAGTGCCCAGGCACTTGTGACTCATTTTAGCTTGGTCACATACAAAATAGCATACTTCTCTGCCACAGGGGGCGTGGAACTCAACAGTGGCTCTGAGCTCTTGTGACTCATTTTTGCTTGGTCCCGTACAAAATAGCATACTTGTCTGCCACAGCCTTGCCTTGCCTAGGGATGTGTAGCAAAACATTCAACCATGTGCACACTTCTGCCTTTTTCCCCCTGTATAATGTAAAAGCCGTCAGTAAGCCATTATGAATTCAGGCTTAAAAGAAGAGTGGAGTCAGCCTTCTCCTACGAGTACTTCTCATGTGCCCATTTCCCCATATTCTCCACGAAACATGGGGGGGGACTCTCTCATTTTTCTTCAGACATCCTGTGCACATTTTTTACATGTCTAGGATGTCAGTGGAAAGTAAAGTTTTCTAAAAATGCAAAACGGTTACCTTTTCCAGTGACTGTGAACAAAATTACGGTAATTGTAAGTGCTGCATGTAGGGTACTCAGATGATAACGTGAATTAGAAATGATGATAAAAAGGTAATCATCTTCTCAAAGTCCCGCATCTAATTGGACTGAATCTGGGCACATTTAAGCGCGGATAGGGATGTCCTTGGTATGCCAAATTGAAAAACACATTACATTGAGTAACTGCTGTCCACCTTGAGCAGAAGCACCCCCCCCCCTTATCAGAGCCTTGTTTGTTGGGTGTGTTCCTCTCGTTGGTAGCAATGTAACTGTAGCACGTGCATTTCATAGTTGTTTGTGAAGCAGCAAAGTGCAGTTTTCCCACCAGGGGAGCCTGCATTGCTGGCAAAATAGCAGCCACTCTTGGTCCAGCTCAGAGCTCGTTAGATTGCAGTGATCTTGGGAGGCAGAAGCTTCTTCCTTCTGGAAATAAAAAAAAATTGGTCCTTTAAAGGTTAAATTTGAGAAATGCCCTGTCTCCATTTGTCTTTCTTCCCAAGATTATTACATTCGTACATGCTAGCTTGAATTCACTCAGACTGAACGCAGTGTTGCCTACATGTACATCACCCACCTCATGACAAACACTGCGCCAGCAACCTCAAGCTCCGGAACAGTCTGGTTTCCTTCTTTTGATGCCATTCTCACCCCATTCCTAACTGTACGAGAGCCTGCCCCTAATCGATTGAAACCACAAAACAGGTCTGCAGTCAGGAGGATATAACATTAAAATGTGTCACGCATTTCAACAAGTCAGATGGCATTCGGATTAAGCCCATAAATGGTCATAGGTCATTTTGCATATGGTTTGTTTACTGTGTTCAGATATTTCTGGCAGTGAGCCACGTGGGTACACTCAAAGTCATTGCTCCAAAAGTGGATGAAGATACTTCAGTTGATAGGAAATCCTTTCTAACTGTACATTAGTATGTTGATTTTTTTTTTCCAGACTTTCTGGCAGAAGAGAAATTACCATTTCCGTTGCTTGGAATCCCGATTTTCAGAATCTTCTGTATTTTATCCAAAATTTCAGCTGGCTGGCAGAATTTTTTGAAGTACAAGCACAATATTCAAATAATCCAGCAAAGCCTGCATTAAAGGCTTGAAAAGTCACGATATTAGTATACTATCATTTAACAACACTTCCGCTGAGTGTTTCCTTGACTGGTCTTCATCTCCCAGTCTCATCTGAGATTTGTACCTGAGGCTTCTGTGCTTCAAATTCCAAGGCTTGACACTTGCTACCTTTTTTCCCGCTTCTTTTGCAGGCTCCTCGCATCCTTTGCATCGGCCCCAAGGACATCTCACTGCTCCATCCATCCTCCAAGGCGGTCCTGCGTTGCCACCGCACCGCCCTACTCCAGAACTGGCACATTGGGCCCTGCCGGCACGGTGCCAGCCACCAGCTGCTCTTGGAGTTCCAGGCCGGCAGCAGCAGCAACAACAGCAAGTGGGCCGTCCAGCCCCTTAGCTTCTTGGAGTTGAAGGCCATCTGCGCCAACCTGACTGCCGTCATGCAGAAGGCGCAGGAGAATGGCGACATGGACGGGGAGTCACAGGTGCCCGAAGGGTCTCCATCCACTCTGAGTAAGTCCTGCCTTCTGTGGCAGTTGCCAGTTGTCTGTTTAGTAGCCCGTGATGATCATGACATCCACTCACTTCTTGTGGAACGGACTGTTGCACAGAATGATCTCAAGCAGGCTGGGCAGATGTTTGCATGTTTTGATAAAGCAGGATTTCTTATGTGCGCATGTCTTTTTCTGCTGGCTTTAGCATTGTTCCTCTCATGTTCACAGGAGGCAGAACCACTGCCATTTGCTTGCACTGTGCAGCATGTTCATAACCAGTTCTCAGGTGTTCAAGTTGATGTTGAGATCCTTTTCAGGTCGCCCTTGAAGCAGTTTTTTTTCTGGAGGTCCCTGGCTCTGTTAGCAGACCAACCATAACCCCAACCTTTGTCTTCCTCACCCAAACCCCAAGAGATGCCATTGTTTCGATAAATCACAGCGCTGTATCGGTCGAAGAGGCTTTTATATGTAACGTGTGCACATGACCTGCAAGTCAGCAGGGTACCACCACAAATTCCTTTATAATTCTTGTTGCAGGGCCAGTCCAGGAACTGTTTTCAAGTATCCAAATGCCCTTCGAGTCCAATTCAAATTCACCTCGTACACTGCTTTCAGTGTAAGGGTGCCTTCCACCAGAGCAGTAGATTCCTGAGCATGAGCTCATTCGTATTTAGTGATCTTACGAGCTATTTACTATATGTTGTGCCATATAGTTACTGATTATGGAACTTTTTCTGTAAATCGAACATTTGGGACTTGCAGCTCCTGACCCAGGGTATTTGGCTCACAGAACCTCCAACCTGTCGAGCCTACATCTATTTTGCATAGAGGCAGGTGGCTGCCAGTACATGTGTATATTCAGGCCTGAGCCCGCAGTTTGACTGCTGTTTGGGGATATGTTGGGGGGGATCAAACAGAATTGTCCCTGCCTAACATTTGTGACTTTGCAAAGAATATTGTCCTTGTGGTTATAATCTGGAATTTCCAGTGAAACAGACAAGGGCAACCGGTTCTGAGTGTCGCCAGGTGGTGCTATTTCTCACCAATTTTGTGGTGTTTCCTATGGGTGCATATTTAGTGTAGTACAACCTGCGGTTTTGCCATGTAAGTCCCTGAAGAAGACAACAGCTTTCTCAAACTCGTGAAAAGCATTTAATTCTTTGAGACCCCAAATTGGATTTACATGTTGGGCAGAAAGTTTGTTTTGGATACATGTAGGTTTTGTTAGATTAAGATAACATACCAGTATGGGTCTAAAGGCAGGTTTGTTTACAAGTTGACGGGAATATCTCCTGCAGGGATTGTTTTGGAGTACATGTTGGTATTTTATGACTCCATGAACAAAATTCGTGCCAAATACAATTGTTGTTGATTCAAGGTGCACTTTCATGCATATAAAAATAAATCAGAGCACCGACCTGTACATACGAGCTCTGTTCGTGTTCATGTATGTCTCTTGCCACTTCATTGTCTCCAAGATTAGACTCTTTTTCAGCCTGTTCCTAAGACCAGCATAGATTTACGACTTGGGGTCCAACATGAACATGCTCGTGTAAACAGGTAGCACATGTGGTCGTACACATTGTATGTCCACCTCCTCACATGTTATAAACAATTGCAGTTAGGAAAGAGTAACAGGTACATGTCCGTGGACCATAAAAAAAACAGAAGAGTGCATTGATGTCATGGTGTCAAGTGGTAACTGCTTGATTGATGTTAGACACCACAACCGTGCACTGTTGGCAGTGGCATCATGTCGGCAACATGCACGTCGTGACAAATGCAGAAAGTTAGCGCTCCTGAGAAATAATGGCATCACACTGCAGCACCAACCGCGCCATCCTCGTGTGGACCAGAGCAGAACTGGTCCACATGATGGAGGAAATGTGGTCCTTTTGTGGACTAATCCAGGTCTTTACAAGGTTTCCCCTTTTTGGAAAAACAGGTTTAGTGTCATTTTAGAGCCAGGATTATCCATAAAAGCAGGAAGAGAAAGTGTGTTCACAATTTAAAAAAACAGAGTACATGTACATGTACCGTATTTTCACCAAGTTTTTCTGAATGAGGCACATGGTTGCCAGTGTGACAGACTGCCATGCAGAGATACATGTACATGTACTTGAGGTGATGTTCCCCCCCCCCGGTGCAAGCCAGTATTTTCCATTGTAAACATAAAAGTTATTTTTATATTTTGCGTGGTTATAAAGAGGAGAGGCTTTAAGCTTGATAATGCTTTTTTTATTTCATTTTATTTAAATTTGCTGTGGGCAATCCAGAAATACTGTATGCCCAAGTAAACACAGTGAATCAAACTTGAGTTCGTGCCACTCCTTGGTCTGATCTCTAGACCTACGGTAAATGAAAGAACAACGTTATGCTTATTTCACCTTTAGAATAGGATTTCATAAGGAGATGCTGACTGCGCCGCATGCTGGAACCTGCTGAGGAGTAACCCTTTACTGAAAATACATGGCACACACTCAATTTTGGGTGCGTGCATTCACTGGGGCAAACATATACATGAATCTGTGAATCACCATAAGGATATAAAGTAAAATTCAAAGTATCGTCAAGCTGAGAGTGTCCTCTTTAAAACCGTGTAAGTTATAAATACAGCCAGTTGACATTTTATGTTTAGATACCTGTCGACTTCATTTGCTGGGGCATGCCCTTGGCAGCACTGTATGCTGCTGGCTTTGGTCACGACTAATGACATTGAGGCAGCACACGAGCGTCTGTGTTCAGGATTTTTATAGTGACTTAAGAAAGTCAGGTGACAGCCCTAGCATTCGCTGTTTGGTAAACATAAAGATTGAAAGACTTTCAATTATTACAGGGTATTTGTCACGAACCTACAAGCAATTTGCCGTATGTGGCACCACACTCGAAAGCTTGTGTACATGTATAAATGAAGTGAGATGTACACTTTACATGATACGCCGTTGGCAAGTCACAACGCCCTTTTGGTCAAGGTACATGTACATTTACGTGTATTAATGTGCACATTCGACCTGCATGCGAGTATGGTGCCACCACAGTTAGTGGCTTCTAAACATTTGGTATGTACATATGCATGTAAATGTAGACCGCATCTGGCTCTCATCACCCATGGGATAAACACAGCAGACGCCATGAATTTAGCCAAAGTTTTGTGTCTTTGAAATTAGACTCTGGGTGCATGTCCCACTGGTAATTGTGCGCATGCTGCAGGTGTTCTTAATTAATGTTGAAGTGTGCATACATGCATCAGTACATAGCGATTTAGCAGCCCCAATTTTGTCTGACAGAGGGTTGAATGTTCAAGCATGATTTTGGCACGTGTGGCACCACCTCAGTAGCTACGATCACCAGATTTAGTTGTCTGGAGTGTACATATGTGCACACCTTATAAGATGATTACATGTGCAAATGTACCGTACATGTATACATACTCTTAGTTCATTGGCATTGCATTCACAGATGCACGTGGTAGACACCAGGGCCTGATAGCAGGGCATTGCAAAACTTGGAATCTGGGTCTGGGATTGACATTAGTTTTCAAAACAACAGCCTCAAAATATTAACGAGAACTCTCTGTCTACTCTCAGTGGAAGCAATTTTCTGACGTAGTATCCAGGGTGGATAAATATGGTGTGAAATCACACTGATGTACACTTGTAGGTTGCTACATCTAAAGCTGCGAAATTGAGATATTAGCCTTTTCAGTTGGCCCATTTCATGTCGCTGAAAGCCAGTCAAAGTAGTTAGTATTTGATCCGGTTTTTTTTGTTTGTTTCATCTTTCAAAATAACCCTTTGTAAACCTCTCGAGACAAGTGACAGCCTTTACCCAACCTTTAAATAGTATCAATATTTTTGTATTTTGATTTTACTTCCTAGTGTTTTTCACTCATTTCTCAATAGCCCCCCCGCCGCTATGCATGAATTAATGTGTTTATTTCGAGATTTTTCCTGCCCCCTCGTGTATCTGTCATCGGCAAGAAGTCATTTTCCTGGAGTCTTAATCCAATCCAGATGGGACAGGCTGTGCTTCACACAATGTTGGAAGCCAGTGGAAAGTAAAAAAAAATGTTGCAGTTCCATTTGCGAGGGACACATTTACATTTCCTCCTCTTTCTCCCTTTTCTGGCACTAAGATCTGGACTGTCTGGGAGGGATGCCATGTCTTTATCTTGTCCTGTATCAAAGCTCTCAGATGTAGATTAAATCAGCTCTGTAGAGGCTTTGAGCA
Organism: Acanthaster planci; assembly: GCF_001949145.1. Next base: position 1,731,507 of record NW_019091386.1, on the reverse strand, counting down.
GAAGCCATCTTGCAGGGCAGTTCTTTTGTCCCACAGGGAAAATGCCTTTCAGCATACCCTGTGGAACAAAAGAACTGCCCTGAAGGATGGCAGCCATGCAAACCCTCTATATGTATTGTATTATTTTGAACAAGCCTATTTGAGAGTACCGTTACTTGAGAAGATTATGCCTCACTCTCTCCCATAACCCTAACAGTCCCGAATCCTCCAATTTTAATATGATTTTGCACACACCCTAGGGAGTGAGGGATAAAGTTGCATTTCCAGCAGACAGATAGAGCTTTGTTCCAACCTTAAAAGCACAGTTCTTTTAAAGTTGGTCATTTCCTTCCTTTTTTTCTAGGTCAAGTAGGAAATACATGTAGTTGATCTCGTGTCGCTGTATCACTATGGTATTATGAATAGATATTTCACGATATTACTGTTTTTCTAATTCATTCATGACTCTTTGGCATTGATGGCAGTGACATGGCATTGGCATGTGTTTTTACACCAGCTTTTGATAGTCAATTTTCACATTGAGTTGCAACATCCCAATGCTTTATGTCTGAATCCAGTTGGTTGTCCTTGCCCTTTTCGATAAACTGCTCTGACCTCAAATTTGTTCTGTATGGTATGTGTTGGCATGTACATGTACATGCACGGGCAGGTGATGCACATATACACATACATAACTCGACATTTGGACTGAGGATAGACACACACAGAAACAGCAAAGGATTCATTCTTCTCCCCAGGAATCAATCTTTTGTTGGAAGTAACTTTCTTCATGTTCATATTAGTGCTAATAGAACTCACAGGTGGCATTGTCATTGAAAATGGGTTCTGATGGAGAAAGAGAAAAAACATTATACTCGTATTAAAAGTTTGATTTTAAAAAAGAGAAAGTTTTCCTGCCTTGTCCATAAATGGGTCCTATAAAGACCTATATTTTGCCCTCAATAGACTGTATTGATGTGTCAGCCATCTTGAATTGAAAGCGAAGTAAAACTTTTCATTTAATCCATGCCAGTTTTTGTTCAGAATAATTTAAAATTCTGATAAACTAGTATTATTTCTAAATGTTTTAAGCCACATTTAATAAAACCTGAAAGCGAAGTTTGGAACTCAAAATAGTCCGGTGCTGTCCCATTTAACAGATTTCACTGAATGTCATAGGTTCAGGGAACAAGAAAAAAATGGCCTCCCTGTGATTAGAGAGTGTAATTCATTTATGAGAATACCCTAAACCTAAAAAGTCCCTTTGTATTCCTAGGAAATCTTCCTGAATCCTTCAACTCTCTCCACAGTGGTACATGTACAAACTTTTGAATTTTGAAGGTGCACTGAGCCCAGTGGGAAATAACAGTGGCTGGCATACGCCTTCCATCCTTCAAAATCTTCCAGAAGCTCCTGGTGGGTTTTGAATGATGTAGGCGAGGAAAGTTGCATCAATTCTTACAAAATAAACGTCCATTGCTGTGAAATATTAAATCAGTCCTGTCATTAGCTCTGCAGCCTTTTGTATTGAGCAAGTTTGTTTTGTGTACATTTTCAGTCGTGCTTGTGCGTGTGTGATCAGTGTACAAGTACAGTGTGCCAATAATACACATTGCATATTTTGTTTGCTCAGAGGTTTGGCAGTTGGATATTGAAAGAGTCCTTTACTATTTGATAAAACCAAAACCAACCGCACATATCACATAGACCAGTGTATTTTGGTGGTTGTTGACTGTAGTGTTTATAGCAGTATTTATGGCCCGTTACAAACAGTGCCATGGCCTGCGTTTTGATTCATGTGCCAGTGGTCCACGCACGTGGGACTTCCGGTGAGCTGGCTTATGTCACACGGGGCCAAGTATGGCAAGCATGCGCTCTGAAAGGCTGGGACAGCTGGATAGCACAGCGAGAGTGGAAGCTGTCTGAAGAAGCCCATGCAATGCGAAGAATCGCTGATGCCGTGCTGGCAGGATGCATTGTCATGTTGAATCATATGTATTTATGCTTTCAACTGAAAATTCCACGAAGGAATCATCTTTTCTTCTCAGCTACATATAGCAAGTTATCTATTTGGAAGAAATGTCAGTTTTGAAGTTTTGAACTAGGAAGCACTACTGTCTTTGTACAAATTTGCTACTTGTACAATCATTTGCAAACATTTTGGACCACCCATACGAAATCCATTTACCTGAACAAAAACCAGATTTAAACCAATCAATCGTGGCAACTTGCGATATGTTTATTTTCAATGTGTAACCTTTGTAACTTGGTTAAACAGCTGTTTGACTACATTTCCATGATTTGAGATGTTAAGTCTAATATTAAGTGTGCCCTCCTTTATTTCTGATTGCTTAGACTGGCTTTTTTTACCAATGCTGCCTTGCGGACAAAATGTCATACAAAACTTTGTAACTGTTCCTTCTCCTTTCAAATATGATGTTGCCTTGACCATTGTGACCATTCTAATTTCCCTCCCAAATGTGCTATACCTTCCTGCTATGTTTTTCTTGGCATGAACTAAAGTGTGACCCTCTCTGTACAACGTGAGTCATAAATTGTCAGAGCCACTTGTGAGTACTGTAGCAGGTCTTTACGTTGTGCACCATAGAAATGAATGGGAACCGTTCACATTTTTCACCCGCACAATGTTCATTTTTGCCAGTTTGCCAAATGAAATGCATCGAATCAAAGAGCCACCGCTGTTTCTTTAGAAAAAAATGCATTAGAAAAAAATGGCTGACAAAAATGGCTGTACTGGCATGACTCATTCCTGAGTATTTTTGTCTCGTGCCACCATTTTTGCCCTACATGCATGTGTCGCTGTTAGCTGCTTTGCTTCCACCTATTACTGACCATTGTTTCCTTAGGGGTTCGCCAACGAAGCCACGGCCAGGGCTGTCCATCACTGTGACAGGCTTCTTCTGAGCTGGTCTAGCCAATCTCCAGGGGACGTCCCATTGGGACTCTTTAATTGTGGCTGTGCAGTACTCCTTAATCGGAACCTCAGGTTTTGTTCATTACCGGGTGTTTAAACTAAGTCTGGCTCTCGGATCCGATCTCTTCTTTTTTTTTTTTTGATCTTATGTGAATCGTGACACAAGAACGAGTTCGTGACTGTCGGTGCTTTGGCTCACCTTGATGGATAATAACACATTTATCATAATAAAGCAGAACTGTTAAGAGAATAACAACAACACGTCTACCTGATCAGAGATTTATACCGGTACATTGTACATGTATGTTAGAAATACAAAGCATGATTTCTTGGGTGTGGCTGCTAGGAACTAGGAACCTTCCTCAAAAATCCATTATCTCCCACTCTCCATTAAGCCAGTGAAACATTCCTTGTGTTTTAACTTCCAAGGGGCATCAGATCCCATTTAAAGTAACAGCAGCCATGCCGATGATTGCAAGCCCTGCCCACAGCCTCCTGGTGAATCTTTAATGATCTGAAGACATAAGGCGATATCTGTGGACACACACAAATGTACTCTAGCATCAATCTAAATTTCAAAAGTGTGCGCAGAAATGTTTTATGTTTTGGGGATTGAATGATCGGGTAGAGTTTCTGGTAACATTTTAGTGTACCGGTATGTTTCGTCCCTAGTTGAGAACATTTTCCTTGCACCCACACCGTTTTCTGTGATGTCTCAGTATCGTGGTAAATTGCCCTTTTTCTTTTGTTCATTTCAAGCCTCAGTTCTGATGGTTTGAAATCCGCCCACTGAGTTTTGAATGCTTCCTCAGAGGCTGCATTTCTCATTCCTAAATGTTCAGCTGAGTCAACAAGCTGCGAGCCCCTGCCAGAAATCCCTCCTCGAGACTCAAAGGGGCGTCTTTTGGGACGCTTTGATCAATCATTGACGGGCATGGGAGTAGGGGAACAAAATGAAGAGCTGGTCCCAGTTGATCAACCTGGACAGTTTTCCCGGCTTATCCGTATAGACTTAAAAGTAAAATGGAAAACTTGGAGGGGGAGAGGAAGGCTTCGATGACTGGGGATGTGAAGTAGAACATCGGGCTAATTAGTCCACACAGTTTCAGTTTTTTTCAGAAAGGCAGGTCTGGGATTTCTCCTGGAATGCACTCAGTGGACATGGTATGCCGCTAAGTGGAGATTTAGCAGCTTAGGTGTGAAGGAGACGGGCAAGGGCAGGAATGCTTCTCAGGAGGAGATCTTGAGAAGAAATGCAAACTGCTTCCTGCTTGGGAATATCTCTAGGGTTGCCGGTTCATTAAAGAACCCATGCCATCAAAGTTTGTGATGCAAACTTTGAATAGTACTTTTTTGCCCTTTTCACATTGAGTTTCAGTCTTTGCATTGCTGTATTTCTGACTTATCCTTGGTGTTCCATTAAGCAGGAAAACTCACTGACCCAGTTCACACTAAAACTACTAAAGTACAGTTGAAATGTTGAAGAGTGCAATGTTAGAACGTTGAAAAAAAGTGAAAGAAACTACATTTACCGGTACAAGAGAAATTACACTGAACAAAGAAATTCCCACATGACACAAAAACATCACCAAAAGTGCCATTAACTGAGCTGTTTCATGAAGTGCTGGTTGCTGTTTAATGAAGTGACCAGGAACAGAATTTTCAAAGTTGTGGTATGGTACACATCAGTTGTTCCAAGCCTGGGCACCCCTGAAGTTAAAAGGTTTTCCTACGTGTACTTTTAGTTCTAAGGGTATACAGTGAAAGAACCATACTGCCAACATTGCTGTTACTAGTGTGATAATAATATATTTCACTGACTGGAATGAAAACAACGCTAAGATAACTTGGGACATTTCCTGTTAAATACTCAAAGACTATGGTATCAATATGGATGTCTCTTCTTGCCTGTGGAATTTTCCAGCGGGGTTCATTACGTACAGATGATACCTTGAGAAAAGGGAATATGCTTCGAGGCTGTTGGGGTACGTGTATTATGATACAGGTAATGTCAGTATTCAAGAGCAGAACTGTGGTGTCGTCTGGGAGGAAGTTCCCATTGTGACAGGTCCCTTCATTGTGAACAGTGAGCCAAATTTTTAAGGATTTTGACCATAGTTAATTTTTTGGCTTTTTAACACTGCTAGTCCCCAAGTAAACTTTATTTAAAGCAAACACAGATGTTCAAGTCTTGGTGCCTTTACATGTACATGTGTACACAGTTCTGTTGGTGGGTATTGAGGACCACTGACGAGTCCCACTTTAGATACTTGTAGTAATAGAAAAAACCTGTAGAAAATGTTTCCTGTCAGTGGATTTGAAGGGTGTGGGAGGGATAGGATTAATGGCACACCAATCTTGTGGGAAATGGTTTCAGACTGCACACTGTTTTATCTGCCATATTTAACCACTCCCTGCCGGGCGACCCGTTTTCGAGTACCTAGGCTTTATATGCAGAGCCGGGGAGCCTGGAACTGGGACAAAAGAGTTGGGCCTTATAATAAAAGACCATGCTCTGCACAAAAGACTGAGTTGCCGGGCATTACCAACATTCTTTCGCTCTCAATAGTGGAGATAATCCAGCCTTGTTTTGAAACAGTATACCACAGTTTTAGGCATTTAGAGCAAGCAGATTACCACCATGGACAAAAGCTCACCACCACTGCAGCGATGAGCCACACAGCACCGCTGCACGCTAATCTGGCCCCTATTGGAAAGAGGTCAGCAGTGCACGGTGCCGGTTTCGGGAACAAAAGAATCTTACGTAACACCGCACAATCTAGGCTCTTTTCCAAGGCTGCAGGCCTGGCTGAAATATTCAGGAATCAATGAATTTTACCTGTCAGCTTTAGAGTAGTGCCCAAAGAGTCCTTCATTTTGGTATAAATGGCCATTAAATGAAATGATGAATTTTTGAAGAATTTTGAAAACGGAAAATCTTGAAAAGGACCCAGCATCTTGTCTTAGTCAAGAAAAATCCACCCGGCAGCAAGAGGTTAAGCCGAATAAGGCTGGCGTAGTGGTGCTTTCTTCCCCTTTTTTGTTCCGTCCTTACCTGAGTCTCTGGGTTTTCCCAGGAATGTCTTCTTCATTGTCACTTACAATCAGCCTGTAATTGGCACCCGCTCTGTTGGATGAACACAGTATAAGAATATGAATGAGAAATTTGAACCAACATTCATCTGTCTTCCCCTTACCCACTCCCTCTAACCACAGATAAACCCTCAGGCCAAGATGGCCCCCACATGCCCCAGAGACAGACCTCCCTCTACCAGGAGGAGTTTGAGCGCTGCCGCAAGCTCCTGCACTTCCCCGAGGAGGTGGCACTTGCCCTGACTGAGACCGAGCATGCACTGTTTCGTGAGGTGCCGCCTGCCAGCTACGTCAGGCAGGTCACCAATGCCCGCGGCCAGGGCCTGGAGTTTGCGAATGGGGAAGAGGCTGGGAGCAAGACCGTCAAGGACCTGCTGCTTCGTTTCCGAGAGGTAACACATGGCTGACTCTTTGTGTTTAGAGCTCAGGTTTAGGTCTTTGCCAGTTGCACATATAATTAATGCAGAATAGCACCGGTACATGGACACGCACATTGTAGTCGTAGCTCTGGAAACCCATTTGTTTGGCAAACCAAGCCAACTTTTGCACACGGCTGGTTTGTGGTTTGTACTTCATATGGGTGCAGATGTGGAGTAAATATTACATCAAGGAACTTTCATGGTACATTTGCTAAAAATGTTCCGGCATATTCTCAGTGCAGAAACATAGAAGGAACTAAAAAGTTCTTTCAACTCTCTGAGCCACAGGACCTAGGCACTGGTGTGCATGTAATACCGGTATTTGTTCACAGATTGGTATCCTATTTAAGAGAGTCACTAAAACATCATTAAATTGCACAAGCATATTTTGCTTAAAACCCTGGCCATGCTGAACCCAACAAGGTTAGGCAAGATTTCAGTGGTCCCTAAACCCAACAAGGTTATGCAAGATTTCAGTGGTCCCTGAACCCAACAATGTTATGCAGGATTTTAATGGTCCCTAGGGGGTTAGGGTTAACCCTAACCATGCTGAACCCAACAAGGTTTATGCAGGATTCCAGTGGTCCCTGAACCCAACAAGATTATGCAGGATTTGAATGGTCCCAAGGTTTTCCTTAAGTGTATAAGACTAAAGATATTGTATCTACTTTTTCTGCCATTTTGCACAACCTCTGCTGACATTTATGTTGTTTTGCAGAATGGATCTCTTTTGAAGCACTGCAGATTTTGGGAGAAAATTGACTGTGATTGTTTTTTTCCTGTTGCCAAGGTGAGCGACTGGGTGACTGAAATCATCGTCACTGAGGGAGAGGAGAACAAGACCATGCTGCTGGTCAGCCTGGTGCAAGTAGCAAATGCCTGCTGGAACATGGGCAACTTCAACACCGTGATGGAGATACTAGACGGCCTCAGGTAAGTGACAATCAGTTGCCATCCGCTTGAATATTCAAGCTCATGAATATTTAAATATGCATCTCGGCAAAAAGTAATAGGATGCTTTGCATACATTACAGCTTACATGGGGACTGGATTGGTGAATAAAAAAGATGATGTATGACAGAGGTAAACGTTGGAAGTATTGCGAGCCACTGATTGTTAAAAAAGTTGCTTTTATAGGGTTGAACAGTTCCAAAGCGTGTGTTATGCAAATAGTCCTGTACTGGTCTATACATGTAAACACATTTGGGGGGGGGAGGATCAACAATGTCGACCAGGCAACAGAAAGTTTATCATCAAGCAGTAATCCAACAAAACAGGTAGTTCTTTGTAGATCTAATAAATGTTGTCTTGGTTTGATGCCCAGTTTGTGAAGCCAGAGATACTTCAGTAGTACCAAGGGTACTGTAATAGTGACTTAAAAAAGTGAATCCCAAAGGAGGAAATTGAGGGACCTACATAAATAAGCACTTTATCTGCATCGCCCAAAATGCCTGCATTGAGAATTTTTTTAAAAAGAAGGATACACACCTTATTTTATACTCTTAACAGTCAGGAATTATCTTTAAGTTCCCTTGAGTGAGTTCAGTGTGTAGAACCTAGATTGTATAGATCTGCTTCACCCCTATGCATGTAATTTTCTTTTGCTCTTTATACATGCACATAGTTTGGTGTGTTGCATGTACACTGTACTCTTTGTATCGCGTGCTTCTGTTGCATCATCAGTGCTATCAAGGCCAGAGAAATGAAGAACAGAGAGCTGTGGTGAATTGCTGGAGCTGTGTACTCCTCATTCCCATATATGCAGAATGCATTGAAGGTCTCCTGAGCACAGGCATTTCACAGTGTGTGCTAGTTTGTGGAACACATTGAGAGGGGACGGAATGCAGAACAAATAATGGGTTTGGAATGAAAGTAGCTGGTGGAACAAATGCCGATAATAACATCGGATAGAAAATCGTAGCGTTTGCACAGATGCAAGAATGCTCATATTGTGCTTTCTGGTTTTCGGTGCACGTAATCCGGCAGTAAGGAATACTGACACGGATAATTATGCACATTGCAAATAACCTCAGTAAAACATACTAAATGTTTCAGCTCTCTGGAGGTTTGTTCAAAAATGTGGATTCGCCCAGAGAGCTTCACTTCGTAAGCAAAGTTAATGCTCTAGAAATTTAGTATAGCTCTGTAGTTGGGAATCTCTCTCATTACACCTGCCTCTGTTTTTCTGGAGACGTTGTTTCAGCTTATGCTTACGGCAGCCACCAACATGTCTGTATTGCTCATCTGTAGATGTAGGAAAAAAATCCACTTGCTTGCTTTTCATTCATCTGCATGTGTGAGTCTGCATTACTGGTTGACCAGGACAGAGATATCAAGACCAAATTTAAAATTGGCTCTTGTGTAAATTTGAAGGACAGCGTAACTTTGTAAAGAAAATGTTTTAATGTAGCAATGAAGGAGTACCAGCTAGATCCTAAGAGGTGTATACTGTCTACAAAAACTCAGAACCTTCAATTGACTCTCACAAGTCAGCCTTATCATATTGAAAGTGAGGTTAACGTTTCATTGTGGAAAATTATGAATAAAAAGAAGGCAGTAAAATAAAGGTTTGTTAGCAATTAGAATCCTTTACAATGACGAATTATTGAAAATTTGTGTGATTTATCGTGTCTAAATGTATCAAACAACGTCGAAAAAAAGGGAGGCATGGAAATCAAAGTAGTCTGGCACCCTCCCATTCGGCAGATAACATAAAGTAAAATAGATTCAGGGAATATGATCAAAATGGCTTCCTTGTTAATAGGTCTATTCTATCCCTTCCCCCCCAAAAAAATGGAAATATTGTAATTGAAGTAAAAACAACCAAATTGCCTCAGACATGTACATAATCCCACATTCCTTGCATCCCGATTGGCATGATTAACACCAACCATATCAAATATTTGTCATTATGGCAAAAGACCTCACGTGGCAGGATCTCACAGATGCATGAGTCTTGCCAGTACTCTGTTTTTAACAAACCATTCTAATTATGTTCTTCACTCAGCGTAGGTAACTGTGTGAAATGAATGGTAAACCTTTCCATTGAGTTATATGATGATGTCCAATATTTGTTACTGTGGCAAAAACTTAATCAAGTGGGATCTCCCAGTCTTGCCTTTATTCTGTTTTACACTTTGAACATTTGTTGTTCTCACTGTGGTACATGTAGATAAGTGATTGTCATTTAAAATAGGAATTCTCTTGTTGGATGACTAAAAACCAAATAATAAAACTATTATTAATAGATCCTTTGCTTGGCAGCCATTTTGTAGGTGTCTCCTGTTGTTCCGTTGGCTTACACACGAGTAGACCTTTTGTGCACTCATTGTTACTGAACCGGAATAAAATGAATACCTCCAACATGGCTTCCACATGCTAAGGGTCTATTTCTGTTGGGGGTCAAAAAGTAACTTTCTCGAGCTTTGACTCATTTTGTGAGGTCTTGTCACTGTGAGAGCAGTTTGCAATAGTGTGTACCACCTGCAGAGGGCATGATTAACCCCAAGGTTGGCATTGCAAAATGTTGCCAGTATTCTGAGGTTAATCATCGTTGCCATCGTTCGCGTGCAGTGGCGGTACATAACACAAAGACCGATGCATTTGGGAGCCTCATAGACACGCTTGTTACACGCACAAATTCCAACTCAAATTGCATGTATCCGAAAAAATGTTTGCTGTGCCGAATACCATTCTGACTACCGCAAAAGAAAATCCATCCAGTGCAAGGATACTGACTGTTTTCCCATATGGCGCTGTTCAAAAAGAAGGACTGATAACCTATTCATTTCGTGGCATGCAGTACTGCAAACTGCTCTTGTAGAGGCTCAAGCTTAAGTAATATGAATTTGTGCTTGTATTTGTGACATACATGTATACATACAAACCTACCAAACATATTCACAATGACAGCATCTCCATGCCTAGGCTAACACATGCTCATGTCAACCCTTGTTTTTTTTGTTCACCCGACCCTTTCGCCTTGGCGTACGCGTGTGCATCCCTGCTGCACCCCCCCGTTCCATTTCCCAGGAACTTTTTTGATTGCTCCAGGTCCATGCTGGTGCGGCCGCTCTTTCAGGACTCGGATGAGGCCGACGTGGAGGCCATGATGGCGCTCTACGAGTCCATCAGCAGCAACAGCGCCGAGTACCGGGAGGCCGTGGACCGGGCCATCTGCATCCCCGGCTGCAAGGTGGTGCCATACTTCGGCGCCTTCCTGCGCGAGCTGCAGAGCATTTACGATGAGAACTCACCCGTGGTGATGGTTCCAGAATCCACTGACAAAGTAAGAGTTGCAATTAATCAAAGTGAAAAGAAAAATCATATTTGTCTGACAATCTTTGTCATCGATTTTTGTACAACACCCATTGAGCCATCTTTATGGTATGAGCATCGCCCGTACTAAAAATCCCTATGTGGAAAGTGGCACATGGGGCAAACACATGTATTTCACCATGTGGGGCAGATTGCTGCTGGAGTGGTCCTGAGAGAAACTTTGACGGACGGAATACCACTCCGTTGGTTGTATTCTACCCCAGTATATGCCCATGCAGCAATAGTGATTGGCACGTACATGTGCATGTATGAAATGTACATGTAACGGTAGAATTTGTTTCACATAAAACCAGGAAAGTGTTTAAAAGCAGTTGGTGGCTTTATCATCGGTTAAAAAACGGCCATGTGGCATGCTTTTGGCCAGTAGGAATGGATGAAGTCTCAGGCATTTATGAGCAACCAAATACAAGTTGTCTGGGGCCTCCCAGAAAGACTTTGGGGTGAACTTAGGTCAAGCAGGTTAATTGTCCTTGCTGACACTGGTTGTGGTTTGCAAGCATTTCATTTGATCTAATTTTAAAGCCCTATGACCAGTACCAAAGCCGATGGGGGGAGTGGTTGCAGAACACAAGAGATTTTGAAAGCAAACTCTGGACATTGATGGCAGTTGGGTGACAAAATGGATTAAAAATACAAAATCAGAACAGTGGCAATACATGTACATGTAGATCATAAAAGCAGAGTGGGTATGTTGAAAATCGTTGATAAATGCATTGAGCAATATGTGTATGCTACAAAAGTACTGGTATCAAATCAACGGTTACCAGTAGTAATTCCATTGCCTGTAAAGAAGTAGCCATAGTAACGGAAGCTTACACCTCCCTTCAGCTTTAGTTAGTCTTATAAGGTGCTATCCCTTCAGTACGTGGATTTGAACTCAAGAGGCTTAGAAAGACGTACTGTTCAGCGGTGGGTACGCAAACCCTGTCCGTGCATCTGCCTGTAACGCAAGAATTGAGATGGGAAAACAGGATGCAGTACAGGTGATTTTTCTGGAAACGTCAGAATAGATAAACTGCCCTTCTGCTGGCAGCTGGCAGAACGATCCAGTCTACAAATCTATTTATGGGCAAATTAAGCAACTGAAACGAACCGTGGTCAAGGCTTTTTCTTATTACTCTTTGATTTGGCTTGGGATTGACTTGTGATGGGCCGCCTTTCAGATCTACTAGAAATTACGCCAAGATCGAGCACTGTCTAGGGCTTGTAGCGGTCTAGGAAAACTCAAGAGAAGTGGAATTTTGTTAATCTGTAGAGAAAAATGCTATTCATACATAAGTTTTCATTCAAAATTTTTGTCTAAGACCTTCCTGTTGGTAAATGCATGCTCATTTGTTATTAAGAGTAATTGTGAACTTTTTTCTTCTTACGATAGAAGTTGTTTAAATTTGTTGCTAAATGATCAGTTTGTTGTACAGGTACCAACAGCGCATGCACAGTAGTGATGGTCATAGGTCATTTGGGATAATCATTACCATTGTTTGCCATCAACCTTATCAGGACAGCCATATACATGTACTGTACCAACCCACATCAACCAATCATAATCATACCGGCGTGACGTCAAATATTTTTCTTCCCCAATATCTTGCCCCATTGACACACCAAATTGGCTAATTCCTTCCTGAAATATCTCCAGATGTCTCCTTTTCCGCAAACAGACACATTGGGTTTCTTTAACATAAGCCCACTTGCCCGGCTATACGTGGCCGGCTCACTGAGCAGGAAATTGGCTGGCAAAATGCCAAACACTGTTAGAAGCGACACAGCACTGTTATTGAGATCCGGGTAACGGCATCTGTCCAAGCATGATCATTTTTCACTGTTAACTGTCGATGACAAAAGTTGCTCTGCGCATATACATGTACCTCAACTCAGCCTTCTGCAGTTGGACATTTTGCAAGATTGGTATATGTATGCCTAATACGACGTGTCAATGTGGTGTGTAAATCGGCACTGCGTACATGTACATCAATGGAAAACCTTGTACAGTTTCAACGAATGTGCTTCAGTGATACCAGAGAAACTATGCAGGAAATCTCACCATCTCTGCCCCAAGCTGGCTGTTTTTAAAAGGACTGTTTGCTGGTTCATATGTTTGACTGTCTAGGATGGTGAAAATGGAACGTTAAAGGACACCACGGCAGAATACACTGGGGGGCTGCTCAACACGGAGAAAATGATGAGGGCGCACTGGGTGCTGACTGATATCAGGCTGTGCCGACAGGCTGCAGAGAGGAATATCAGCATGGAGAAGGACAGTGACAGGTAAAATGCAGACAGATAGGCAAACAAGTAGACTGACTGACACTAACAGGGACATCAAAATGATTGAGGAGTTCACAAGTGGTGAAAACAAACAGATGGACTAACAGATACAGTCACTGAGAAAGTCTTCAAGACAGCCGAGAGGAGCAGCAGCAGCATTGAGAAAGACAGAAACTGGTAGAAACAGATAGGCAGATAGAACAACTAACAGACAGTCTGACACTGAGAAATCCAGACAGCTGAGAGGAATGGCAGTGTGGACAAAGAAGGCAACAGGTAGCACAGGCAGACGGGCAAAGAGACTGACAGACAGGCACTGAGAAAAGGAACAGTTTTTGGTTGGCATGGAAAAGAACAGCTAAACAATTTCGGGCAGTTTCAAAGTTACATGAACTTCACTCCTCAGTCATGGTTGTAGCACCACAATTAACGCCAGAAATAGAAGATGATGGGAGATCTTGTTAAAGCTCAGATATTAAAAGTAAACTCATAGGAGTTAGTCTACATTCTCTCTTATTTTTTTTTTCTGTTTCACAGTGAAGGCAAAGATGATGATGATGTCAAGTCAATGGGCAAGACGTCCTACATCACCTGTGATGACCAGGAGTACCCGTATGAGCCGATCCACCCAGTGTCCAACCCCCACCACATCCAGATCATTCCCCACCACCTGCTGGAGCGAGACCTGCACCGGCTGCAGTGCATGCACCACGGCACCACCCTGGTCCACTGGGATGACGAGGGCAAGTCTGCCCTTTGCACGCTGCGGCTGGACCCCAGCAACAGCCTGCTGGTCTGGTCCCGGACCTGCCCTACGGGTGGGGGAGAGGACTCGGAGAGCTCGCTGGAGGCGGTGCTGGGTGGCAAGTACAGCTCTAGCACCACGATAGCCAGCGGACTGGAGGAGGGCTACCTTGACCTGATGAGTGCAAAGGATGTCTTCCTGGGCGACCAGGAGGTGGACTTGGCGCCCATTGCCAAGAGGCACAACCTGCCAGGGCTCAGCCAGGCTGAGAACTCTTTTGCCGTCCTGTACGGCGGCAGCATTGCTGACAACAGGCTCTTGCATTTTGTGGCACCCAACCGGACAGTCCTGCTCTGGGCATACGGTCTCCAGGCCCTGATCCGGGCCATTAGACATTACCGCTTGTACACCGCTGACCGCAGGATCCTCTGGCTACAGCGAGAATATCTCAACTTGTTCTACGAAGACGGGAAGTGCATCGGACCAACTCCACTAGAAGCTATGAAAGTGAGTATTGCAAATAGAATCCCTCAGTGGAAATAACAGAAGGACTGTAGTCTCCTATTCCTTGATTCATCAGGATAAGTGCTTAGATTTGGCACAGACTTACTAGTTATTTGGATATGGACCCAGTTGCACCTCGGAACCAGTTTCTTAACTTGCAAATATGTACTAAGTGAAGCAGAATATGAAGCAGGAAGAGATCATCAGCTGAAAAGCTATGCACTGTGCATTACTTTTTGACCGATTGCTACCTGAATTTTTGCTGAGCACATAAATTTGGTAAGCTCTGTGGTGTTGGAAATATACTGGAAACCTTCGAGGACAAAAAGAAAAGTTTTGCGCAAAATGAATGAGATTGCTGTCAAAACCAAATATAGCCTGGTGTTATTTAATCACAGGAAGAATCCTTACACCGACCAATTGCCTTGTCTGGACTGAACGTGTCATCTAGTTGAGTAGAGTAATTGAGCCTGCTTGAGGACAGTCTGAAGGGTTTTTTTTTGAGCAGATAGTGTAGCCAGGATTTTAATTTGTCATTTCATTTTACCCCAACAATTGTTAAAATGCTTTGTTGTAGCATTGGGTTGGATTAAGTATGTTAAAATGCCTTGCTCACGGACACAACATCACACTGCCCTTCTGTTGTCATTTGTTCTTCAGATTTTTGGCGGTAAAAATCTGGCCATGAAGAAACTGCCCAGTGACCGGAACCAAAACTCTGACTCCAGTTCCACGCTGAACAAGCTGCCGGCCGGGTTCAGCGCCCCGACTAAGAAGATTGCCATCAAGCAAAAATCGCTGGTCTCGCAGAAGGTCAGGATATGAGCAAGTCGTTGCAAACAGCTCTATTTATCTCATCTTGATTTTTAAATTTTTGTGTAATTCCATTCCTCAGTTTGAGGTTGAGCAAAGATATCGACCACGTGGTAGTTGAGCCGGCACTAAACCAAACAAGCTGTCAGGAGGTTGTAGATTGGAGTTCTGATCAATATCTTCATTCCGCAAATATCACTTAAAAATAAATCAGATGTCCACATGGTTTATTTGATGACATCTCCATGAGTTCATTAAAAAAAGGCAGTAATTTCAACATCCAGCAAATATTTCTGTAATCACGGTGTCTGCACGAATATCATGCAGGGTTTGACCTGTAGGACTTGATGGCAATCAACCACATTATTTCACTTGAAATTGTCAGCAGCCCCCACTTATCCAAGTAAATATTTCAACATATCCAGGTTGTGCCTTACGCTGGGAGAAATTGCCCACTTCTTTATCGGTCTGGCAGCAAGAATGTTTAAATCGGAAAAGTTAGCCAGTGCTCTGAGGGGTTTTTGAGTTCGCAGTCTCCAAGTATGTTTCATCGAAAACTGTACATATGATGCAGAATTTTATATGCCAAATGTTAGACATGACCACATATCTGGAATCAATTCCCAGCTTTTCCTCTCCCCAGATGTTGTTGTCGTAGATCAAACAACCCTCCTTTCTGGAAATTAGGTTTTTTCATTACCGGTTTATTCAAGGTAGACCATGAAAAATCACGAAATCAAGCCAATTGTGGATGACTGAGTAAGGGATCATCTTAGAGGTCGGGAATTGCATTCCGTTGGACCCGTTCCCTCTGGAACACTAGCATTCCTTCAGAATGTTCACTTGTCAGTGAGATTTGGGAGCTCTATGCATAGACCGTGCTGAGTATATGTTCCATCAGGAGCACTGCTCTCAGCAGAATGGCCACTCCACTCACTCTGGAATGAGAACACAGCATTCTGAATGGAGTGTCAAGACTGCTCCAAATTATGAGATGACATGCTCTCTAAGCATTCTTTCTTTGAGAGGATCCCAAGTATTCTGTCTCTTGTTGTCCACCCTATCATGCAAACAAATGTTGCTAAAGGTACACATGTATAACCGTCAATTGATATTAAAGGTAATGGTATTTTTTCCACAATTCTACTTCGGGGAGACACTGCCATAAGTGATGAAATAGTGCATTATTTTATTTCCTTATTTTCTCTCACTAAAAAACTCCGGTGGGATGACACTTTGCAAAGAAAAACCTTTTAAAGCATGAGTTTTAAGGCACACTCTTCTGCAAATGGAAAAGAGGCATTGGTTGAATTCACTACCAAAAATGAAGCCTCAACTGACGGGTAAGTTGGTGCTACCCGGTAAGAGCTGTTTTAATGGAGGGTTATTTTTTTGCTCCTTGATTTCTCAGGGCTCCGAGGATGGCAAGCTCCGGAATCGGAGCCGCAAGGCACAGAGCTTCAAGAAGAAGGCCATGCGGAAGGTGCAGACACGCACCATGGCCAGTGACGCCTTCCACGGCTCTGTCGACATGGACGACTCGCCCTCCTCCAGCGTGGACATGCCGGACGGGTCAAGGACTGCCAACGACGACAGCGGCATCTCAGAGCCCAATGAGTCAGCCCCAGATGGGAAAGGTATAACTGGGGGGGGACACTTTGACAGGAAATTGGACACAAAGTTAGAAACGGAATTCGGCTTCTGGAGCAAGATACTGAGTTCGCGCACTGAAATAATTCAAGGCAACAGAAGTTGCACATACACATATCCAGTGCAATCTGCAAAGACTCTTCCCTTGGTGGAAATATTCATCTTTATGTTTTTAGACGTTATAGAGCTAACTTTGATCTAATTTCAGAAATGGTTTTTACTTTCTTCCCAATATCTGTATTAAGAGGTGTGAATTGATAAGGACCACTTATTTAATGATTACCTCTTCCAGATTCAAAGGCCATTTTCTCAAAATTTGAAACCTTTCCCGTGAAGGAAATGATGAAATTACACATACGCCAGCTTTCTCTAATTCTTTCCCCACTGCTTGTCGTGCAGATTATGATGCGACGTCAGTTTCTGCCTCAATCGTCACAGACCACAGCCGGACGAACTCCACCCGTAGTCGGACGGACTCAGGCCACAGCCGGACTGATTCCAGCTACAGCGAGCTGGGCCATGACATCCCCTTGTCTTACTACGCCCGCCGGAAGTCACCCAGTACCTCCTCCACAGGAACCCAGGGCCTACTGACTATGAACTCACAGCTTACTTTTGCCGGTAAGCCCCTGACCATTGATATGCCAGGAATTAGGGTCAATCCTGTGAGCCACTAATCACACAAAGTATTTTGCCTAGCAAAAATAGGCTACCAGCCAATATATATCGTGCAATGCGTGCATCTTGCATCACCCTGTGACCTGGCCCATCATTCATTTCAGAGAACCCTGTTTGCTGTGAATTTCAGACATCACCTGCGAATAATTTTACAAGGAATTGGCAAACGTGGAACATATTTCTGTCTCATTAAATTTACGAAGTAAAGTTTCTGTGTCAAATTGCTGCTGTCTCCATTCTCATGAATCATGAAGTATGTTTTGAAATTAATAGTCACCTTTTTTTTTAATGAGCCCAGCCTTTTAATTTCACCAAATTCCATCACCTCGTTTTGTTTGATCTTAATGGGTACCGCACTGAACAGAACAACCCAGCCACTTTTACTTTATGGTGGGCTTTATATTGATAACTTACAGTCGTAGATTATCAAGTTTAACTCAGTGTCCTCATAGATGACAAAAAAGACAAATGTGCATACATTAGTTTGTTTTAGCATGTGTGAATGATACAATTTTTGTGTGTTTTTCATTCTTTTTTTCCTACAGAGTTTGTGGAGCTGTTCAAGTCTTTCAGCCTGCGCTGTCGGAAGGACCTCAAGGACATATTTGACTCCTATTCCAAACCTTACTCCTCCAACAAGGACCCGCTACTGGCCAAGACGGAGGACTCTGAAACAGAGTATATGCCAGGAACCAGTAAGTATCCTATATGAAAGACCCAAATCTTTTGTCTTTGGCTAGGTCTGGGTCTTTGCTGGTTGCAAATGTACGGACGCACTCTGAGGGTAGACACAGCCGTAGCCCTAATTGCTAATTCTTAAAGGTTTTCCCGAATCTTGGCTTCAATTCAACTTTGGTTTCTCGGTACCAAAAGCCTCCAGACTGAGAAGACCTTTGTTTAATATGTTGATCTGACAAAAAATGAACAAAATCATGGTGGTGCAGTGGGCATTTTTTTCTGAGCAGCCTTCATCGACCTCACATGTCAGGGTCGTAAATGCATGTAATTGGATCTCACAAAATGAGTCTTAAGGCTGCAGTTTCAGCAGTTTGGATTTTTTGGCATTTGGAAGGGCAAACTGAGGTCCTTGTTTTGATTTATCACTGAGTTCAGCATGCTGATGAAAATGGACATTATGCTGGTGAAAAATGTGGATGGTTCCTGTTGATTTACATTGTGCAAGATTCATTGTAAAGGCCTGTACCAGTAACTGGAAAGTGGCGCTGAGCACTTAGGACTCATTTTGTTAAGTTGAATGACATATATTATAATAGGAAGTTGTGTGATAGTATTTGGTCACGTTGCCCAGGATCATGTAGTCATCAAATATCTCCCAGTATCAGTATCTCACCGTTTCAGAGTTTTGACTTTGTCTCTTCTTTCTCCCTCTTGTGTACACAGTGTTCAGCTTGAGCAGGAACATGTTCGTAGAGCCCCTGACTGACAGCAACCGCCGCGTGGCCGACGCCATCGCGGCGTCCAGCGTCCAGGCCAACAGCACGGGCGTCCAGACAGTCACCACCCACGTGATGGGCGTGGAGGAGTTGAGGCAGTTCCTGAGCCGGGAGCAGGAGGAGGAGCTGGAGGAAGAGGCCGTCTTGAGGATCATCCAGGTTGGTGGATGGGATGGGTGTGTTAGAAGGAGGATGAGTCTTGGGCATGTCCCGGATGGGGCATGTCAGAGGGGCTTGTGTGAAGCCGTGTGTCATATGAAGAGTTCAAAGGTGTGTCCATAGGTGTGTGCAAGGTGTGTTGAAGTGGGCGTCTCCGGGAGGGGGGTGTATCTAGGGGTTATTTTCCAGGTTATGTCTGAGAAGATGTGTCCACGGGTGCATGTCTAACATGGCTAGACCTCCAAACAGCTCTTGTCAACTGCTGTTCCTTGTTTGTGTTTAAGACCAAAATTGTAGCCTTTAAATTACAGGAAGATTTAAGTACCCTTCCCATAAAGATGGAAAGAAAAATTCGAGACAAGATGAAGAAGTGTGCAACGAATGCGTAAAAACGGGGATTTCATTGAATTTCTTTTGACAGGTGTAAAGGAAGAGAAAAAAGTAATGTTCATTGTGACTATGCTTGAGAGTTCCAGTTTGGACATTTTTCAGCTTGCTTATCCCTGGGTGTGTGCAATAAACCAGTAGCCTCTGATTCCCTCTCTCATTCCCCTACATGTACCTATGCCAACTGCCCCACCCCGATCCCCTGCCCCCACCTCTATCACAGCCCCTCCTCCCTTCCCCTTGAAGTACTGTAGGGATTACTAGATGTTTATTTGGGCTTTGTGCTTGCCAATTTGCACACCATCAGTGTCGAGTGTTGGCCAACTTAGCTCCAGTTACACGCCATTAGAATGCATCACCCCTGCACTGACTGCCAGCAATTCAGTTAAGGGTGGTAAATTGCCCCGGCCCGGCACCAATGCGTTGGCGAGTTATACGCCAACCTGGGGGGTGTAAAATAGACTGGCTGTAAACCAGAGCTGGCTTTGCCATCCCTCCCCCCCGGGGCCTACCCCGGCACCCGCATAATCATTACAAATTCAGTTGCTGATCTGAGCAGATGATCGAGTTCAGACTCCATTAATATTCATTGTGTCATCTGAGCATTGCAGTCTGCTCTATTAAGGGCCATCAGGCGAGACATGTTCTGAAATGCAAGGTCTCTGGTATTCGTCGGTCTCAGAGTGTTGAGTTTAAGCATACTGACCAGGATCTTTCAGATATGTCCTTGCATTAAACACTCGAGCAGTTCTATGTGAAATCTCTGGCTAACGTTCATTTTCACTCTGAGCCAAACTTTGAGTGGTTTTAACAGTACTTTTAGAACATTTTGTAGGACTAAGATTAATTGTGAGAGTTTACGTTTGAAAAAGTGGTCCATTGTCCCTGCACTGATGATGCTAGTGGTCCCTGCTCTACTCTGCCATGTGAGTTGTAATGCTACCAAAAGCATGGGCAAGGACAGGGCCACTTTGGACCACCAAAATCCATCTACCGTACCAGTTTTGGGAGGGGGGTCAGATTGTAGTGGATATATTTACTAAGATTTGTGCCATTTCGTAATTTAAAACCAAACTTTAATTCTGTTTTCTGGATGAATGTTTAAGACATTCTCCTGTTTTTTTAATATCTTCATTAGTGTAAATGTAATGACGCCTCACACTGAAATTTACCCAGGTCAGTTCTCTTTAATGAAGTAAATTTCCTGGGCTACTGGTCCTGTAGTTCTTTTTCTCTTGAAATCTGAAGTCTGTTCACCTGTGGCCATCACAAGGGTACTATTTCATCATCGGTTTCACAGCCGGGGGGGGGCATTTTCTTCCTTCTCAGAAGGGCAAGGCAGATTTGGGTTTGCACTGTGCATGTAACTGATTCTCAGTCGCTCAAATGGTTAGGGACCTTTTGCAGTGCGAAGACAGAGTCAGGAATTGTCCATTTCTACACTGGGGATTGTGTAGCAAATCGTGGCCTACATTCTGTAGTGCCATGTTTTAATGTCCAACTGAAATTTTGTCAGCATTTGCTGAATTGTCCACTATGCATCGTATGGAAAGTGATTCTGCGGGTTGAGCTCAATTTCCCATGCTGTACATGTCTGTTATTTACACAAAGTTGGGCACCTGTTTTAATGAAGCAACATATCAGCCAGTAACCTTATCGTAATTGTTATTTCTAAGCAAAACTCTTCCTTTCTTTTTGTAGTTACATGCTGTCACTGTAGGGCAAGTCAAAGAATTTGGATGTAACCTTTAAGGTGCATGTAGCATTCAAAAGATGATGCATTTCCAGAATGTTTTGCGAGTGCGTTCATATTTATCATGATTTTGATTTCTAATCAAACTTATGTACTGTGTTGGATATTGTTCATGGGAGAAGGAACAGCAGGTCAGCTTGTTCCAACTAAGTTTCCCACTTCACTGTTTTCCATTTCTGCTATATTCAGTCAGGTGCGCATAGAAAAGTTGAAACGAAGCCTAAAAGCTGTGGAAAATTTTGTAGTTTGGATCCTCACAGCACCCTTCTTTGTCTGTTTTCTTGTCTGGAAACCAGCGTCATGAGCCAACGGCTTCCGTCAGGGACCAGCAGTGCCTGTCCTTTGAGGGCTTTGCCCGCTTCATGATGGACAAGGACAGCTATGCCTTCAACAGCGAAGAGCGTGCCTACAAACAAGACGTAGGTTTAACCCTCTCCGAGACAATCCGGTCCCAGTTCCAACTGCCCCTGCCAATCTCTTCCCCTAAACCCAATGTTGAGTCACTTTTCTTTATATTCCATGCATATTTTGCAATGCAAGTAGCGAGACTTACATCTGAGTTTGTTCTTCACAGGAGCACAACCACCCAATGAGTCATTACTACATTGACTCCTCCCACAACACTTACCTAACAGGGCACCAGCTCCGAGGCGAGTCCTCTGTCGAGATCTATGCACAGGTAAGACACGTCCCCTCCCCAGCTCTGTCATTGGCTTCAAACCAGGCTAAGCCCTGACAGTTCTTCATCTTCCAAGTTTAGCATATTTTTTTCAAAAACTCTTCAGGGGATTAACCATTAAGGTCAGTTCATACTTTTGTTGGTCGTGACTTTGAAGTCCTTTTGTTATTCTGAAACATTCCCCATCTCCATTACGGACCTCAAACCACCATTAAGACCGGTTCATACTTAAATGCAACTTCTGAAGCTAATTTGATGCATCAGAACATCCTCAAAAAAACATGTTCAGAAATTAAAACAAATTCAAAATGGAAATTCCTACAGCATCACAAATAAGCGATCACGTTGTTGGGTATTTTCCCACAAAAACAAACTCCACCCCCCCTCCCAAATTTCCCGACTGATTGAGGGTCAGGGAGTTGGGTCAGCTGTGACTTTGATCAAACTCTACTTTCATGACTTCAGGTTCGGGTTTCACCCACATTATTCAGGACTCACTCCATGGTCAATACTACTTTAATATCTACATTTCCTAAACACAGAGCTGCTGTCCCCCCATGTTTGCTATGATGTGAATACTTAACACACTCGTTTGACCTGTGCCTCTAGATCCTGTTGACTGGCTGTCGGTGCGTGGAGTTGGATTGCTGGGACGGTGACGACGGCATCCCGATGATATACCACGGCCACACGCTGACTTCCAAGATCAGCTTCAAGGTTAGTAAAATACAAGGCCCCACCTCCAGCATCAACAGCAGTGTTCCTGGAGCTGCTCAACAGCCAATTCAATTACGCTCAGCGAAATTAGGGTACTGCCATACAGTATGCACTGGTGACAAGATTCCTTTGCCGAGTCCTGCTGAGCATGCTTTTTTCCTCAGTAATTGTTTCCTGCACATAGGAAGTTCACAAATTTAGGTGTCAAAGTGAGATAACCTCCCTAGGGTCAAATGTCACCTTGGTGAGTTCTTTCTACATAGTGACTTGTACTTGTCTCCAGGTATTTACATGGACATCTGCATTATTCCCAATTCAAGGTGCTGTGTGCACCCTGAGCCAACCCTTTGGAATTTTGTTGATATGTAACAAAATGCCTTTGTTCTCAACAAGCTGATCTTTAGAATTCATCTGATGTGTTTATGTAACGTTTTGCATGAAGGAGACTGTTAGTTACTTGGAAGATGTGATTTTTTTACTTCTGTCTGCCAGGTTTAGAGTTAGACACAATGAAATCATAAAATTGGTAAAAGTATTAGGTCGTAGGTCGTAGAATTCAGATGAGAAGTCTATTATCTGCTGGCAAAATGGACGATTTTATTGACAATGTTTTGATTGTGGTGTGTTGTCTTGCTGTTGCAGGATGTAGTCGAAGCCATCAACAGGGCAGCGTTTGTGACTTCGGACTATCCCATCATTCTATCTATCGAGAACCACTGCTCCCTGCCCCAGCAAGCAAGGATGGCACAGATCTTTCTGGTAAGTCTGGGAGAGCATTGAAACATCGGACAGTAGCTGCAAAGACCTTAGACCTGCTTCTTGAGGTGACCCCATTTTGCAGGCCGCAAGACTCTGTGAATGACCTCGGTCGTATTTTCTGTTTATCAAGGATGTGTTTGGTGATAAGCTGGTGACGAAATTCATGTGCGAGTCGGACTTCAGCGATGACCCCCACCTGCCCAGCCCCGAGGACCTCCGAGGGAAGATCCTGGTGAAAAACAAAAAGATCAAAGCTAACCAGCTACCGCCGGAGCTTCTCAAACACAGGGTAGGTATGATGGCCAGGCGTGAGATTTGTCAGCTTTTCAGCTGATTTCAGCTTTTTTGTTTCGGATTTCAGCTGGTTTTCCTCAATGGCTGTGTACAAAAGTATCAGAGATTTTCACATTTCAGCTTCTTTATGTCTTTTTTCAACCGTTTTTCAGTTATTTTTATCTTTCGTCAATCTCATCGCTGGATAGCCTACCAGCTAAGGGGTAACAATTTGGTACCACTTTTTGAATCAAGGCTTTGTCTCTTCCTGCTGGTTCATCTCAGGCTTGATGGGCCCGAGGTCTTTGCTTCCACAATCATTTTGAAACTTTTCTTAATGAAGCAATTGAAAATACTCAAACTTTTGAAGATCTCAACTCAGGGTGGTGGTTGTATAAAGACTGTAGACATACCTAGAAATCTTTATTTCTTACCAAAGTCTTTGCAAGAGTAACCATTTTAAAATCCAATGCAGTATAAAGCTTAGACGAGTTTTTGCTTTTTGCATTAGTAGATGATGCAGATGGTCGGAGAGCAGAAGAGCCAGTTGGGGGCGGAGCTTGCTGCAGCCACTGCCTCCATGGGGGACATTTCAGAGGAGGAGGACGATGAGTTTGAGGATGCCTATGAAGACGTCCTGCCAATAGAAGGTCAGTGGTTCACAAGATCATCAAGTTTTTAAGAGGGGGGACGAAGAGAAAGAACAAGGCAAGTTTGATGAGCGTGTTTAATCTTTCCTGAGGTTACCGGTTCAAATCAATTCATTATGTTTTAGTTGAAATGTTACAAATGTTTTGCAGATACCAGGGAAAGTGTAAACTAATTCACAGTATAGAAATATGAGTTGAATGTACTTGTACATTGTGGGCAAAATTGGTCAAATCAACTAAACTTGGTGACATACATATCCCGCTGAACCACCATCAAAAAGTACCACATCTCATAATCCATTTGATCTTCATTTTCAATTACGTTCCAACACAGATTTTTTTTCTGTTAGTGGGATAAATCATAAATTTGGTGCATCTGGAGCTGTCAGAAATGACTCTGTTTTATTCCAATCTTGCAGAAACCAGCAGTGAGGTGCCAGAGAGCAAGACTGGCACACTATCCAGAATGGAATCAACGGCAACCGATATATCAGAGCTTTCCGACGATCCTTCCAAGTCCATCTCAGTCAACAACAATAACACTGCCAACGCTAAGACTTATACCTCACAGAAGTGAGTCACGTATTATCTCTGAAAGAGGCACATGCTTCAAATATTCTTTTCTCAGTGCCAAGCCTCTGTGGCATACCAAATAAAAAGCCACGTCATGCTCTTTTTGATCAGTTTGTGAACTCGGACAAGGTCATTATGTTGTTCTTAGGTAGCTGATTTCCACTGAGTTTGTCATATTATTTTGTCAGATAGCTTAGCACTCTAATTAGAGACAGCTTTAACTATTAGATTGAGTCCTGTGTAATAGCTTAGCACTCTAAGTAGAAACAGGTTTGACTATTAGATTGGGTCCTGTGTAATAGCTTAGCAATTAAAGTAGAAGCAGCTTTGACTATTAGATCGGGTCCTGTGTAATAGCTTAGCACTTTACAGAGAATCAGCTTTGAATTTTTTTTTTTTGCTTTGCCAGTACAGCTTCTCTTTTATTCCAAAATTGATAATAACGACTCATTGCGATTGTCTTTTGGTTGGTTTGTCAACAGGAGCAAAACAGGCATAACGACGCCCATCGGAGGCGGGGAAGACATGCACAAGATGGTCCAAGCCAAACACAAGAAGAAGAAGGAAGGGCACCAGATTGCCGCACAGCTCTCCAACCTTGTCATCTATACGCAGGCCGTCAAGTTCCCTGGTGAGCGCAGTATCACATCGTCTATATGACAGACAAAAATATACTTGTTCATGTTAGCCCCATGCGAATCAGTTGGCTGCTGCTTGAAATGACACACTACTCTATAGGAACTGGCTGCCATAGACCTTGGGGTAAATTCAAGCCCCTGATAAGTAATTTCAATCACGGCCTCAGAATATTCCTGAGACAGCTGCTTTACGCAGCTTGCTATGTCGTATTGCAGTACAGTCAACTGACAGCTGTCAACCAATCAACAGCCTTGGCATTGTTTTCCACCAAAATCAGGGTTTCTGAAGTCAGTTCTGATTGGCTGGCACGTAGGATCGTGTAAACTTGCATGCACTTTTACACAAGTTGCTCGTGTGGACCTCACTCTGTTGAAACTCAGTTTTTGAATTTTCAGTGAAATTTTTTTTTGTGCATTTGCCAGGTTTTGCAGAGCAGTCAAGCTCCAGTAAGGACAAGACGGGTAAAAACCGAGATAAGGAGCGGAAAGGAAGCACATCCTCCAATGCCTCTATACCAGGTAGCCCAGCCCTTTCCACCAAGGAAATCAGCTTGAGTCGAGGTAAGCCTGGAGATGAGAAACACGCTGGCAAAACGTCAAGAGGACCTTGACTGGATTCATGTGACAGATTTCAGTACAAAGCTGATTCAAAAATTGTGTTTCGTTCCTCTTTTTGGTCAGGTGATTCTTTGGACATGGATCGAGGCGTGCCGGACAGCCTGCCCTCGGAGCAGATCTCCAGTCTGACGCAGACGCCCAAGTGCTACCACTGCTCGTCGGTGAATGAGACCAACCTGAAGAGAATGTTCCGCAAGTTCCCGGCCCAATTTATCAAATATCCTTTGAAGCAAAATAGGGATTTTCCAAACTCAGTGTCAACTCTCTGGCATTGTCTCAAGCTTTATCTCTGAAATTGAAACCCTTTGTAGTCCTGTAGATTAATCTGAGAAGATGCCAATTAAGTCATTGTTTCCTATTGGCCAGAGAGGTATTTCACAGGTGCTTCCACCTGCCAATGAACAAGATACAACCGCAGTAAACACTTCTACATGTAGTTCTTGTCACTGAATTAGTTGATATGTCTGAACTGAAAGAAATACTTCCATCTGTGAGTTGGTAACCTGCAGTTCATTTGCTCTTTATTGACTTGAAAACTCCCAAACTACGGGATACAAAATTCTGACAAAACTACAGATGTAGCTAAGATTTGTGGAAAAAGCTATAATTTTCAAGTCTGTGTCCATGAATCAAAGTTCTGCTATCACACAATATTTGCCCATGGTTTAATTGGAAGTATTCCTTAGCACGGTTCACGCATACCGAGTACCAGTTGATGCGTACCTACCCAGCGGGCATGAGGATAGACTCATCCAACTACAGTCCCATCATCTACTGGGCCTTTGGTATCCAGATGGTAGCTCTCAACTACCAAACGGAAGGTGAGTGGACAAATTGGCTGGAGAAGTTTATGAGGAGGAGACAGCCCTTTCTTCCTTCACAGAGATGTTTTGACCTCTGTTTTACCAAGAATGAACTGTAATAACCATAGCTTTATGTGAAGGTGTGTTGTTACAACCGTGTGGGAATTTATTGGCTCTATCTCGTCAGTTTCTCTTATTAACCACTTCGTGCCAGGGTGCCCGGTACCAAGTACCTTAGGTTTGTACGCATGGCCGGGGTGCCCCAAATTGGACGAAGGAGCTTGGCTTTGTAACAAAAGACTGTACTCAGAGCAAAAAAACGGGCAGCTGGGAATTGCCAACATTTTTTCAGTTGTCAAAAGGAGAGGAAATCCGTCATTTTGTTGAATGATTTATACCACTGTGTGTGGCTTTCAGCACAAACGGATTACCACTGGAGGCAAGGGCACGCCAGGGATGAGCAATACAATACCGCTGCACACTAATCTGGCTGCATTTGAAAAGACGGCAGTAGCACACTGGGCCAGTTTCGGGAACAAAAGAAAATTATGTAACACAGCACAATTGGGGCTCTCTTTACCAGGCGGCAGGCCTGGCTGAAATACTCAGGCATCAATAGATGTCTGTCAAATTAGAGTAGCCACCAGACAGTCATTCATGTGGGTATAAATGTCCAGTAAATGAAGTTATAATTTTTTAAGAATTTTAAAAACGGAAATCTTGAAAATCCCCTGGGAATACGTCATGCAACTTCAAATTAAACCTGGCAGCATATAGTTAAGTCTGCTTTCTTTTTATTTTTCTTCAATATCTCGTAGTGTTGTCAATGAAACAGGAAAAAATTCATTTGAAATAAAGTGGTAAGATGCCATTTTTATGTGGTACTCAAATATTGATTGACAGAAACTCTAACAAATGGTTATAAAACTGTCCTGAAGGCTTTTTCTGTACGAGTCTTCAGCTGAGTTGTATTCAGTAACCAGACAAAAATGGACCAAGATTTTCAATTGACTGGTCATCGTCACGGAAACCCATGAACAATCAATTCACCAACATAAACCTTTTGCTTCATTTTTCTGCTCAGACACCAACCTGATAACCAACAAGGCCATGTTTGAGCAGTCAGGCAACTCGGGCTTCGTCCTGAAGCCAGCCAACCTCAGGGACAAGACACACCCTCTCTTCCAGCGCTTCAACGCCTACGACAAGGTCTTCGAGGGGCTCCAGGCCAAAGAGTTGACCATTTCTGTGAGTCAGACAGTCCCTCCCTCATAAAAAAACCATGGAGTAGGCACTAAAAAAATTGATATTTATTTCAGCGGTGTGATGACAGTCGTGGTTCCACCTTTAACACCTTGAACTGACTCTTAACAATAACAATTTTGGCTAAAGTTGTACAATTTGAACAGCCAATTTAATGTTTGATCTGTCTTTATATGTATTTGATTCCATGAGTTACAATTTGGCAACAGTAAAGAAAATAAATAGACCCACACCTCATATCAAAATTGTTCTTGATCTGTTTTCTGAGAAATTGGTGTTCTTTCATAGTGCCGAAGTTGTTGGCATTGGAGAGGTCCATAGTCTTTCATAAAAAGTAGGTACAGCATGTTGGCGACATCAATGGTTAAGACTGCTGGTTCCCCTTGTAATTCTAGGAGACATGAATCTGAGACTGAGGAATCTATCTGGTTTTTAGAAAAACTTTATCAAATGTTGTCAACTCAACATGGACTTTGTACACAACCCAGTAAGTGGAATCCGGATACAGTATTTTTTCCACATCAGATTTACTTTGAGGAAATTGCCCCCTAAAATAAAACTTTTCTAAGGTCGAGGACCAGGTTGATCACTCGTTTCGCCCCTCCTCGTGTCCACAGATTGTGTCGGGCCAGTTCCTCTCCACCTCCAGCCCCAACGCCTCATACAGCGTTGAGGTTGAGACCATTGGCATCCCGGCCGACTGCGCCAAATGGAAGACCAAGCCTTCACCCCGCAATGCCGTCAACCCCATCTGGGACGAGACCTTCACCTTCCAGATCAGCTACGATGCAAATGCCTTCCTGCGGCTGGCCGTGGTGGACAGTAGTGGAAACGTCATGGTCCAGCGGCAGATTCCCCTCAGGTGCCTCAGGACAGGTCAGCAGTCCCCCAGGTCAACTGTTGTTAGCTATTAATGCAGAAATGTTACATCCAATTCTGGTCACTGGAGTAGTCTGTAATTGTTGCATGTGGGGCTTGTAACGCAGATGTGTTAGCTCTAAGACTCCTGCCATTTTTGTGGAACAAGTGTCCATACCTGCCGCACTTGTTTACAGTGAGCCTTCTAGTTTGCCAAACTCTGAATCTATTGGTACTACTGTTTAAGGTTTTTTACACTTGTTTGTACAAAACATGACAAAAATGTGCACACCACCTGCTCATGAGCATGTAGCCATCTCGGTCACAGCTTCTAAGTCCAAAGTGCCAGGTTTAGAGAGCCATCTCTCATCATGGGTCAATTAGCCCTTGATCTCGGTGATGCAATGACTTGTTTGTACAAAACATGATAAAAACACATGCATTGTTGCAAGTGTCAGCACCCCATCAGTCAAAAAGGTATTTCAAATGTGCACACCACCTGCTCATGAGCATGTAGCCATCTCGGTCACAGCGTCTAAGTCTGGTCACTGTATTTCAGGTTTTCGGCATGTCCGGCTCCGCTCACCCCAGAACGTTCCCCAAGAGCTGGCCACCCTGTTCGTCTTCACCCGCCTGGAGGACATGAAGGACATCTCGGACAAGACCCAGGTCTTGGAGGCCCAGCAGAAACGAGAGATGCTGTCCAACATGGTCTACTACCACATCGGCCGAGAGCGCAGCTCCAGGATGGAGTTCATCGAGGTGAGGCAGTCCAGAAGAAATGGGCATATATATCCTTCCATCTCAAACACAGGAAGAACCAAAATGGGAAATGACAAATTGTATTTCACCTCCAAAGTGCCAGGTTTAGAGAGCCATCTCTCATCAGGGGTCAGTTAGCCCTTGATCTCGGTGATGCAATGATAGATTTTACTGAAACTTGACCGCATCAGTGCTTCCTACAGCTGCAAAGTTTCTGCCCAGTCAGACACAGCATGCTAGTCAGAGTATTTATATTTTGCACCTCACTCTGTGACATTGTATTTTTTTCGGTCGGAAATGACTTTCATGTGAAGATGTGCAAAAAAAAAAGCAGGGGCCAAAAGCATAGTTAACATGATTTTACATCATTGAGTGGGAAAACCTTTGTTTACAAGAGTTAACTTAAAAAAACAATTATTCCAGTTTCAAAGTCTGATCGTTTGATTTGGATGATACCTGCAAAATCCTGACTTTGTGATTCAGCAACCTTTTGGAGACACTTGGTTTAATATGGAGAATATATCTTTGAATTTCAAGCTTTGATTTGTGGATTTCATTCAGGTTGTTGACGGGTCGGAGGTCAAGCGGGAGGCCCAGCCTGTGGTTGTATATGGCATTGTGTTCACTGAGCAGAGCACAACATTGAAAGCCACACCAGACACAAGAGTCCATGAAATCATCGCCCAGGTAAGAATTCCAACGCCACTATTCTCTCCTAAGTAGGGTTGAAGTCTAGTCCATCAGAAATCATCCAGTCTTAAGCCAGTTCACACAATCATTCCCCATATATCACTGATCATCCTTTTACTTTGACTGGATTTGTGAAACAAGTTGTGTCTGGACTTTTTGTGGACTTAACTCTAGCCCCGCTCCTGAGAGCCCCCTAGGGTGTATGCAACATCATATTGAAATTGGAGGATTGAGAACTGTCAGGGTTAAGAAAATTTTTCTCAGTAACTGGCAGTTTTGAAGTGTGTCAAATAAATCTCACACCGTGCTTGTTCATGTCACCGAATGACAAACAGAATAAAAATTGACAGAAAAGTGACAGTATGCATTCCAGTACATTTCCCCAAATCAGTGGAGTTGTTTTTAATCTCAAGGCTCTAGGTTGGGCGGACAAGCAGCTGGACGAGATCAGCCTGTACGCCTTGATTGAGGACGTGCAGGAGAACTGGGAGGAGTACCCGGGGGAGTCCAAGGTGGACAGCCGGTTGGAGGAGCGCACCCTGGAGATGGATGAGAGGGTCCTCGAGGTGCAGGCTGGCTGGTCCGGAAAGGGCCGCTTTGTCCTCAAGCAGATCACAGAGGTGAGTTGATCTGGTCAGTCATCCGTTTTGGGCCCAAATCCCGCTGCTTAAAAGGCCATCATATGTGTAGACACTTACCAGTTACAGCTTGCAGAAATGTAATTGTCTCTCTTAATATACAGATGGATTTTGTGCACATTCAGTGAAAAGTTTTATTCAATTGAAATTTTTTCTGCCAGTTTAGTTCAAACTTTGTGCTCAGTCAGTCAAACATTTGTGCACATGTAATTGAAGAGTTTGTGTTCGTCCAGTTGACATTTTGTGCACATTCAGTTGAACATTTTGTGCACATTCATTTGAAATTCCAACTTGGATTATTTGCACATTTGGCTCGACTTTGAAGTGCTCTGATTCACCGAGTGGGTGCTCCCTCACTTAGGGTTTGTGGGTGGACCTTACATCATTTTCTACAGTTCCCTACAGGTTTGGTCACCCATACTGTGCTCTGTGGCAGCAGGCTTCACATTTGTGTGGTGCTTGCCTCCCGCATGTAAAACCATGTTCACAGCACGCGCCATTGAAAAAACCTGCCCATATAGCACTCTCAGTGGTTCGACTCACCAGGAAAGTTTTCACAGTTGGTCATGCCCTTGGGCCCATTTTCATGGCTTTGCTGACTGCAGAATTTCAGGCTTATCAAGAACCAGGCATCTGAAAATTCCACAGAATTCTCTTCTGTGGGTACCGAAGAAAAACCAAACCTCAAGAAAACCTGAAGAAAAACCAAACTTAACCACTTAACCAATCAATCATGGCAACTTACATGTATGTTTATTTTCAATGTGTAACATTAGTATCTTGGTTAAATAGCTGTTTGACTACATTTCCTTGATTTGAAATGTTAACAGTCCAATATTTAGTGTGCCCTCCTTTATTTCTGATTACTTAGACTGGCTTTTTTTACCCATGCTGCCTTACAAACAAATTATGCAAGACCTGCCTTTGCAACAGAATTCATGCAAATGGGCTCATAGCACAACTCTGACGTTATCGCCACTGTAAAAAACATTTTATGTAATCATTCAGTGAAACAATATAATGCAGGCCCAAAATTCCAGGTGGTCTTAAAGTTTTGCAAATGACCGTACCTGTTTAATATGGATCCATTTTCTTGTACATGAATTCCAAATTCTGTTCCACAAAACCAAATCCCAGAGTCTTTATTATCAGTGAGTAGCACATCACGTTTGCTTGGTAGGCAGGTTGGCAGATGCTTGTAGTTCGTGCAAAGTGGGTGGGTTTATCTTCTACCTGTGCACAATGGCACCAGTGTGATTTTTTATTTGTGAAAGTCAGGTGATTTCTTACCTGGCTCAACCGTTCTAAAGGGCTTACAGTTTCTGGTTAGAGAAAAATCCAAAATTACCAACAGAGCCAAGCCTCGAACAAGGCCATAGAGGAGACACTTGATTCTAAGGGTTCTCTGCTTAGTGGAAAATCTGCAGAAATCGCTGGGCTGAAGACGGAAAATGTTGGGTTGTGGAGAAAATAGAATAAAGACAAAATACTGACAACAATTCCCTGGATTCGTGTAGAATACATTGTAATAAAAAACAGCTTGTATTTGTTACCAGGTCTCGCCATTAACAGTTGTCCAATTACCTGGGAAAATAATTTCTTCTTTCGGGCAAGTAAAAATTAAGGAAAAATTACCCGATGGACAAGTGCTTTTTTCTTGAAATAAAAGTGTCTGTTTTTCATGGCCAAGAATATCAGTCAGCAAATATACCTTTGATTTTTTTCATCTACACAAAAGCTTATAAAAAGTGGTAAATAGTAAACAGTTTTGTGCTTGACAATGTTTTTTGCATCGTTACATACATGCAAATGTACAAACTTACGTGTATTAAGCATGCATTACATTTAGCAGGGCACCTTTCCACACAAGGGAAAACGCATACAGAAATAAAATGTAAAATACTCTTGTGTCTGGGTACCAAACCTCATGGGTTATTGCATGCACCGTGCAGTGGAGCTTTTACTACTGGAAGCTCGAAGACTGTTTCACATGTAGCTGTGTTTTCAGCATTAGTGAATTTTGCCTGGTACTTGTGTGCGTACTTTTTTGCATATATGACACCAGGCAAATTTGTCGAGTGGTTAAGAAATAGCCATTGCCTGAACTTGTATGAATGATGCATCAGAGTCCTGTGCACTCTCTGCATACATGCAGTAGTCGGGGGGATGTATATTCATGTGGAAAGAAATAAACATGCGAAAAATGGTAAATTTAGAAAGCAGAAGAAAGCAGAATTTGAATTTTACAAAGCAGAAAATTCTGGACACTAAGTTTATTCCCTCTAAGTAGAGCCCTCAATGTCCCCTGCCCCTCCACACACCCAATTTCACAGCACTTCCTCCCACCGCCGTTCTGTCACAGCTGCAGCAGGACCAGTCACACTGCCACCACTCGCCCGGCCACCTCAACCACTTCAACCACCTCAAGACCTCCAGTCTGCGGTCGCCGCGGTTCCACAGGAACCATAGGGTACAAGTCAGCCCCCTCTCTCCGCCCCCCCCCACCTCGCCGAACCTAACCATTTCTGCATGCCCAGTTGAATTAATTTCGTGCAGTCTTTTAAATCATAGTCAGATTTTCACTTTTCAAGCCTTGCAGTGATGCCACATTGCAAGACGTATTTATAACTTTGTGAAATTTCCCTTTTCAATGTTGTCTTTGTTTTGATTTTCATCTTATTTTTGTTCAAAGTCTCACCAGTACCATTTTCACCTGTCGTAAGTTTGTCAGTGAAAACAATGCCACAATTAACTCATTTTCATAACTCATTACTTGGCATTTGAAGCATTCATAATTTACTAGTGTATGCCATAAACAAACCATTGAAAGATTGCTTGCTCTGTTTACTTTCCTAAGCGTGTATCAGGCATGCTTTTCAGCATACTTTTCCCCATTTCAGCTGAATTCCTGTTTTACTTGCTAAATAACGTCACAAATTTGAAACCATTGTACAAAGTCTTTTGAGCAGCTCAGGAGTTCCCACTTGCATGCCTGATGTGGGCAAAAGAAAAGACCTGAGCCCAGCCCGTAGAATATCATCTTTGATATTATTTTTGAATCTCCCATTTTTTTATTTGTAGAACTGCCTTTTAATCTGTTGAATTTGAATTTGTGACTGTGTTGTACAAACTTGAGTCTTAAGGTTTTTCTTTCAGCAATTTTGTTTTAGTTTGCACTGGAAAGAAAATAAATGAGCTCGTTCTTTTGAGATACATGTATCACTTGGTTTGGCATCCTGAGGAAAAGGGATGTCACATGGGTGAAAAATGCTGACAGTTTCTGTTGATTTACAGTGCGTGCAATACGGGCGTTTCACAATAGTGCGCCTCCAAGAGTTTGCAACGTGTTGGCCAAGCACAATGCGTGAAATTTGTCGACCCAATACGAGTTTGGAAACAGTCGACAAATTTTGCGCATTGTGATTGGCCAACGCGTTGCAAACTCTTGGAGGGGCACTACTGTGAATCGCCCGTATTCTTTTCGAGGCTTTTAATTCAAAAGTGGTTCTAACAATCTAGGACTCGTTTTTTTTAGGTTGTGACCTCCTCGTTATCAGCAGCTCAACTTTGGCAATCTTCCTTAAAAGATCAGCCAGCCAGATGCTATTTTTAAGCAACAATTCATGTTACTACTTGCCACCAAATGTTAATCCCATTGTTTTTTGCTTGTTTACAGCATTTCAGCGTAACTCTTCTCAAACCAAGCAGTCGTTCTTCAAATAACTATTAATACTCTTAACCATGTTCCCTCCTCTTTTTGCTCGTTGTCATGTATGTCATATATTAGAAATGCATTGTATAGTGCTAAGCGTGACACTTGCCGGGGAACGAATGACATTTTGACCCAAACACTTAATTTGAAGTTTTAATATTGAATGATGAAAAGGCCGTTTTGTTGGTTTTTCTCTAAAAACATTTGAGAAAAGATTCTACAAACACAACAGTTCCCTTGATAAAGTTGCCTATATTGATGTAGGTTTTGGACAGGGCTTGGCTCTAGACATCTTGCTCTGAGGTAATAAACCATCGTTAATTTAATGGTCTTGTCTTGCTGAAGATTTTTTTCTTGCTTTATTACTAATAATCGTTAAGCTGTTCAGCTTAGCAACTCAGTAAAATCAACCCCTGCACATCTTGGAAGGTTAAGGCTGTATTTGAATCCATTATCAAGAGCCAGGTCTAGGTCTTTACTGGCATAACCAAGGCTCTGGTGGCCCATTTTGGACACAGGCTACATGTAATTATTAATAGGTTTGCCCTGATGTCAAAGGTCATACGAATCTGTCGTGACTTTTCTTGGATTGTTAATTCACATCCAGAGACATCGCTCGGATGAGTGGGCATCCGTCGATGCCGGCAGCGCTGAGAAGACGTTCCTGGTCTGGGTGTACAACGTGTCCCAGGAGCAACCGTACACAGTGTTTAGGGCCTCAGTCACCAGCACAGCACAGGACATCATAGCCCAGGTGATTACTTCAAAACAGTTCCTTACCAATATGATTGACATAGTAGAGTTCGACAATGTGTTGAGTGTCATATGTTTAGAAACTTCTGCGAATACTGCCCTCGCACCCACTTGAATTTGGGCCTATCCGTGAAAATGTAGAATGTAAAATGATCCTCTCAATCATTTTTCGCTTTTTTTTTGTTTGACTTTGGCGTAACTCTGGGTAAATGCCTTTGAAAACTGAAGTGAGAGAATGTAAGATCCAGAGGTAAACAGTTTGGAGAAAAGCTGCTCTGTCAGCTACAGTGCTTCAGGTTTTGCCTATCCCTGCATGTTAAGCCAAGTCACAAGCTATTGAAATGAACAGTGACAAAAGCATTCCTTGTCATCCTGCCTTGTCACTTGCAACTACAGTGACTGGAATTGAGAAAGTTCTCAAGTTCAACGCCTCTTAAACTCTTGATTTCACTTCTCAATCCTCAATCCAGGCAATGGCCAAAGCCCACCGCCTGGACACCGACCCCAGCAACTACGTCCTAACTGAGGAGGTCTACAAGGACTGGAAGGGCTCCGAGAAGAAGGACATCCAGGAGAAAGTGACCAGCCGTGTACTGGAGGACACTGAGAGAGTGTTTGACGTGCAGAACCAATGGAAGACACCGGGCAGGTTCACCTTGAGGGACAGAGACGAGGTGAGTCCATCTGTGACTGGTGCGCACCTCTGTGCAGCATCCTAGTTGAGTCCATTACGGGTCCCTAAAAGTCCATCACACATCATCAAGTCTGAAAGTCAAGTCACAAGCTGTTGACATGAACTATGACAAGAGCATTCCTTTGTCATTGTTTACGCTGTACTTATGACTGGTCTTATGAAGGACTTGTGACTGGACTTGTGAAGGGACTTACAGATTTGCCCATAACACTGCCTTTTTGCAAATTAAGCCTTTCAATGTTAAAGGTTTTCACAAATTTGACAGATTCTTCAAATGGTTCTGAAACACTAATGAGTCACCACATAGGAAGTTTGAGGTAGTTTTGTGTTGTAAAATTAAGACTTACTACAGAAAATAATCATTCCTGTGCTCCTGACCGAAAACAAGATTTTACCCTTTCTGGCCATGATGTCAGCAGCAAAGTAATGCAGCTTGCTCGCCCTTATGAATACATTCATCAGGAGTATTGTACATGGATCCAGACATAGGGGAACATTGGTTGTTTAACTGATAATGTCGGATTTAAAAACAGGTTTCCTGGGGGGCAGGGCCACAAGGAAAAGCTTTTATCTTCGATGAAGTTCAATGAAATTCACAAATTTTTTTCCCTGTAGTTTTCTAGTAACTGTCACATTTATGCAGACAACATAATTATAAAAGTAACTAAAGGACACCAGAAATGACAAATTGAACATTAGAATGAGTGCTGCAATGCTGGCCCTCTGCCACTTTTAACTGTCTTAATTTCAAAACAAACTAATTGCATAATTCAAGCAGGACTTGTCTGCTGCGGGAAAGTACTCTTGGTCTGAGAACTCTTGCATGCTAGCGAGTCATGCTCAATTCAACTACAGTTCATGAAATAAGGAGTATAGCCATTCTAACATGAGCAATGCACTTGAATGCATTCCAGTCGACATCGTTGGACTGTGTATTTAGCTCATCTTCAGGAACTGCTGTCACCTGTTTCTCGGTTTTACAAACATCATCAGACTGTTTTGTTTTTTTTTTCCATTTCTTAACGAAAGTTGCCAATCAATTAATTATCAAAGATTTTTTGTCTGGTTTCCTCCACAGCCTGCCGTAGCTCAGAACCTGCCCAATGTCAAGGTGGCTGTGAGCAGCGTGGTCGGGGGTAGTGGCAAGAAGTCCGGCTTCAAGCGGCTGACCAGCATGAAGAACCGGAAGACCAGCAAGGAGATAAGAGAGAAGGAGGGCTCACTACTTAACCTGTCAAGTAAGCAGGGCATCGTAGTCCGAGTCCCTCTTGCAAAAGAATCATTGCTTGTACACACATACTCACACGCAAGTACTCAGGCCGCACTGTCATGGGTGTCGCCAGGATTTTCTTTCCTTCCGGGGAGGGGGGAAGTTTAATTGAAAAATCTCTAACAGCGGCAGAGGGTCAGTCCCGAGGCATTTTCAAGTGCTTTTTTTCTTTCATCTAATTACCCTTCCCTTTTCATTTGCTTTTACTTTTAAGTTGCTTTCCAAGAGGGAGGGGACAAGCCCCCCCTCCCCTTACCTCAAACAACAGTTACACACACTGTTTTGTTTCATCAAGTTGATGATTTGCTAGAACTCTGATATCTAGATATTCACCATTATTATTGTTCAAGGTGCTACATCATTGTTATCCCTGCACAATGGGCCCAGGAACACTCGTAGAACCATGTCAGCTCCCTCAGGAGCATACAGCTCCAGATTAGATATTCCAGGCGAAAACGGAAAATCGAGCTCAACCATCTCTACCCTCACGGGCACCTCTTTATAGCTCTGGGTGCAGATACGTAAATGGGAGTAAAGTGACTTGCCTAAGGTCACAACATGTAACTAGCAAGTGGCTTTGAACCTGCTGACTCTGTGCTCAGGAATGTCTAACCGTTACCATTAGGTCATATGCTTCATATTTACCAATTCATATTGAGGGGTGCTCATCAGACTTGGAAATGGACTTGAATGCAAGAGTGCATTTAATGTTTTACTGGTTCCCTTTCCCCATCCTTTGTCCCAGGTGCAGCCAAAAAGTCTTCCACCTTGCCCCGCGACTTCAAGGCCGAGGACTTCAAGGCAGAGTTTGAGCGGATGGAGGAGGCAGACAAGGGCTCCTCCCGTTCCTCCAAGAGCAAGCTCCTACCGTCCAGGACCAACCTGGTGGGCAAGCTGAAGCGGTGGAAGACGGAGAGCTCCTGAGATCTACTCGTCTCCAATCATAGTCGGGGACCATCGCAGGATTAGACACAAGGCCGGTCGCAAGGAACAAGGGTCAACAGTGACTCAGTCGCATAGGTTTTGGTGTGAACCTTAGATGGGAGGGTCTCGTGCTGGCGTTGTGGAGCTTGTGAGGTCTTGTGATGGTCTTAAGGGGGTCTCGACTACAAGAACAAAACAGACAAAGTTGAACATTTTAATCAGTGCAACAATTTCACATTCAACTTCCGAAATGCCAAACGTGTCCCCGCTGGATTTGCAGCAGAAAAAAAACTGAGAACATCGCTGACAGTGTTGTATACTTTGTTGTTTTGTTTTTAGGTTTCGTTGGGAAATTATAAGGCAACTTTTGCTTTGTTTGGATGCGCTAATATGAAAATGTTGTATATCCAAAATGCTAACTTGTTTTGTTGGGTTGGCCTCTTGCGCCGCTGATGCGTCGTTGTAATGGGAAAAACTGGCTGGGAATTATGGCTCTGCCTTATATGCATAAGCAGAAAAACCTTGAGAACCATGGGCTCACCATGCCACATGGTCCACACCTTCGTCTGACTGCCTTATACGCTTGTGCCATCACCCAACAGCAGTATTCATATCAACAATACAGAGGGCCCAGTTATGCGCAGATCCTCTGCACCAGATTCCAGTAGTCTTGTATTGGTGTGCTGCACCCATCGGCAACAGGTGTCTGATGTTTCATTGGTCCAAACAAAGGCAAACAAATAAGTAAATTTAACTAAACCAAAATCTCGACATTCTACTCCGTGAAGTTTAAGTTCTGTTGTCCACAGAGTTTTAGAGTAATTTTGGAAAATTTTAATATTGACCAAGGCATTACACATTCATTTTGGAGAAACAGTGCTCCTTCCAAATTTTTAAGAGTTGCATCTATTGATGTCTATGTACAACATTATTTTTCCATATGATTTCCATTTGTCAAATATTATCTAAATATTATTAGTGAGCATTTCCCCCAATTTTTAAGCCTCAAAGCTTGGCTAGTGTCTTGTACAATGTATGTTGTGTTTAGCAAAATAGAGGATTATGACACGTAGGTCTTTTATGTACGCTTTTTTATTTCAAAAGTATTACAAACTATTGCTTTTTGTACTAGTTTTTAAATTTCCACTGAATTTTACGGACATTCTTTAAGGCAAATTGAGACTGGTCTTTTTTTTATGGAAAGCACTTTTTATAGGGCTAATAATTAAAAAGTTTATTTGCTCTTGCAAGTTTTTGCAATGCACAGTGTTCTGCTGAACCGTTTTTAAGATTGTTTGCAATAAAAATTACCAGTGCAAAATTGGTAGTTGCTTTTTCAAACACAATGTATTATTTATAATGCGAGGAGTTGTTTGAAATAAAAATACCAGTAGTGCAATGAATAGGCTTGTGATGTATAGATGACACCATTTTACATTTTGACCACTTCGGGCTTTTCAGGAGTGAGCAAATTTCGCACAATCGGCAGGTTTAGGTATGCAAAAATGGTGCAAGGGCATTAATATTAAGTTGTTGTCAGCTTGTTCATGTAGTGATCACTACACAACATGTACAAATCAAGCTGATTTGCATATTCATAAATGACCAATTTCTCCTTGGCCACCCCATGATATTGAATCTGTCATTCTGTTTTCAAATAAGAGTAGACCAAATATGCCATTTTTAAATTCACAAATCAGTGGTTTATTTGCTTCATGATGGGTTTGTGCATTAGTGCCTGGACCAGTGGCTACGTTACTTAAGCCATTAATGAGGAATTCCTGTTCTTTGACAAACCAAAGATTGAACAAACTTATAATCTAGAAGCACAATTGTAAACCATCATGCTTAGTTTTGGTAAAAGTGTTATAAAGAGTTTTATGAGTAGACAGCCCTGGTCAAACAGCTTGCAAGTTTGAGTCAGACTCAAGATTGTGCATTCAAAAGTAACCCTCCTTTTGTACAATCGGCAATTCTTATTTACAATTTAAAGAGATCAATTTAATTGTAAATCAGCAGAAAAAATTGTAAGTCTCTTGCTTGTTTTGATTCTCTTGCTGCACTTTTATTTTACAGTCAACACAGAAACTCAAGACATTGGATGAATTCTTTTTTTAACCATAAAAATGGCACGTTGGGTTTGACAGATTTCAAATCTGGTGCTCAGTTGTTTTTGAAAACAAAGTTGCATTTGAAGCAAGACACTTAGCAGAAGCACGATTGGAAGCTACGACCATCAGGAATCTTGATCAAAAGTTGTTAGACTGTCATCCTAGGCTCGATAGCTAAGTTGGCAGAGCAACTGCACAATGCTTGGAAGACTGCTGGTTCGAATCCTTCAACAAAAATAAAACTGTACTAATTTGGGTTCGGATTTTTGCCAGGTTTCTCTTTAACCATGGAATAGCTTAATATGCTGCTCCGGTTGAATTTTGTTTCCAGTCAGGAATTTTGTCTTAGCTGTGAATTGTAGAATGAAATGAAATTTGAAGAGGGGTTTTAATGACATTTGCATGGTTTTGCTTTACTTGGTTTTCATTGCAAGTGCTCTGAAACAGGTGTGCTTACTTGTTGAGCAACAAAATTAATGAAACCTCAGTCAAAAATTCTTCTTTAAATTTGTTGTGGTTTTCACCAGTTCACCCCGTCTTGTACCCCAATGTAAACTTGGCATAGTTACAGTGTAGTGAGTAGAGTGCTTAAAAAGGTAAATATTTCTCTAAGAAATTCCATTGGAGCTGTGTGGATTTTTCACAGAGGGAGGAGCTCTCTGTTTTTCCAAGACGCCTGTCACCAGATAACCCAGAGCTTCCCTAACAGTAGTTTCATTTTTCTTTCCAGAAATTAGACTTCTAATTAGAAGAAAGGAAATTGTGTGTGGATATTGTAGCGGCAACTTCCCGAGCCTAGGGGATGCTTGTCTGAGTGTGCCTGAAAAAAAAATTCCACTGTAATTCACTTGTAAAATTAATCTTACAAATTTGTAAATAAGAAAGCCTTACATATCTATGCTGTTGAACCGACACAGCTGTATGTATATTGTACATGAACCTTTTTTTCTCCAATGAGATGTAATTTGAATCGATTATTAAGTGGAAATTGTATCTGAATGGAGTTATAAAATCACAGCACAGTTATTATACCGGTAATTGTCTTGTTTTCAATGGAATAAAGGTTAAATTTTTGTCATTGAGATATATGTGTGTGATGTGCTCACAAGTTATTTTGAGTTTTGTAGGTAAATCCCTGGTTGGTAATGTCCAGCCATTGATAAAAATCCTTCCAAATGTCCCTTCAAGGTGATGTACTCAAGCAAGCCAACTGTGCCCAGTGTGAATACCAGACTATTCACATTCAGTTCTGAGTTCTGCTTGCCCTGAAGAAGGTACTCAGTTACTGAAAGCTCAGCAATTAGGTGTTTCAGAGCACTGATTTTATATTGTATTCTTGTCAATATTATCATCACGGTGCTACGCAGCCCTTCCATATTTCTCTGAATACCAGACTACCGAGGGCAGGCCAGTGAAAGTTTTTGCAATTATTTATTCAAAACAAAAAAAAGTTAACTAGGAATTACATATTTGTTACAAGATGAATTTAAGTTAGGAATAGTTTTGTTTTTAGGCATGTCTCACAGGAACTTAATTTTATTTGTTAACATCATAGATGTTCGGAAAATAACTGACAACTTTTCACTGCTTTAAAATATGAAATACAAAACACTAGAAGATGATACTTGTTTTGAAGTATTTGTTAAAAATTGATATTTTGTAGAGAGCCAGAGGAAAATTGCTTGTATACAACTCTCGCCCCATCCGGTGAATCTGACCGTTACAAAAGAGATATGGACCTGCAAGGGTCCACACGTTTCCCCTCGGACGCGGAAGAGTTACTGACGCATTTTGAGGTTAGATAGTGTGGCAAAATGGAGATGACCAAAGAAATCAGCAAAACTTCAGTCTACCTCCATGGTTTGAATAGGTGCTCATGGTGGGAGAAAAATTAACATTTCCTCGGAGTTCTCTTAACTACAGGGAAAAAAGGAATGTCCACATAAGGTACGTCAAACAAGAGTATGCACACGTTTGAAAAGGCTTTTGCCTTTTCGAAGCCGGCAAACTAAAATAGTGAAGAAACTTGTGGACCCCCCTCGCGGTGTGAGTGTACTTGCGCCCTCATTGTTAAACGTGGGGCATGAAGTCTGGATTCTGCCTCATATGCAGTTTGTCTATGGATATTTAACGCACCAGATCAACGTCTTCGTAACACATATACATAGAAATCATTTTCATATGGCACTAAGTTTGACAGCTGATCGTTGACTGTCCTTCCCGTTCAACGAGTGACAAATTTACTGACATTTTGCGGCGTGGATGATGTCTGTGGGTCTTTCCCAATCTTTGCAGCACGACAAAGAGTAAACGTCTTCGTTGGAAGGTAATATGTCTTTCTTTCTTGAGTTTTAACATCAGTAACAACATCATGTCTGACAAGTGAATGAAATTGAGTTGAAATCTTTAACTGGGCCTAAAAAACTACCGATAGGCCTAGTCGTGTCACGTCGTTCAGGCAGGAGGTTTCACACAGATAGACACTATATTATACGGTATGTAAGGGCCTAATGCATGATCATGATTATGCATCAATGGATGGTGTCAGTCGTGCTATTGTACTTCATGTACATTACATGTAGTTGGCTGGCTCCCACGTGATTGGGGTCTGCTCTTTTGACCATGGGATCAGGCATGTCAGGTCAACTCGGACCCAAACCAACTCCACCATGAACTCTGACCCATACCAACTCGAACCCATGCCAACTCTGGCCCATGCCAACTGGAATCCATGCCAGCTCGGACCCGAAGAAAACTCGAACCCACACCAACTCGGACCCAATACTAACTCAGACCCAAAGCCATCTGGGTCCCACGCCAACTCGGACCAATGACCAACTCAAACCCTCATCAACTCAGACCCACCCTAATTCAACTCGGACCGTGCGAGCCTTAGACTATTTGAGCAACTGTGTGAGAATGCTTGGATAATAAATGTGAGGCTTTCCCGAGTTCGCACAGAGCAAGGACACAGCAGGGACTGCTTTTGGATCCCCCAATATTCTTGCTTCTATAGATGTTCTGTTTTGCAACTTAGATGATTTTCGCCTACATTACATGTACTTAGCAGTTCTTTTAAGCAGTGTACCAGATAATTGTTTAAAACTTCCATCAAACTCTAATCATTCCCGTTATTAAAAATTTGGGGTGTACTGTATCCACTGAAAAATTGTTGTGTATTGTGATAATAATCAATTAATAACTTTAAAGACACCTTAATTGGGGATTTTCTGAGATTTGCTCAGGTGAAACGTGCACGTGGTGAACAGTCCACCAAGTTTGTGTCAAATTGAGGTTGCCACTGTTAAGGAATTTTGGATCACTTTTCATGGTATTGAAACTGTGAGTGAAAGCTTTAAAATGTGTAAGCCTCTTATTTCCCTCATACTTTTTCAAACTCGATTCCTGGATGTTTAATTTCAATTCATCTCCTAAATTCATGATTTTTTATATCTTACGTTTAATGTTGTCTCTTAAAGAATTTCATACCGTACCTTTCCTGGGAGTCATTTTGATTTCATCATCCGCTATTGCCGAATGCACAATACATGAAAAATTGTCATTTTGGGAGAGTATGAACATAATAAAATAACGTTTCATTTTCAGGTTCATTCAAATTTTTCACATGATTGCATATTATCTTTAGCATTTTTATTTCTCGAAAACAGGATGAAACAAGATTCGTAGACATGCACATGAAATGGTATAATTACTCTTGGCCTACACTCACAAAAAACTAAATTTTCATTTATTCAGATTTTCAATAGTAAAGCATGTTTCCATTCCAATGGAAATAAAACTTTGTGCCTATACTGCATCAGAAAACAGTACTTTACTTCTGACCTTTGTTGGTACCGGTAAGATTTAGATGTCAGTCTAATATCTGAGTTTCTAAAAAAACTATAGGATCTGGTAATCATTCACACACATTGATGGTGTTGTCTGTACCAACACCAAGGGATTTAATCTGATGCATGGCACTGACTCATAAAAGGTGACGAGTTCATTTAGCATCCTTTGATGACACAGAATTTAAAACACTCCTTTGGTTGGGTCTGAGTTGGTGTAGAATGGATCCAAGTGGGCTATGGGTCCAAGTTGGTTATGGGTCCAAGTTGACTCAAAACCATATTCTGTCTGTCTGTCTGTCTGTCTGTCTGTCTGTCTGTCTGTCTGTCTGTCTGTCTGTCTGTCTGTCTGTCTGTCTGTCTGTCTGTCTGTCTGTCTGTCTGTATCATGAAGTTGGCAAAGCATCCTGGGCTAAGGG
This sequence comes from Acanthaster planci, assembly GCF_001949145.1. Next base: position 1,686,680 of record NW_019091386.1, on the reverse strand, counting down.
AAACATCACAGCAACCTGTGGAGAGGAGACGATGCCAAGCAGTTACATACATACTCTTAGAGGTGGGAGGAAAACCCCAGAGAAAAAGTCTAGGTGCCGGGGGTAACACCCACGGAATTAGGTACCGGTACTTGTACAGTGTACATACACGGTACTAGTAGGGACTGAAAACCTAATCCACATGTGAACTGAGCTGGGATTCGAACCCAGGCCGCAGAGGTGGAAAGCAAGCAAACAACCATTGCATCAACTTTAACTTTAGGAAAGAGTTCCATACACAGACATCACTTGACACCTTGTGTATAAACCCAGTGTGACTAAATAACAAAATTCTAAGTATTTTGTAAGTAAACACTTCAATATTTTCCCTGCTAAATTTGACATCTTATGACGTTACCGGTACTTCCTAATGGTTACACCACTTTAGGGAAACATAGTGATGTTTGTACATATACATGTACATGTATATATACATGTATGTATCTTGCAACCACTTAAATATCAAACAAAATAATATGCTATACCCGGTATATTTGTATGCCAGGTGTTTTAAACTAAACAATTTTTTTCCATTATCTACATGTACATGTAAATAATAATTTTCACATGTGTTTAACCTGAAAGGTTCAAACTGTAAGCCCTATCCAGTAGGAATGATTTCTAAATCAGTTTAACTGCTGTTAAAATGCAAAACCCACAAAATAAGGTACTGTTTATGTGCTGAACAGGTCTAGCACATCAGTAGGCCTACATGTACCAGTACATGTATGGTTGTACATACATGTACATGGACTAAAAATGTCTGCAGAGTCTGTGGAATATATCCTAATAAACAGAGGAGGTTCTGTCCTGCCTCACAGTGATCAGAATCAAAGTTGGCAATATGTGTGACATCCTCTGCCAGCAAAATGCATCATCCACCAGACATGATTCTATGCTAATCATCACTTTGCAGATCAGAAATAATACAGGGGAGTGAGATTTCAACTTTTTGTGTGTGTTTAGATGTTGACCCTGAATTTCAGCTTTTTTGTACACCTGGTCTGTAAAAAGGTATGGAGACTTTTTACATTTCATCTTTTTGCTAGTTGTTTTCAGCTTTAATTTTAAGTGCTCACTCACACCCCTGATAATCATGAGAGTCATCAAATTCATATTTTTAATATCATTTTAAAGCAAAGGTACCGTATGATGTTTACACATTTAAATAAAAAAGTTTAAAAAATACGTTGACATACTTCTCCCAAAAAAAAAAAAAGAACCCATTTTATAATTTTTTTCCAGATCTACATGTATGTTCTTTTTTATATCAGTTCCCCATATTTCTTCAGCATCAGGTGTAGCTGTCTAAAAACTAAATACATGTAAATACCCAAGTGAATAAATCTACTCTAGTTCATTGGGGAAGACCATTTCAGGGAGTGATTGATACATGTACGGTGCAGCTGTTATTGTTGTCTCTTGGGTATCTCAAAGTATCTGTTTAAGTTGAGCATCAGGTCACAGGGCTGTAAAGACGCCTCTGCTTTGTGGAAGGTACAATGTATTTTGTCGACAAGCTGTGAGTGACGATGATTAAATCTGCTCATTGAATGAGTCTATTCCTTGTGCGTACAAGTACTGCACATGTACATGTATTTATGCATCTCACGGATAATGCATACATGTACGCGTATGGAGTATACATGTACATGTTAATACCAAGGTAGCGGTACACTGTACGTGTAGGTGGGACAGTCTTTGTAAAGTCCCGGCAAATGTTTAAACAATACATTAAAGTTCTGCCAAACATTTATCAAATTGAATGCAAAATTCCATCCGTATTTTAAAGCTTGATGCAGCTACATGTACAGTGTACATTAACTTTACACGTAGGTTTGTCAGTTTGTCTTATTATCTCTATTATCATGATTATTATACCATTTTAATTCAAGTTAAGACAGAACAGCCTTTAAGATTCAACCAATTTTGACCTTCAGTTTTGTAGTGCAGAGCCCTGATAGGGACGATATGGTCTGGAAGACCAGAAACTGTTTGTTTTTTTCATGCAGTTACTGAGAATTTTTCACAAATGTATGCCATCGGCAAAGAAATGGGAGTTCACCCCCCAAATTACTGAAAAACATTGTGTGATCAGTGCAGATTTTTTCTTTGAGCTGTGGAAACTTTGCAAATTTAATGGCAGAACCTCTTTATAATTTTGATTGGTGCCATGTTCCATTTTTTTTTCATGCATTTTTTTGCCTATTCCAAGAAATTTATTATCAGACCTTTACATGTAGGTGTGTGTGCATACTTGTGATCCGGTGTACACATGTATTACATGTCCATCTGAGAAAAATATTAGACCTTCAATCAAATTAATATTTGAGGAGAATCATGCTTTCTCGAATAACATGAAAAACAGGAAATTATATCTATAGGCCCTACACATCCATTCCTTTCCCGTTCCTGCAGGTACATTACAACAGGTACCGCACAGTATCAGAGAGAGAAAAATAATTCAAGTGATCTGAGGATCCAAGGGCAAACAGCCTGAGTGGCTTTGGAGGTTTCGTTAGTGCTTCTATTTCCTTAGAGAGGATGAGGCTTTTCAATGGGTCCCTTCCTGATTTTTATCAGTGGCCTTCGTTCCTCCAATGCTGTTGTGGGAGGCAAGGGGGAATTTGTAACATAGAACTTTCTTTTCACCAGTGATCTGTTCCTGACCCAAATGACTGTCGATGGCTTTGTTGACATCAGTTCATCAAAAGCCCTACAGGTTGCATTTGTAGTGGGGAGAGGTATAAATACCCTCTTTAATATATAAAAACAGGGTCCCTGATATTGTCAGTGCCAAACAAAGACTCAGTCATAGGCATCAGGAGCACTCGCCCACACAATGGGCAACCTCTAGTCTCCCAGGGCACTAAGGTCTGACCTGAAAGTGAGGTCATGTGTCCCCTGGGGTTGTTGTCTTACAGTGGCTGCTCAAATCAAATGATTTGTAACTGCAAATCTATGGTACCGGTGTATATATAGATTTGTAGTTTAGGAAATTGCTAAATATTGATCAGCCTTGACTATTTGTGAAAACAGTGTCATGCATTCAGCAAAGTGGGTGTTTCTGGTACATTACATGTACATGCACATGTACAAGAAGCGGAGTTTTGTACCGGTATCAGTTGAGGAAAAACGGTACATGGTACTCACTCAAGTTTTTTATTTTATTATAATTCAGGTTATTTCCACTTGATTGCGACCCGAAGGTAGAATTATGAAGTGGTTACATGACAAATATAATTGAATACATTTAAAAATGCAGATTGTATAGGACACATACGAAAGCACTATAAAATATTAAAAAAGGTCCGTGAATAAAAAACCCAACAGTACACCCAACAGTAAAAATGTACAAAGAGAGAAAATTGACATACAATGCAAATACGGGCAATTCACAATAGCGCACCTCCAAGAGTTTGCAACGCGTTGGCCAATCACAATACGTGAAAACCTGCCAACCCTTTCCAAATGCGCATTGGGTCGACAGATTTTGCACATTGTGATTGGCCAATGCATTGAAACCTCTTGGTGGCGTGCTATAATGAAACGCCCGTATTATATTATATTAATATGGGTACTGGACATCAATTTATAAATCGTGTCTTTGATACAGGCTGCTGTCTAAAGGAAGATCAAACCTTGAGTGCATCATTCAACAATCTGGTCAAGTATTGGATGGGACTGTTATTAATTCTAGCTGTAGAGCCTTGATGGTTGTCGAAAATGAACAATTATCTTAAAGTCATGAAATGACATTACTAGATTTTGGGAACCAGTCAGAGAACTTGTTCAAACGATAAGTTTTTAGAACAAAGTTAGAACACAAGTTTTTCCTTCTTTCACTCAACGACTCCAAGTCCAATAAAAGCAAGGCCTGTTCATAATTACAGTAGTTTCTATTAAGTATTCTACCACCTAAACAGACACATTACTACAATTACAGAATCACTTTTGTAATGACGCACATGTATATGTGTACACCTCTGCACTCATGGAGACCATACAAGTTACGGTAGAACCAATGACGATTTGAAAATAATTTACAAATTATACATGCGCGTGTATGTGTTTGTTACAGGACCATACATGTACAGTACGTGGACAGTGATTTTAAAATCTACCCCCAGTACTGTACAAGCCCCCCAATCAATGTACATTTACATATGCGGAATCCTATGGTACATGTACATGTAGCAAGGATGCTGCATATTTACTGATGGCTGTGATGCAGTCTTGAACAAATGTCAGTTTGCACAGTGTATGTTACATTTGTTGGCCAAGTTTTTGCTCACATACATGTACATGTATTTCTGTGCACATGAGTGTGACGCATACATGTATGTATTTCTGTGCACATGAGTGTGACGCATACATGTACATGTACAGTACGTACCCTTTACGCGTGTATGTTTTGACTGCAGTGCAGTCCCGTGGGTTACTTCAATCCCTTTAAGAAAAGTTATTTTTAAAATTTATTTTTAAAATCTAACTTTTGAACTACAGACATCTTGTACATCAACGTTTGCAAACCCGCTACATGTATGTATAAATTTAAGTGTTAAAACATGGAGGAATAAAACACACAGAGCAGTTGACTTCCTCGTAAAAAAAAATGCGCAAGTTTCAGCATCACATATTCACGGCACACAGAAAGCGTAGGGTACAGGTAGTTATGTGGACTGTGCATTATGTTTTTTCACCCATGGCCTTGTGATGGGCAAAGCTGATTCATGTATTCAGTACTGGATTGGGCCTTGTTGTCTGCCTTGTTTGGCTGTTCATTGCAACCTGCCTGTAGTAAGTGGACATTAGGGCTGTGCTGAATATCCGAATAACCGAATATTCGATCAATTGTCAAATATTTGAATATTATTTTTCAAAGTTGAATGCTCAAATGCAAAACTCCTGAAAAGATGGGAAAATTTTCCATTGTTTTAAATGAGAAAAAGTATGGAAGCTTGTTTCAAGCAGATTCAAATGAAAAGCATCAGAAATCTTACAATGATTAAAAAGTACCGTAAACTATTCATTAAACAATTTAAAAGGTATAGAAATTTTCAACAGGGCAAGAAGTCTTGTTCATCTCTTCAGTCTTGATACGTGTAAATCACTGGAGATACTCCTAGATGTGAGAAGCTATTATATTGATCATAATGTACATGTACAATTTTGTGTCATTGAAACTAATTTTGTATATGGTGTGTTCATCAACGATCTGCCGGTCGGTGGGACCGAATGTTCCGATATTCCATCAAAATGAAGGTCGAATATTCGAATAGGGAATTATTCGAATTGACTCAGCCCTAGTGGAATTCCATGTTCTGTAGCCTAGCTCATACCGGTACCTGTACCGGTATGGTACACTTAGCCTGGGAAGATGTAAGCACATGTACAGTGTATGTGATAGACCACAGAAAATGAAATTTGTTGCTACTGGTACTTACAAGGATGCTTGACATGCATGTTTACCTTCGCCTTTGCAATCTGATTTATTTTTGTAACCTGGCCTTGCCTGTTTGGGGCTTCCATGTCGGTGGACAAATGGGGACATTCTTGCCGCTGGGGGAATTTAATTAGCCATCCTTGTTCCTGCAATCCAGTGGCTGTACCACATAAATCAAATACCAGTAGGTCCTGACTTGTAACGATGAAAATGTTTGATTGGCAAGCTCAGTGACAGTGCTGTTCCTCAGGAATGTGTTGTGAATTCTTCCTTATACTACAACTTACCGGTAGTCGTCCTGCATCTAGTCGTCCTGCATCTAATCCGTTTCCGGGAAGAACGGCGAGGAGGAAAAAAGGTACCGGGCAATTTACTAGAGACCTCAGTAAGTTACAGTGAATGCATAAGAGGACTTCAGAGGGAATTTTGTGTGCGTTGTCACTTTTCACAAAGTGCAGGTTGTGCAGGCATGGCATACATACACGTACATGTTGCGTGGACCTCTGCACAAAAGAAGTCCACATAATGTAGGGTATGATGGCATTGTGTGGACTTACACATGTCCACACAATGTTTTCCCCTCTCTGAAAAACAGTTTCGTATCATACAAGTACCGATACATGCTACCAGTAAATTTGACATTTAAATCTCCTTCCCCCCCACAAAAAAAAGTATGTGCGATTGGATGATGAGATGAGGACGTGAAGAAAGCTTGAAGATTTAGCTTTAAAAGCTTTAAAAGTATCTTTGTCAGTGTTGGAGTTGAGTCCACAGCCTCTGAGACCAAGGCTGAGTCAGAGTCTGGGGTCTGCAAAGCCAAGGCCATTTAAGGCTGAGGTTACAGCCTTTGAGGCCAAGGCCAGTTATTACACATACATGTATGTATACACGTTTAATGTAACAACATGCACATGTATGTATTTTTGGTACTGTTGGATTCACCTAGATCCACAAGAAACTGTTGTATACATGACATGACAATAGCCCCAATTATTTTGTCTAAGAAAAACTACCAAAACAAACAACAAAACAAGTGTTGTGTTTCATTGATTAGTTGGGCCTACTTTCAGTTTAACATTGTGAACAACCTGGTAAACAAATCCAAATGGGCATAATTGCATACATGTACATGTACCTCTTGTTTGGCAGGTGTTGCAAAGTTCAATTTTTATATTTCTCTCAACAAAGTAAGAGTATTGAGTCCTGGCCTCAAGGCCCGTCTTGAGGCCGAGGCGGGCCTCGAGACCTCCGACACTGATCTTTACAGTACATCTTAAGAATTACATGTACATGGATTGTACAGTATGCTTACATTTTACCATACACTTTACACGTGTACATGTCAATATACATGTACTGCTACATGTGTACCATACACACAACACAGAGATACATACATGTATAAGATTTGTCATTGTACGGTACGTACATGTACAGTATATGCATACCTGCCAAGTCTCACCATTAGGCGTGTGACACAGGCATTTTGACCAAATCTCACGTTCACATGCATCAAGCTCAAAATCTCACGCATTCTGCAAATGATGACGATAATTCACAAAAACTCACGCATTGGACAACGAGGTCGGTCGCCTACATCAATTTGCTTTCTCTGTACTGTACTGTACACGCGCATTGCACTGTATTACAGTATTAGTCTTCAGTCAAGGCTCACCTGGACACATGGCGCACACATGAGGAAGACTGGCTGTGCAGAGCGAGTGGCAAAGCTCGTGAATTGTGTGCGTCCTGAGTACACGGGTGGAGCTACTGTAGTTGCCACGCGCGCCTTGACTAACGACTATGCACTACTGATGACTCACATCACGCGCAGGCCGTCTCCGAAACTGGCTTCTAGAGCTTTGGCTAGGTCTATTTTCTCAGCGTCTTCGCGTAGAGTGAAGACCTAGACCTAGGTCTAAACAACAGATCCAGATATAGTATAAATAGATAGGCAACGCATGCTGTACTGCCGCGCTATAAATTTTCCATTCTGTTGTGGACGGGTGCTGTAGAATGTACATGTAGTACATGGGCCATGCACTCAAACTTTTTCCAAATTTTGTCATTGACATTTTGTGTAAATGTTAACTAGAAAACGTCATTTTCACGACACAGTTGAAAACATCGTAATGTGATTTAGTTTTGCGATTTTTTAAAAAGAATTTTAACAAGCCCGAAGAGATCCCAAGCATTTCATGCATTAACTTTCATTTGGTTTTGATGATGTCACCATGAATATTTTATTTAAATTATGACGTCACGATATGATTATGCATTATAATGGACGTGGGTTTCAATCAGACAAAACAATCTCACGCATTGGAATTTATGAAACTCGGCAGGTCTGGTATATGTATGTGTACATACATAAATTCATGGACCATGCATTTACGGTACATGTACATGCTTGCAGATCTGAGCAGTCAACAAGGATCCATTAGATTGTAATACACACAAGCAGGCATACATGTAATTACCTGACGGGGGCGAATTTTTGCTTTTGCACTGAAAGTTACCGGGGTACATGAGAAACGTGCATGTACATACATGTACATGTAGGGGATCCAGGGTAGAGTTTGATTCGTTGGGCTTTGTGCAAGACACACCAAGCCTCGTCATTATCAGAGACAGCCAGTGAATAAATTCACTGGAGACCGTTGTGTAGATTTTTTTTTCACTGACAAGTGCAATGATGACAAATTTCTCATCTACCAGTACATGTAGAATTGTGCTTAGGCAATTGTTGCAGTAACATCTCCTTACATGTAGTTCTCTCCCCTGTCCCTTTCCATTCTCCTCATCTCTCTTCTCCATCCTCCCCACAAACATGTTGATGACGCATGTGGCCGGTCGGGTGCTCCCTCGTAAACTATGGTGCAATTCCAGTCAATTTCATTCACCTTTACTTATTCATTACGACGTGAAGAGGCTGCTTGTTGATTGTAAACAGGGATGCCATCTCGTCGCCTGGATTATCACCGATATACTTCATTCCATTCTGTCAGCTTGTTTTAGTCCCTGAGCCATCTTCATTGCGATTGTCGTTATTGGGAAAGAGATACTCTACTGTAATTGTAATTGGGTCGTTTCCTGATGTATGTACATAACTACTGCCAAATCAGCAACATCAGTTACAGGACCTTTTACATTTAGGAATCAAATGGCTTGAGTAACAAGTACTCTATGTTGCTAATGACGTCAAACGTGCCAGCATCAATACATGCACAAGTACATGTATTCATGTCATGTACGTACATTACATGTACCGGTAGATGTACTGGCACATGTATTTTTTCTTTACTTCTTTTCTGTGCACATGTATATGTACATTTAGTTTTCTGGGAAAAAAAACAACAATTTCTTTGAAAGAGTGACAAGTACCAAGTACGTGTACTGTACGTACCAGTAGGGAGCGCTACATTGTACATGTACATACAGGTACATGTGGAAGGAAAGTGTGTCTGTGATCATATTTTGTGTTAAAACTGTGAATATAGGGGTTCATGTATTCATCTTTGTTCATGAGAAGAGAATGTTGACCAATGGCAGAATTTAGCAAGTACATGTAGGTAAGATCAATCTTGTAAACGAGGGTGTTTTTCGCAATATAATGTTAAGTGCATAATCTTTAATTTCCAATCAAGTAATTCAAATTACCAGCCAGGCATATACCAGTGCATGTACCAGTAAGAACAGTTAAAAGTCAATTTCGATGATGTACAAGTACATACTGGTACATGTAAGTATCCCTTGTTAAATACAAGTCAGGTGTGACAGGGTCAAAGAAATGTCCCAAGTTGGACCCCACATAAATAGAATGATCCATTTACATGTACCGGTACATTTGTACGTGTATGTTCAAAGAGATCAAGTAAGATCCTGGTTGAGGTCAGGAAAGGACAGCAATTGTTATAGTGACTGACTGATGGAGTGAAAGAGTCCATGAGGTCACACACTGTACATGTACTCATACTCCCGCACCGAAGTTGTGGGGACATACATGTACCGGTACATTGTACTCTCAACATTTCAACTAACTGTACGTATGCATTTTGTGGGGACCGAAAAGGTTGTGGGGACATTTTAACTTGGTTCAAATTTTCCCTACCCCAGTATGCTCCTATGAATTGACCTTATTCAAGGGGAGGTCCATGTATGTTGTAAGGTACATGTACATGTACAGTATGATACATGTAGTGCTGGTCTGCATTACGCGCCAAGGTGTGTCCAAACTAATCTCTCTCGGAGAGGGTTTTTTTTCTTTTTTTTTTTAGAAAGTTGTTTTCCTGTGTCTGGTGAGACAATACAAATGTGAGTAGTTGTTGCAGGTAGTGGCTCAGCGATTTAATTCTGATGGTTTGGAATTGCAGTGCATGAATGTTTTCTCAATATAATTAATCCATAGAGTAAATGTACATGTGTGTACTGCAGTGGAATTCAATGTGAACTCTTGCATTCAATTTGTGTGGAAGATGTTTTCCTCCCGGTACGGTAGAAGTTATATACAGTGTACTCTACAGGTGAATTAAGTTACATGTACATACCAGTACCTGAGCATGAGAGGCCATGACATGGGTGACTTTTAAAAGATGCTCATTACACATGCATGTCAATTGCCATGTATTGAGGTTTTAAGTACCGTGTACAGCGTATATGAGGCACATAGACCATTGATAATGCTATAGGAATGTTTCACGAAACATGAGGCGAAACTGATGAGTAAAATCCTTGGGAATTGTTTGTGAATTATTAACTCTCATGTACATGTACATGTACTTTCACTTTTTCATCCCAAAAGGTACATTTATGGTTTACATGGATGAAAGGGAATAAATGAGTGTTGGGTCGCTTGTAAACTTTAAAAGTTTAAAAGAGGAGGATTAAGGTTCAGGCTCCAGATGGTCAAGCTCATAATCCCCACCCGCTGGCCTGACTTAGAGATTCTAAAATTCAAATCCTGAATGTAGCAGTACATGTACATACATGTACATGTATGTGTATGTTCAATCGTACCCATGTATGTACATGTAGCTTGAGTGAGAGCTCAACACAGTATTGAAGTTGGTCAAAACAGCAGGTTTTTTTGTTTTTTTTAAATCAAACAAGGTGTGTACATGTAGGCACAATTCAGGTGTTCATTTCAGTACAGTATATACTGTAGACTGGACATGTACATGTACGTGTACATGTATTCACTTACAGAGCCGTATGATAGGTAACGGTACATATTGTACTAGTACATGGGTTATTCCAGAAATTAAGGGTCCAAATTTGTGTTGTGTCCCTGGCTCACATGACATACATGTAGGATTTTGTAAGTTCAGAACACATTTTCTAATTTCTAAAAGCGATGAATTTAATGCAAGTTTTATATGTATATTGTACATGCCGAACCAGCAATAATACATGTAATTTTAAATCAATTTCAGTGGTATTTCCATGTCAAATAACAAAGGTCAGATGTACATACCGTAACAGGAACAGGAAAATATCACACTTCTGGACCCCTAATTTCTAAAATTACCCACATGTACTTTACCCCAACTCCACCCTCCTTCATGACTTAAAGCATTATTGATTCTAATGGGTGAACTATTAGTTTGAAGTATTTTGCACTCTGTTGGCATTGTGTTCTGATGTCAGTATGTGCATGTACCAGCCCATGTAATGTACATGTATGTACCATGCCGATACATGTACATGTATATGCAGGAAGAAATTGAAATATTTATCTTGTGCCATTTCAGCACTAATAATCGCCCCCAAAACATGCCCTTTGTGCACTAGTTCCAAGGACACCAGGAGCCTGACCTTACATTTGTTTACTGTCCTGAATTGATTTGGGACCTGTTTGTTTTATTTTGTGGCCCCGCCCTTTACATCAACAAAAAAGGCAATTGATTGACAAAAACCCATGCATACATGAACAGGTAGAACATGGTGTGTCATAAAAGAATCCTACATGTAGCCTCACATGACATTGCCAAGGGGAAGTACATGTAGGGTACATGTATGCCCACAGGTGTACGTATTTTACCGTTTAGCTTACACTACTGGGAGATGGATATAATTAACATCCAGATGTGATTGCTTGGAGAGTATGTGACCTTTTGACCTTCCAATGCCACTCTTGCACTTGTAAGACTCTCACATGGAAGGCCTATTTGCAATGCTCTCATGGTGGATTGCTACCTACCAGCATCTTTTTCTTTCCTCTGTGCAGAATTTGTTAGCCACCCATCTGCAGTTTTTTCTTTCCTCTGTGCAAAATTTGTTTTCCCCAACCTTCTTAGGTGTTTTCATCCCTTGTTCCTATTTCTTTTCTTTTCTTCTCTCTTTTTTCCTTTTGCACCAGTGCTCTGGTCATGTAAACCAATCAATAGCGAAAAGGGCTACCCAAAGGCAGAACTTTTGACAGGAGTCGATTTTTTGGTGGACAAGTCAGCTGTCATTCCCTGAGCACTATTGTACTGGCTGCTACAGGAAATTGTCAAATTTCATCACATCCGAGGCTCCAACCCTTGGAAAAAATTTCTGGGGGGGAAAAAAAGAGAGAAAAGCATATGATTCAGGGAAGGGTACTTGCTGAATGTATCCTGTCGGGACAGGAGGGGGGATCTTTTCCCTGAGTCACTGCTTGGAGCTAAGCGGTGACAGGGGATTGAGGTTCGATCAGGGTAGGGAGGGGGTGGTGTTGGACCCAGTTCCTTTGGCTGGATGCCAAGGTCACCGGCAGGGTGACTCAGCGGGCTGGGTCTTTGTTGATAAACACTGAAAGGGGATCAAGGGGGGGAGGGTTGAGGTCTAACTTCTGACAACCGGATCTTCCTTCCTTACTTCCAGACGGGGCAGTTCAGTGGTCAGGGAAACCTGCAGTGATGCACGTAGCAAGGTAGACAAGATTCTGGCTTTCTGTCTGCCACTGGGTTGGAGGCGAAATCTTTGTCTGCCGCAATGTTAAATTCTGAAAAGTGGAAAGCACTACTGGAGTGTTTCTGCTAAGTCTTTTTACGATAAGTTTGGACGGTGCTGTGAGTTTTATCCAGCTGTCTGAGGGTAAGTACAAACAGAAATTGTGTTAAATCATATATTTATCTCTAGCAACTAAAAAAGTTACAGAATCATTGACGTTGCACTCTGGGAAACTTGTGGGAGAAAAAGAAGAAAAAGGTATAGAAAGAGGAAAAGGGGATGAAAATTGTCAGAAAATTAAAAATTGCCATGAAATGCTTCCAATTGGACCCTCATCTGTTAATGGTTTTTCAGTCTGCTAGACAGTACTAAATGAGTATTTTTCCCCATTGCAACCCATAGAGCTGTACCTCCTTTTGAACAAACTCAGGGTCCAGAACGTTCCATACTCAGTTTTTTTGTGGACTACAAATATCATCGTCCCTAGTTTCTCTCATTGCTGTTGAAAATTCAGTCCAAGGAGTCCAACTCATTAGGGTCCCTCTCACAACAAACAGTACCGTACTTACAGCAAATGGCAAATCATTCTTAGTAATATCTTGGATAGCATCTTGCGGTTGCGATAGCTGTACATGTAGATCTTCATCATATGTCACTGGTGCTGCAAGACTGGTTGATTGTGCGGCCAACGGTTCATCAGTTTACCACCAGTCAGTCACCTTTCTTCTCTGATACATGGCTCTGGGGGGATTTTTGTAAGGAAGTACCCCCGGTGCAGTATGGGTGGAGTCTGATGTCCATGACTTTCTTCACATTGAAGGACTGTGCCTACCCGATAAACACATTTGCCCAAGGCAAAAATCCACAGATACTAGCTGCCAAATGTATCGTACACGTGTACATTTTAATGTTCTTGTATGAAAATACATGTACTATTTCCAAGGTTGGTTGTTTTTTTTTCCATTAAGATTATTTATTAGTTTTTATTACAATCAAAATTGACATTTTAAGAGAAGACAAGTCTCCTTTGTCGCACCTGCCAATGTGATGAACCATTTAAATGGGCTGGCCCAGTCTGACTCACTGACTACTCGTACAAAATGGAGTAAACATTCCGTGGAATAAACATTTCATGACGCAGGCCTCGTTCTCCGCTGCCCCAGCCCCTTAAACCTTAACATCCTGTGCAGCGGTTTTCCCCCGAGAGTTAACAGATACCTCATGGCACACCTGGCTGTCAGTGGTGCGTCGCCGAACTGCACACCGCATGACTAAAGGGCTCTGTAGCTACGTGCACTGTCTACTGGAGTGTGTGCCGTTTGTTGTGATGCAGCAAGGTATGGGCAGGTATTCATTGCACTGACAGTTTCAGTACCTTTCGCCGTACGGCCTGAGGCTGACGTTGACCTGCCGTCCTCCGAGCTGGAAGTGGTGAGAGTCATGCCTGTAAATGTACATGTACTTGTGCTCTTGATATTCTCTGGATACTGGAACAAAACTGAATAAAAACGATTGCCTAATGTACATGTACATGTACATTAGGGTATAGTGAATTTTGAATCTATTTTTAGGTTGGGCAAAGTTGAAATTTTTTTTTAACGCGGTAGGTCTTACATGTAAATATCGCCGGGACATCATTCTAGCCTATTCAGAACTTAAAATTCAAGCTTTTTTGAAATTTACTATACCCTAATGTATGTGTGTTGGCTGAAAGTCGATGCTGTTGAGCAGAATCTTTTACAGCAGTTTTTTCTCTCAGTAATGTGCAATATTGAACTCCATGAGATGCCCCTTGTACCATACAGGTACCGGATCCCTATAAATGTACATTGCATATTTATCAGTATAGAAAATGGGGACGTCTTGAATTGGTGCAGAAAGTTGGGTTGATAAATATTGCTGATTTGTGCACGTATTAAACATGCATGTACGTGCAAGCATTGATACAAAGGTTGGATTGCTTGCAACGTTCTTACATGTAATCGCACATTTAAGACTGGCCAAGCACAAATTTACCAGTATTCCCTTATTTAAAAAAGAAAACTGAATGTGAGGCTTAGAATCAAAATTGCGTCACCCCTCAACAGATTACATTTACACTGAATAATTATGCTAGAATCAGGAAACAAGATCAAACATTTCTGCCCCGAAAACTTCTGACGCATATGTACATGTACGTGTACTTGTGCTTCGGTATTTAAAAGAAACCGCTCCTGCATGTAATTTGTAAATGTACTGGTACATGTACCGGGTACATGTGTATGTGTACGCATGCGCCCCCCCTTCCCCCATCAGGAACAGTGGAAAAATGAATTGTGTACATTGTCACCTGAGCCAAAACCTGCAATCCAACACTCCATGCACACAGCCCTGCAATATCCTGTCAGCGAAGCCCGTCTCAATGTTCGGTAAACCAGTAAGGTGTGCATATTATAGACATTGTGTTGTCAGCACTTTCCAAGTTTAACGTACTGTACAATATAGATGTCCCATCTTTACAGGTTGAATCAAACAATTTACAATGTACCGTTCCTCTACTCCTTGCTCTGTGATCTAATGGTACATGTACCAGTAAGCTCTGTGATCAAAATAATACGAGAAATGTATACATATACTTCCCCGAGAGTGGCAGGTTTTGATCTGCTTAAATCTTTGCTGGGTCCAGCACATGTCCAAGGTGCTAGGAAACAATTGATGCAGTTGGCACAATGTTTGATTAGAAGGTTTTTTTGAATATTCATATTGTCTGAATAAAAAATGTAGTTTGAATTATGCAGGTAGAATCCTGCCTGTTATTTTTATCGGCTACTCTCTTTGTCTGGTATCATTGCTTCCTGAGTTGGAGCTACTGGTACATGTGTGTACAGTGATTCATTTTATAAGGATATCAGCTGGAGCATTGAGTACGTACACCAGATTTGTCAGACCCAAACATTTCGAAATTGTGACAAGATTTTCACATGGAAGCCTTGCACGTGCATGTACATGAACGTAATTCAATACTTGTTGATATTTCAGCTGGCAAAAACCAAGCTACTGTACTTAAAGGCTTTATGTGTGAATTTCTGAATTCTGACAACTCTACTGGTACGGATGTAAAATGTACATGTAAATGTTGAAGTGTGCAGCTTTAAGAAGGACAGCTACACGGACCGGTAGGTAAGCCACCAGCATATACGTTGCATGTTTTTGTTGGCTACCAAGAGGGCTCTTCATGAAAAATGGCCGGCTACACTGGGGAGTCAGCCTCTCTGAATTTTCAAATGGAGATGACGGCGCCGCCCAAGTCTTATTTGCCCATCTTGTTCAGCCCGCTGGGTAAGTGAAATTAACCCTTCGAGCGATTGACGTAATAAGCTATTCAGTCTGAGGTTCCTGTATCTCAGGACGGGCCCCTTCACATAGGAACAAGGGACAGTCCTTGTAAGGAGAGTGAGCCTCCGACAAATAGTGTTTATTCTGGACTTAGCCGGGTGAAAACATCCGCTCGCTCAGGTACATGTAGGGCTTGTTCACGTAATTGGTCAAATGAAAACAAGTTTCCCAGAGATGGATGTGGTTCGCAAACAGCAGCGGTCAGATTATAATGCATACAGTTTGTGAGCGATGTTGAGTATCGTTGATGAAGCGCTTGGTGATCTCAGACAACTTTTTCTGTGATGCAGGTGTACTGATACATTTCTTGAATAAACCACGATACATGTATGCTTTAATCCTTATAGATGTGCTGTTTTAAGCTTACTGACCAAAATTATTTGCCTTTATTTTTGTTCATTTTTGTTTGGGCCATTCAAAAGT
Organism: Acanthaster planci; assembly: GCF_001949145.1. The sequence goes on along the minus strand of NW_019091386.1, from coordinate 1,670,482 downwards.
GCGTGCACTTAATTTCAACTTTTGTTTCAAATTTGCGTTTGAGTTGTCTGCAGCGTTTACTCACATTGCACAGTAAACACCCGTTTCTGGAAATAAACAGCTGAAATTTGTGCCCAAATTTAACACTTGTATACACAGAGCGTGATCATACCGGTATCTGCTGCCTGCCCTCGACTTCTGTTTAAATTGGGAAATTTATACAAAATTCAAATATTAAGCTGAAAAACTCTGCACAGGAGTTGTGAGAATGAAACAGTTGTCCAGGTAAGTTAATGTCTGGTCGAGTTTTGCAATTACCGATACATGTGTTCTACGTATACATGCATCAGCTATGTATGGTATACAGTGCATGTCCATTCAGTCAGTTCCAGCACTAGATGACAGTTAATGCAATGGCCATGATGGCATCAGATCTTTCCTTGATATATGGATGAAACATGTACAGTATGCTCTTTCATTACATTCACACCATTGTTAATAAAAGTCACTTTTTTTCTGTGCCTGCTTCTTTTTAGTTGATTTTTATCCTGTTATTTTTACTTAAGAGCAGCTACATGTATACATTTAAATCATTGTTTAATACAGTGATATAAAATTAAATTTAGCTACAGTAATGTATCCATTTCAGAAGTTAGACAGAAATCAGACTGAATGCTTTTAAAAATCAAAAATGAATTTGACGTACATGTACATGCACTTCATAGATGGAACATCAGTATTTTTATTGATCTGGGCAAAGATTGGATAGTCAAGAGCCACTTACGCAGAGGGCATGCAGAGGGCATGACGTACATTTTGTCAGACATAAAGTGCCATGATTTATCACTTGAAAACAAACTGTAGATGTAAACAAGTGCAGATCCATTCAAACCTTGATAAAAAAAAACTGTTATAGTAACAAATTCACTCAAAATGGCAGTAAATCATGGAGGTGGTATCAAACACACAGGCCTTCACCATGTCAGGCACCAATTTCAGCTACATGTACATGTACATACATGTATTCTGTGGGTATACTTATATGTACATGTATTATCTACAGTATACCGGTATGGGATGTACATGTACATGTATCATGTAAATGTACACACCAAGGTGTGAATGGATCTGCACTTGTCTACTAGTACATGTACATCAGTTTGTTTTCAAGTGACACCGTTAGCTTCTCTTTTTTGTCATACAAGCATTTTGTCACTGTTGACTCTTATTCTCACACAACATGATGCTAATTATTACACTTAGTTCTGTATTTTGTTTTTGTTTGTGTATCTCTGCTTGTGATCCTGGCATGGCAATATACCCCGTTGGCTTCTGCCTATGCCACCATATTGCTCTGTACTGGTACATATGTACAGTACATGTACATGTACATTATTTTCTGTGTTCCTAATTTAATTCATTTTCTCTATTTACATGTACTTGTTATATAATTTTATGATCTTCATTTAGACGATCACTTTGTGTAACATACGGAGCACCTCTTGCTTCACTTTCGTTTTGTACGTGTGATTTTCAGCAATTTGGAAATAAATGTGTTTATGAATGAATGAATTCTCTGCATGCAGGTACATTACATGTATGTTCTGGTATTGTACACACCCACCAGTTACCGCTGGGCGAGTAGTGAATTTGTCTAATCGATTTGATCATGCACGAACTAATAATGATTTTAGTCAATTAATCGAGATAATCGCCCAGCGGTACCACTGATGACATTTATTCATGTACATACATGCATGTGTGACCGTAGACATACCGGTAGTGTTTTTCTGATGGTTATGATTTCATTGCCATAACCTGAACACTCCCAAGCCTGTGTTTATGTGGTTCAGAAAGTTCCGATACAGTATGCTCCGACTGGTTGTAGCAGCACAGACATGAAGTCCTTTTCCTTTTTCACCAACTTTTATGCAAATTTGTACTTGGAAAAAAAGGGATGGAAAAAGCCAAGTTTTATTGATAAATGAAGATTGAAAAATTTTCCGTGATTTGAAAGCTGCAATTTCAACCCAGTTATGCACTGTACTGGTAGGCTGCATGTTGATTTTCATGTAAATTACATACATAGGCTGGGGAGTGCTTTTAAATTTACACAATATTTACTTAACTGGATCAGGACGATTTAGTTCTTCCATTTAACGTTCCGGCATTTACTGTACATGTAATGGTAATGTACCATACAATGTACTGGTACATGAGTGTACACATGTACATATACATATACATGTATGTACATGTACATTTGTGTACATGTACTTGAGTATATTGTTTGTGTTATATTGTACTTTAGTTATATGTGTATATCTTTTTGTCTATATTTACAACATATTTCAATAAATTTACATGTATCTATATTTATTTTGGCAAAGTATCTCATGCTGTCTATAAAGTCTAGGCAAAAGCTTTATCTCCAGGAAGTGTAAATATTATGGTTTCAGCCCGAGTATTCTGAAATAGTCTTAGTGTATTTTGCATTATACTGCAGACCAAGGTGCACCCAATGCCATGCAACCAAGGGGTCAAGTTTTTAAGGTTCCTGCACATGTACATGTACTATTTTTCCATTCTTTTAAACTGGATGTACATGTACCCTGTCATATTGTACAGAAGGGAATAAAGCAAACGTGCACATACTACTGCATGGGTAATTCCAGAAATTAGGGGTCCATTTTTTTGTGTCCCTGTCACATCTGACATATGATTTTGTAAGTTCAGAACACATTTTCTACTTTCCAAGAGTGATGAATTAATGCAAATTACCCGCCAAACAAACAGTACTAGTAATCAATTCCGGTGATATTTCCATGTCAAAAAACAAAGGTCAGATGTAACAGAGACACGAAAATGTCACACTTTTGGACCCCTAGTTTCTGGAATCAACTACATACATGTACAAGTATATACATGTACTAGTACTACTATGTCAATTAGACAGTAAATATCTTCCTCTTGAGAAAATGCCTTTTGATGGTCAGTCCTCTCTCTAAAATCTTTGCACATTCCTTTTTTTTCGGATTTGGATTTTTCTGCAGTGACGATGGTATAAGCACATAAGTACATGTAATTCAGTAAACCTTTTTTTCTTAAATTCTTGCTGTTACACGTTAGGGCTGTGCTGAATATCCGAGTAGTTGGTTGATTATCCAATATTTGAATTTTATTTTTCAAATTTGAATTTGCAAAAGTCATAAAAAGAGAGGGAGAATTTTCCTTTGTTTTAAATGAGAAAATTTGCTCTATGGAGGCTTGTTTCAAGCAGACTCAAGGGATTCAAAAAGTAAATTATTCATTAAAAAGTTGTAAAGGAATAGAAATTTTTAACAGGGCAAGAAGTATTGTTCATCTCTTAAATCTCGCTAAATCGTGGCTGGAGATACTCCTAGACATGAGAAGCTATTATAGTAGTTATAATGCATTCTTGTGTGCATTATTGCAACTGATGTATGGTCAGATATTCAATCCATTTGAAGGTTGAATATTCGAATAGTGAATAAATCAAGACAGTTAATTTGATGAGTGAATGCTTTAACAATGCTTTGAAACTTGAATGAAATTTACAAAGGCAATCAATCACTTTACATGTAATTGGATACACATACTGAACATTATGGATGGGTCCGGTGAATATTGCAAAGGTGAATGCTTCTCATTTCCTTTTTCTCTGTGGATTTGTTTCCATTAGTCTCGTGCATTGTCTCCAAGGGGCGACGCCATTGTTTGCCTCCAAGCAGAGACCAATGAATGAAATCACATGTAATGTCACTTTGTGTAATGGTGCACATGTGGCTTCATCATACGGTACACGCTGGCATTCCAAGCCGTGATCTATCCGCATCTCAGACACTGTTTGAATACTGATGCTTTCCTTGAAATGCAGTGACCATAAAGAATTAAAATTGCCATGAGTTGACGCACTGCATGGATGCATCAAACTACATGTACATGTATCTTGTGTGAGAGATCTGCATTATTAAATACTATGCATTTAAACATTTTAATCTTATATACTAATTGCATATAATACTACATGTACGGTACATGTACATGTATGCAGTAAGATAAATTATTTGGCTTTGTTGTCGCATACCTACATGTACATGTGCATGTGTGTGCAGCTATAATGTCCTTTCTTAATCTACCGTAACTCGCCCTTGGCGCAATTGATTTCCGTTAATCTCTAATCCCAACTTGCTCACTGCTGTGTCAGCTGGCTGATGTCCTGGTGCATGCCTGCATTGCAGCGAACATTACTTGTGTGTTTTATCAATGCCGTCGAATGTCAAAAGACTGTATGTGCACGAATGTACCTGTACTGGGGAAAAAAAACAGTTCATTTGTTGACTATAACATTTGATAATTTTCAAAGGGGGTACCAGGACCGGTTTGTTTGCCGGTCTTAAATGAATTGTATAACTTTGCCTAAGAAATCTGACAAAACAACATCAATTTGCAAAATTCTATGTAAGGTTAAATTATATTAAATTAAATTAAGTTAAATTTTATCGATTGATGCACGTACTGTACAAGAAAACTCACCAAGCACTCATTCTACTTAACTTTTTCAGTAGCAACGTACGCCCATTGCCAGAGTTGGCCATGTGTTCACAAAATGATATTTGAAATTACCCGGTGTCATGTTTTTGTTGCATCATTACCTTACATTGTGCTTTTCCTAAGCACAGTACCCTTACATGTAAGTTGTCATATTCACATCGTATTCACATTTATTTGATTTTACAGAGACAGAACACAAAGTGTAAGTAGTGTTTCAAGATGTTAGTAGCATGGAGGGGCAAGACAGTGAGCCCCAAGCTGGACCAAGAGAGGTTGCAGTTCTCCAAGCAACAGAGGTTCCTTTGATCAGAACTGAACTTAACTGGTTCGTGAATGACTAGGAAATGCACGTGGTACAGTCACGTCGCTACCAACAAAATGAACACTCCCAACTAATGTGGCTCTTTTCAACTGATGAAGGGATGCTTTGATTATATCATCTGCATGCATGATGTACATGTACACTTTGTAAATGTTTCAAGCCTAAATTTCTGAGTAAAACCAGTGACAAACATTAAATAAACATCTTTGACATTTAATTGATCGACTTAAATCAAAAGTGGTTCAAATTGGAAGTACCGTACATGTACGTGTACCGGTACTTCCAAAGATCTTCCACATTCCTATGCATGTACACGATTACACATGTACATGTATGTTACTTCCAGGTTGTGTTACACGCTCGTATATGTAGGAATGACATTGGAGAAACACCCAACGAACCACTGACTGGCATGCCTTATGTCAGTGAGTATTCCTAATCTCAGTAATCCTTCACCAGAAGTGGTCTGGTGGTTATAGAACTTCAATTATTATCGGCACGAAGACTAAGTCACTTGTGCAGTGGGTTTAAAAAATGCATGCTTCTTTCGCAGCTAGGTGATTTTGCAACATGAGCTACTATAGGGCCGCCTGTCAGCTTGGTCGATGCTGTTTAAGTCCCAGCTGATTTGATGTCCGGGATTGGGAGAACTCTGTCTCCTTCGAATGCTTGCCAGATTAATCATTGATAGTGTGAAGTCCTGATAAGCAATGGCTAACATGAAAATTCTGTCGGTTTACTCTTAGTCTTTGCAGCAATATTTGCACATACCGGTGCATGTAGTGTACTCAATCAGGTTATCATTTCTGTAAAACTGGTGATTCGGGGATGGGTACATTTACATGTAAGTCCACTCAGTACGGTTAATCTTTCTTCTGGGATTTGATAATTTTCCAGGTTACTGTTTTGATCAAGCAAATGGGTGGGTTTTTTTTCCTCTCATTTGCCCAACTTCCTGACCAGCCATAATCACGGCATAATTCATGCTAGCATTGCACTGGTACTTGGTTCACACGCATGTACATGTATGTGCCAGTGATGATGTGAATAGAAAAAGGATGGACCCTCTAACAATTTGTCGGAGTTTTTGGTACTTAAACATTCCTCCTGCCAGCACCAGGGAAGGGAGATATTTTCTTGCATTCTCAGCAGTGGTGAGGGGCAAGAAATTTCCGACGTCAACACCCAGAGTCTTTACTTGAAGTTCTTACTAATAGCTCTCGGTCTTGCACCTTCAGAATGGACGTTCTCCCTTCGCAAAGTGTTTTTTGGTTTGTCTGATTGAAATACTGTAGTTAACCAAGTAACTGACTGAAGGATCGGTTAATTACATTATGTGAATTATTTTAAAGCCCTAATTGTAGAATGTACATGTACCAGTAATAAGATTTTTGTGCACAGTGCGCTCAAAATAGAGTGAAGTCTGGCTTTTCAGTGACTAACACAGGATCCCTGGGTAAACTGCAGGAACTGTTGCACTACGCTTTGTGGACGGAATTAATAACAGTGTTCAACAGTAGTTGACCGCAGTTTCTTTTTCTCTGTTCTTGACGTTAAGGTGTGTCAGGAATCAAGAACTTTCCAAATTGCTGAAAAACAAGGATGAACAATGATGAAACTTTGAAACTGAGCTTTGACTGTAAACATGTTTTTGTACTGGGAGGGGCACGTTAATGGCAGACTTTCCCCAGGAGCTTTGGGGAAGGGGTCTTTGGCGCTGAAGCCCTTGGACACCTCACCTGGTGAGGTGGTGGCCACCAACACATCGTCGCAGATGACTGGCGGCTTTGTGTTGTATCAAATGAATATATTAATCAGCAAGCCTTTCGATCTGCCCTAGTGTTTGGTAATCACTTGGAGTCGTTGCTGTTATTTTTTGTTTCTTTCCGGAGAACTCAGCAGAGCCGTGTCTCAAAGGCATTCAAAACAAAAGTGGTTTGGTAAATGTGTGAAGTGCACTTGGGGCTCTATAGTTTTGAATCTTGATTTATCTTAATCGTTTTGTTGAAATCATAAAAGATGTACAGGCAAAGGTGGTTTTGATGATAGTGCCATTTACAAAAATAAAATTATTTTGCCATTTATTTGATTTGAATAAACTCTAACCAATGGACTTTTGTACTGATAATGAAACAGTGAAGAACAGGGTGATTTGTGCATGTGTATGCGATCGAACCTGAAAACATTTGACAAGTATACAGCATTGTGTACATTCACTGTATATGTACACATACTTATCATACGGTACACATGTACGCATTGGTACCAGGTACGACTACCGTACACTCTGGCAGAGATGCATGTAAAGTACCATCTTGACAGTGGCTGCATGTTGACAGGTGATATTCAATACATCCACATTCCGAGCCATATTCAATTGATGCACATGCGGGCACTCAACGAATTCACCTTCTTCAAAGATCAGAACAGAATCCATGCATGCGTGTACATTTCAATCACAAACATCACTGTAGGCCTACCCCAGATCATCCCCAGCACCTGGTGATAGTGTACACATGCATGATGTTATCAGTACACACTGGAAGTGGTCTTTCCGAGGGGGGGAATCAGGAATTGTTTTTGCCGCATTCCTTAACATTACTCGCAGAAAAGAGAAAAGAGGATATTTCTTAGAAAAAGAGTCCTTTTCTGTCATTAAAAATGTAATCACTTTGGTGATACAAATGCAAAAAACTGTCCATGTTCAGCATATTATATAGAACTTAAGCGTATGAATTCCCTGTCCATACTGTGCATTTCAGTCTCTGCACCAGCACAAAATGATAAATGTGAATTTCAATCATTTCAGTGCTTCAGTTTACACAAACGCACTGCATTCAGTCAATTCTTACCGGTAAAAACCTGTAATAACATTGTACTCTGCCAGTAGAATTACATGTACGCACCAGCATACCCTAGTCGGTGGATGCTCGGCAAAACTGCCTTTTCAAGCTTTAATGAAGGAGAGAAACGTCTGTGAAGGGATCGGAACAGACGAGCCGGATGATTGGAAAAAAATTCCCATGTGACCAGGGAGCTGTCGCCACATAGAGTTTGATAGAGACATGCATGTACAACAGATTAGCAATCTCTTTTCTGTGCAGCCTTTACATGTACTTTTCGGTGCCTTTCCAAATGAAAGGCAGTTTCCTATTCATCTGCCATTTGTTAACCTGAGTGGCCGACGGGGATTCTGGCATACTGTACTTTGCTCACGTGAGCAGAAAACTCACACGATTGCAGCATGCCTGTTGAACTGTGGTCAAATGCCATTTCAGATTTTCTACTCAGGAGACCCGAAACTCGGGTGTCTTGACAGACAAGTCATCAGTGCTGCTACCTGACCTCAAGTGTGTGTGAGGACCGACAGCTTCAGAAATTCTGAGCTTCAGTTCTGCATTTTAGTGATCTGTGCTACGATGACGCTGTGAATTTTCTGAGGACATGATTGCTCACTGTCACAGCCAAAAGTTGAACCCCACAGATTTATATTAGAAGTGTGTAGTACAGGGTTAGCCAGAATGCATGAATCGTGTGGGATTAATCACATTCTGGGTTGCGCGGCGCATTCCCAGATACAAAATATTTATTTCACTCAGACCCAGAGTCTTATTGAAGCTATGGCACCCAGGGTTCACAAACATCCAGGCTCCACATAAACAGGCACAAGCATTTTGATGAATTAAGTTAATGACGTGATTTACATGGATTTCCCGTTTGATGTCACCATCCGGTGTGAAGTTTCATTGTAATTATATAAATCGTCGTACGACTGATGAACAGAAAATGTGTACAAGAGAAACACTGCCTTGCTGATGTGCTAATGCAGGTTCGATGATGTATTGTGGACTTCCAGCTGGTTGACATGTTTAATCCGGTTTGGCATAGCAGACATGACAGTAAGGATGTTGATTAATTAATCACTGCGTTCATTGGCATGGTAGGTTAGATACATGTATTTGTATATATGTTTCCGTATGAACTCATGCTAAATCATTTTTTTTCTTTCTTTCTCTTTTTTTTTTTTTTGGTGTTTGATCCAAATAGTGAATTCTTTGGGGGCGGTGTTGGTCAGCATAGTACCGGTACCAGTACAGTATATGTACCAGTATGTATGGTTCCTAGACTTCAGGGGGACCATAGATAGCATTAATGTGCAACCAGTCATAAGAGATCCAGTTAGGGGCAGAGCAGTTCCATGCAAAAATTCTTTTCCCCCCTCCCCCCGAAACCATGAACATGCTTTGAGGCTGGACTTTTGTGGATAGTTTCTTTGACTGTTCCCCTCCACTTTTCCATCAGTAACCCTCACTTCAAAATCCTTCTAAAGCTCTTCTTCCAAAATGGAGAAAACCTTGTGTGGACTCGGCTTAGATCTGGTCTGCACAGCCTGAACTGCTTGGATCTGTTTTTGTTCCCAGGTCTAGACAGAGACCAGCAAGGTTGGTATGCACTGGTTTGCAAGCAGAACAAGACAGCTACCAATTTTCGTCAGAATTAGTACAAACCTGTATAGTGTCTTCATGTTAGTAATTTCTGCACAGTAACAATTTATGACATTCAATTACCACACTTGTACATGCACCCGTCTGCAGGGTCTTTAGCACCACCTGTCAACATTCCAGTATAGTTTCACTGATACCGGTACGGGTACATGTACATGTACCCAGTACATGTACAGTGTATGTCTAAATAAACGGTGGCAACGTGTCTTGTTGCTGTTGAAATGATGCTGCAAAGGGGAAATTTCACATACACTGTAGGCTTTGGTCCCACTGACAGTACCAAGGGAAAAAAAAGTGCCGTACATGGACTTACACAAGTTTTCATTGTGGTTGTTGCTGAGAATATTCGATTTTGAACATGTCTCCATTTTGACCAGCCCGGGGCAAGTATAAAGACTTTTGGACAAATTTGCACAGGCTTCTAGAACTACCGGTACCTTAATGTATTTGAGAATGTTACAGGTGGATAACAAGCTGACGTAATTTGTCTAGAGACTCATCTACATGTACAATGTACCAGTAGTACGGTACATTGGTATTAATTTGCCTGCATGTTCGGCTTGGGTCTTTGAAAAGGGTGAATATGGCACGTTGCCTGTAGGGTTACTTAGAGAATGTGTTAAGCAAGCAGCCTGCTGTACTGTCACTTGATATGGCTGCCTCTCGAGTGTCTTTGATGTCTGTAGTTGATATTCAAGACATGATGCATGTACAGTCTGGGCTTTGTGGAGATGTGGTCCCCAGGACCCAGCTACATACTGTAGTTGAGAGAAATATCTAATCCACCTAATGTTTTGATGTGAGGTGTCAGGGAAAAGATTGGTTGATAACCCGAAGCTCAAACTTGCATCTTACAAGTATTAATGACACTGTTGTTGCTTGTCATAGTTCTGGATGCATTGAGAGTGAGAGTGGCTATTAGGTGATTGGCAATCGCACAACTTTGTACTGATCAAGAAATGTCTCCTGACGTGGTAATCTACCAAACCATGCACCGGTATTGTACCGGTATCACGAATTACATGTACTTGCACAACATTGATATACATGTACATTGCACATGGATCTTAACATCAAGGTATCGATCACTACCAAGTTTCAAATTTAGAACTTGGAGAACACGTTGTACTCAAACCTTTCTGTTATGCACCAGTATAGAACACTTTTAGGGCGCCATCAAATTACACACGCATACCAATATATCCCAATCTAAATTGGATTTCTTTTCACTCACCCAAATGATCGGTGACACTAGATATTGTGCGAGCACAAGAAAACGTGATACCAAAGCAGCTCTGCCTGTTACAAGAATGTGCCCCGATCGCTAACTCTGGATCGGGTTGTACTGAAATCGTACGGCATGTCGCCCCCGGAACTTGTGCAAATTGTCAGGTCATCTGTCTGGCCTCCAAGCCACATTTTTTCCTTTTCTGTTTTTTCAAACTGTCGATTTATTGCTGTCTTGGGGGAAAGCATGCGTACGTGTCAGACCTTGTGAAAGTTGCTCGTTGTTGCACAAGCAATTTTCCTCGCGGCATAGCAAGAGGGATCTTTCTTATTGGAAAGTTTCAATCACAAATTAAATAGAGTCATCAGGTCAGACTTATTTTCCCATGTAAAGCCAGACACATATATGTAACATTCAGCTTGGGTTTGGAGCAAAAAGGTATCCTGATTTCATTTTCCACAGTGACTTCTCGGCTACATGTAGCTTCAAGTATGGTGGTAAGGATGGCTATCGTCATTCATCATGTATGAACGATGTCATATGCAGGGGTACAACATTGCTAAGCAGTTGAATTTATGCTAAATAAAATCAAGCTGAGTTTCAGCCACAGGCAGTATGCATTGTAGCACATTTTGGCAGGTAGCCAAGGTTTTTTCCTGCTGAGCAGATACTTCGTTCTCCTTGCATATTAACATCAGCTCTATCATTGGCAGTACACGTACATGTACTTGGGCTGAATTACATTCTATATTGGAATTTCCATTTTTCTCCTGCAGGCCATGCAGTGGAACCCTATAGATGCCGGCCCCGCCTAACCATGGACAACGAGCTTCCCCGTCAGGAACTGGTCAAGTGCGTAGTGGTAGGAGACAGCTCCACGGGCAAGACGCGCCTGATCGTTGCCCGGGCGACCAAGCGGGCCATGACCCGGGCTCAGCTCTTCCAGACTCACAAGCCTTCTGTCTGGGCCATTGATCAGTATCACCGCTGCCAAGAGGTGGGTCTAGGTCCTGGGTTTAGAAGTCATGGGAGGTTGGATTGGTTGAGCCAGGTGATACCGGTATATCATAATCACCAAGAATCACATTGGAGGATCAAAGGTCGTAGGAGGTCACTATAGGGTCAGGGCCATTGATGTATCATCACTACTAAGTAATGGATCATGGGGTCAGAGGTCATAGGGTTAAGGGGGGTCATAGGCACTCATCATCAGCTGGATGTGGGTTACAAGGTCAGAAATCATTGGAGGTTATGGGGTCAAGACGAGTGGTCAGTGTCACCACTACCATGAGTGGTCATGGGGTCAAATTGAGGTTAACTATGGTAAGATATCTTAAATTACATTGTATAATAAGCACTGTAACATTCATTGCTCTCTCAGAGCTTGAGAGAAAAGATTTGCATTACTCCCAGGAGGAGATTTGACCAAATCCACCACTTCTGGCACACCAGTGCAGACTTGCCAAGAACTTAACTGTCAGTGAGATTGACGGGATAAGCTACACGACCAATCAAAATCTGACATACGCATGTACAGCATTGGTATGTACATGTACATGTACAGTATGATCTATAACATTGGTACTACAATCGGTACAGTTACTCATGATCCAGTCTAATGGTGTCAGGAATGTCAGTTTGGATATTGGCTTGTAATATTAAGATCTGTCAAATGACTGTAGGGGGAACATGATGAACTACCAATAACTTGGGGACTTTTTATTTCATTGCTTTCCTTTTTCATCACAGGGAAATAATGGAGATGACGGGGATTAGTGAGAAGGAAAGAATGACCAAAGCCAGTGTTAATTTTTTTCACCACTCACATGTAGATCTCTTGACCCAGAGATGGCTGGCCAGTAGCTGTACTGTAAACACTTGGATATGGTATATTACTTCAGAGCCAGGAGCTATCAGCAGAGCTTGTACTTGTCCAGACCAACTGAGCTTGTTTTATACCAGTTGTTCAGGATACAGTCTGTCCATGTACCTTTTCTACTGTACAGGCACAAGATGTTTTTGCTGGGGAAAGTCACAACAACAAAATTCGTGATGTGTTTACGTCTGTGTCATCGCTCAAGCCCATTCATATGTCATTGGGGCCCCGCTGTGATCAGATTAGCAGGTCTGGCGCTGCAGTGCTGGACTTACAATCGAATTGTGTCCCCCCCCCAACATGTGTTATATCTCGGCTCTCTGACTTTGTTTGGGTGTGTTTTTGTTTTCATTCCATCATTTTTTTTAACTCTCTAGGTGCTGGAGAACTCTTGGGAGGTGATAGATGGAGTCAGCGTGTCGCTGCGACTGTGGGACACATTTGGCGACCACGAGAAGGACCGGCGCTTTGCCTATGGCAGGTTGGTTGGCTCTTGCGTTTCATTACTGACCCAGATGCATAAATTAAATTTCTTTAACCTAGCGTCAATGCAGAAACAAGTCACAACAGGACTTTCTTTATATGATCTTGCGTGATACTTGTTCATGCTATCCGCTGATGTTCCTTGTGTAAAAGTTCGCCCAAGCAATATTGCCACTTCTGTGACACCAAATTTGGTCTTGCATGTACAGTATGTGTGAAACCACTGTTATTCCACTGGTGTAAGTATGATTGACGCTGCTGCTTGATTCAGCAACTGCATTTATGTCATATGTATTGGTATTTATGTTCAGGTTTTGATGACTGACAAAGGTTTTGGCAGGTGTATATAACATAAAGGGAAATGCTCAAAGCCTCCCTCATAATCATCTTGTCACTTGATTAAACATGGAAGATGAGGATACCTCTTGATGGATAAACCAGGGCGGGTACCTGTATGTGCAGAGGGAATTGAGGTCAGGGCAAGGCCATTGGTGCTTGGCACAGCTTTCCTGTCGGGGCTGGCTTTGCCTTGGTGAAATGGAGTTACCATCTGTCCGTTCATCAGCCCAAGGAATTGTCTAGACAAGTTGTCCTACTGGTACCATTAACCCTAATTCCAAGAGCATGTGAAAAGGCACTTTGACATTGGAGAATTGGACACTGTTGGGGTTAATGGGAGAGTATAGAGGTCAAGCAGCTTAACATTCCAGAGATGTGACCCAAAAAATGGGGACCTGCAATGGCTACACAGCTCCTGTGATGTCATTGGTCATTTGGGAGTGCACTGTCATAGTTCCAACTTCCCTCTAGTGTGATTAAATGCTGAAGTCATCATATACAGTGTTTTGAGAATTCAGGGCATGCTGTAAGCACACTTGTAAATACTTGAATGAAGTATTTACCCCTCCCTTGGCATTAGAGTGCCAAATTTCATCTTTAACAAAAGCAGCTGGAAAAACCGGTGTGCATTCCACTCACATGTACCGTACAATTGTCAGTGTTCTCAGTCTTTCTGTGCATCTCCAATGGAAAACTGCCCAGGGCTATTGACCGTGTTTGGATGAGTATGCTGGATTTTGGAGAATCTAGACCAATTGGGGTTAAAACTTCAGAAATCCTCCAAGTTTGGGCCTATACATGCAGTCGGAGCGACAGGTACGGGTACTTGACAAGTAGAAGCAGCTTTTATTGTTGTCCAGTGAGGTCAAGGGCTCAGGGTTCCCCCCCCAATTAACCTTTCATGTACATGTACCCGGTACATGTACATGTGTATACCGGTCTAGATTGATTCCTCTTCCTGAATTTCGCCGCGCGCTTCCTGGCCATTAATGACTGACCATTTGGCTAGAGGACCCCTGCAGGTTCCTGTTTTTCCAGGGTTAGGTAAGTTGCCGGCAAAAAGGAATGGATACAGTAACTGGGCTTTTTTTTTTACACACTCACCATTGAACCTGTAGGTCGCATCCTGTCCAAACAGAACCCAGGATATTTGTGACAGGTATCAGACTGGACGTAGTTCAGTTTGGGTTGACTCAGTGGAAGTGTTCAATTTCTACCCGGTTCCTGTTCACGTTCGGCATGGCAGTTTTTGGTGGCACCTGCCTGAAGCTGTCAAAATCAAGATGGCTGCGCAGTAGCAAAGCGACAGGTTTTTCATAAAGAGCTTAAGCCCTACATGCAGCAGTGGGCCTGCGTGCTCTTGACAGCTGTCTGAATCCATCATACTCCATCAGAAAGACTTGGTACCTTTAGTCCCCGCAATTCATTTCCATCATGAATGTCCAAGTAGATGTTGGATTTTGGTGGATATTTTGTCCCAAATGCTGGTTGAAACCAAGCCTGACCAACAACAGTGGCTAATTCCACAGCAGTGCTGTGCAGGTTGCATTGTTCTGATTGCATAAACCTGTAAACAGTTAAAAAGATTAGTGACCTATCCGCCGACAAAAGACAGACTGGTACGAAGTTTTCCAACCAGATTCTCGCATGTGTTTGGCATGTGCACAAAGACCATGTACATTCCAGTATAAATTCATTGCGCGCACTCGGCATGCTCCGCATCAAAGGCGCATTAACTTGCACGCCTAAGCAGTGAGTTCATCCCAAAGGACAGTCTACACGTATTTCATTTAAAAACATGCCCTCATTTGTTCCCATTCGGAGCGGATAGAATATTTCATAGCCTAAAGGTGTTGCTTATGCATGAAAATGTATCAACTGTACATACACAGTATGGTTTTTACTGACATCAAGCATATTGCAAGAGCCTCTTTGGTCTGGCATTCTTTGTCAGATTGGGCGTCAGGAACAGAAGGTGGTATGGCTATGCACCATGATGCATCAATTGGTGGCAATACAAGCCACATCGTCAAAATAGCTTTTATCAAAGTGGGTATTACTTTCACATGTAGGATTATGGGAGATGTGTTACACATGTATAGTGTAGCTCAGTTATTGTTTTTTAATTTGTTTAAATGTCCTCTGAATTGAAGATCTCGTATTCTTTGTTGTTTCCATGTCTTTTTGAAATGGATGGGGATTTTGTTGATTGGCATGAAGACAGCAAATATAGCATTTTTATTTTCTATTATAAATCTATAGACATCAAACAAAGTAAAAGGGACTGTCAACTAGACCAGCCATATTTGAATGTTGCAAGATTGTGGATGGTGCTTCAGTGCACAAGTTAATTGTGCACCCGCTCCTGTGTTTGTTCCCAAAGTCACACCTGTTCCCTGTTTGTTTTTTTAAACTCCCCGCAGAGCTGACGTTGTCCTCTTGCTCTTCTCGGTTGCCGATGCCGTCTCCCTCCACAACACCACCCGTGTTTGGCTACCAGAGATTCGCCACTTCTGCCCGCGCGCTCCCATCATCCTGTGTGGCACGAAGAACGACCTGCGCTACGCCGACCTAGAAGCCCTGCTCAAGGAACGAGGGCCCGTCAGGTAAACAGTGAAAAAGCCAGAGGCACTGTTGCCCATAAGGGGACTGTTTGCCAAGCAGCAGAAGTATTTCCCGAGCAGAAATTGGTAACCGGCCCACAAAAACCCAATTCGCTGGTTTTCTGCATATTTTATGCTTAGCTTATACATGTGAATCTGCTTAGAAGCAATCTCTGCGTAGGAACTCCAGAAAAATTTGGGCCAGAAATGGGAGATTCAGAAGCGTTAGGAGTTTGATGTTTTTAGCCTAAATTCCACGTAAAAGTCCAGAAAAAAGTAAATTGTAGCTCGTGGCTAGGGCCATGTCCAAATTTACTGCCTGTGGCTCAGAGTAACACAACGTCTATTGGAAGTGGCTGTAGTCGCGAGCCAATGGTTTCCCAAAGGCACGCATCTTATTCCCAGCCACAGCCATAACATTCAACTGCAGCCTTTCACTAGTCACTGAAGTTGAGGTCACAGGCCAATTTTGTGGAGCCATTAATCTCAGAACCCTTCCAGAGCACAGAAACAGTATGAATAGAAAAAAACAGTTTATCCGCCACTTGCAAAATTTCATATTTGGCTTTCCGCTGTTAGGTCTCTAACTTTGCTTAACACACAATATTTGTGGGTTGACAAGTCACTTATTGAAAAATTTTGCTGATAAATTCTTTGTTTTGGAATCCACAATTTTAAGCTCCGTTTGTACACGTATGTGTAATAAATTAAACAAACAGTTCAACGTTTCACTTTAACATTCATAAAAATGTACCTCCACCCGTAATACATGTCCAGCTAGCCACCAGATGTTTCTTTTGTGTACATGTAAGTGCTTTCACTTGCATTCAAACGGTTACTGAAACTCCCAAACCATGTTAGCTAAGAGAGGGCTTTGTAGTTATTCAGTTGCTCATCTCAGCTTTCTTTTTAATTTGCCATTGCTAACATTTGAGCAGATGGTACACCAGTAAAAGTCAGGAGAGCAAAATACCAAAGTAATAGAAGGATAAAATTTGTTGGTCAGGCAAGTGGAAGGAAAACGTGAACCTTGTTTTGCCTTGCCCGGCTTTCTTTGGAGGACAGTCACAACAAAAGTGAGACATGGGGATCTAATATCATTTAAATGGTTGAGCTTGGACACAGTGGACTGCAGATTCCTTGACAGCAACCACACCAACTTCTTACACATTTGCAAAATGCATTTTTGAAATCCTCTTTGGAAGTACAGTCATAACTGACAAGAGTTTAAGTTATGTTTTTGCCTTCCTAGATAGTAACGAGTTGTGTACCATCGATAAGATTAGTGTCATTTCTATATTCAGTCTTGCCTTCATGTCTAGAAGCGTCATTAAAAGTCGAAAATCATATACATGTATGTACATGTATAAAGCCATACTTGTATCCAGGATCACAAATGTTATGTATAAAAATTCTCCTTGGACCTTTTCTTGCTTGCAGCCACCAGTGCACCAGGCACCGACCTTTTGACCCCAAAGGGATAGTTTCCCCCTCGGAGGGCAGGCTCATTGCCAAGGAGATCAACGCCTTCTATTACGAGTCCAGTGCCTACACACTGTATGGCGTGGATGAGGTGTTCGACAACGTGGTCCGGGCAGCCCTGATCGCCAGGCGACATCACCGCTTCTGGCAGTCCAACCTTAAGAAGGTAAATTGTCAAGGCAATCATTCTGCACATGCTTGCCACTAGATTATGGGGACTACAGATGCGTTTAAATGTAGATGTTATGAGGACCAGAGATTTTACAAGGACAATTTTTTTTTGTCCCCACAAAACAATTCCAACTATGCCTACAACAGATATTGTCTCCATAACGCGTGCAAGGCCCGCTATAAAGCAAAGCAGTCATAATATACAAATAGTGCCATGGGCTGTGTGAGAAATGGATTGGCAAAGCTTAGGTTACAATTACTGTCAAATTATGCCCGCATATTTCCTACTGGTAAAGCCCCAGACCTGGTTCTGGACTTCAGACATAATGGAGGGTGCCTGACAAGCCTTTACCTTTAACCCTACTTGAAGGGTAACCGTATATTGCAGTTGTCATGCCTATTCATTGATTCACCATTTCACCAATGTTGCGTTTCTGTGGTGGAGGAATGCCATGCCATGCCACTGAAGACGGCCAAAGCCTCGCTTGCCAAGAGAGCCTTATATTGGCAAGGAAATCAACTGGATGAACATTAATCAGACATATGCTGCTTTGCTGTTTTGGCTGTTATCTTGTCTATGCTGAGCATTTCCCATGCTAAACGACATTGTGCACTTTGCAGTCCCTTATTTGCACAGTCCAAACCCACAAAATTTCTCGCATTTGCCCTTTGAAATCTGCTCATGTTGTAAGTTAATACCTTGTTGAATGTAAAACGTGCAAAAAATGAAATGCACTTTGAGCTACAGTACAGATGCCTGAAAAAAGGTTGGCGCCACCAACAGGTTGCCACAGAGATGCCTTTTTCACAGTGCGTTGTGGGGAAACGGTTAACAAAATTCTATTCACCAGCTGTGCTGTGCGGGGGGAATTTAAGTTGTTGCCGATGTCCTTGTGTCGGGGTTGAAGATTCGAAAGTATTGTTTGAGTGTTGGTGTTAGTTAATCAAGGTGGTTGTTTTTTGGGAAGCAAAGAATGCCACAATTACTAAAAAATTTCTTCAAGTTGTTGACTGACGTTTGCTCCAATGCAAACTTTGGCAAGTCAGCCATGTTTTTGTCGACCGTAAACTTGAAAACTGACCTCTCTGTGGCAACCTCTCGGTGGCATGGTGTATTTTTAATCGCCTTTTATTCCACCTCCTCAGGTTCAGAGTCCCCTCCCTCAAGCCCCCTACTTGCCCCCCTGCCCCAGCGAGCCACGTATCGTGGTGCCGCCGTCCACCTACAATAACGACATCTCCAGTCTGTTGAAGGACCTGACGTGCGCGGACGTGACCTTCGTGGTTCAGGGTGAATACATTCACGCTCATAAGGTAACCAGTTCGATGTTCACTGGATTTATCAGGTTTCATTCATGTTCTCATTCAATTCATTGATCGTGGCATGGTACAGTATCTTCTTCTCTTGACTAAGGCCTTCAGATAGATCTTTCACACTTTAAATCAATGACGAACCCTCAGCATTTTCACCCTCATAAGATCCATTTCCATCAGGATGCTAAACTGAGTGATACATCAAAACAAGGAGCTCAGTTTGCTCTTTTTAATTGCAAGTCAAGAGATGATTAACAAAGGGCTTGAAGACTCATATTGTGGGAGCCTGTTTTAAGTAGTGCCATGGCAAAGTCAGTCATGTATCAGTGCCTTTGTTGATTTTAAGATGGCATATTAAAACTTTTGAATTGCTGGCTTTTGGGGCTATTGCCAATGGGAGCAGCTTGTCCTAACATCCTAAAATGTGAAATGCTCACTGAATGTTCCATCCGCTCCCACCATTTACCACTGAGTTGTTGTTTCTTCCAAGGTGTGCCTCATAGCAGCCTCATCCGTCTTCCACGATCTCTTTATGTTGGACCTCTCGGACCAGCTGGACAGTTCATCATCCTCCCAGGATCCAGAAGGGCAGTCCTATGACCCTGGCCAGCAGCAGCACTGGTCCAGCCCCGTGCCCGTGCCCCAGCAGCACATGTCCACCTCGCCGGACATCATCGAGACCCCTCCCGACAACTCAGAGCATCACCGCCTCCCTCAAGCCCACCCGCACCACCAGCGAAGCAACTGCGACAGAGACCACACCTCCTTGCTGGAGGATGGCTGCCTGAGTTTTTCGCCTAACGGCAACACCTGCCTGATCTCGGTCCGCCCCAAGACCAGGGCCCTACCCACCGGGGAGACGCCATCCCCACCCCAGCTCTCGGACCCGTCGGATTTCGAGGACTCCATTGAGGGGGACGAGGGCTTGACCAGCCTGACCGTAGTGCCTGCCAGCCTGCGCTACCTCCCCAGCAAGGTCCTGAGCCACCCGGCCTTCCACTCCATCCACCTGCAACAGGCCGAGGACCCCATCACGGGCCGGCCCAAGCTACGCAGCGTGGTGGTGCTGAACTACAAGATCACGCCCGAGGCCTTCCGTGCCGTGCTGGGGTTCCTGTACCTTGGTTCCCTCAGCCCCGAGAAGTACACCAACCTGAGCGACGTGATCACGGCGGCCTCACTGCTGGACCTATCCGACTTGGTGTCAGCCATCGCAAACATAAAGCATCAGGAAGAGTACATGAATCTGGAGATTGCTGAAGCCTTCTTGGAGAATCGGAGAGACCGATTCAGGGAGCTGTTTGCAGACAAAGGATTCCTCTCAGGTATTCCCTACATTATCATTTCAGAGATGAATGGATAAAGGTCGTAAACAAACCCTGTGATGATCAATTTCATGGGTGCAGATGCAATATCTCTCAAATGACGGTTTTCCAAATTTCATTCTCAGCATTGTCTCTATCTCTGGCTTCTACCTTTGGAGTTTCTTAGCTCAACAAAAAGTCATATGCTACCAAGGGAACATAGAGCTGTATTGCCGTCGAGCGAGATACACGTATTTTCCTCAAGTTCCTGAGTACATACCTACAAGTGGTTTCAGTGTCGGAGATGAAGCCTGAGACAGATTGAGCTTCTCATGAAGTCATAATGCGGTTGAAATCAGTAACTGATGCATTGTTTTCCATTGCACTGGAGCCAGTCTTATTGTGTCAAAACTATAATATATAATCAGTTCTTTGAATTATGTAATTGCCAAGCTTTCGGTATCTGGGTACCTTTGTCAGGGCAAGCAGATTCAGTCTGCTGAAATTCCGATCATGGTGCTACGCAGCCCTTTCATATTTCTCTTATTGTGTCAAGCTTGGCCAAGAGGTGCGCTCGAAATGTGCATGCTTGTGTACATACATCACAGGCTGAGCAGAGCCAGGGGTGGCTTAGACAAGACATAACGTACTGGTTAACATTGATAGCTGCTGTGTGTGTCTGCCCAGATATGGTGATCAAGTTGGACGACGGTGCCGTGGTGACCCACCGGAGCCTGCTGATGGTGCGCTGCGACCCTATGCTTGCCATGTTAAGCAGGCACTTCAAGGAGCGACCCTGCCAAGAGGTGAGTGACCCAAGCCGTCCTGGGCGCCAGTGTCATCACCAAACTTGCTCAGCAATACGGACCTGCTCAGCATGATGGATGTACTGAACAAAGATTTGGTTGAGAGCCAGTGATGAGGAATATGCATATCACACTGAATTGGCTAGTTACCCGATTTTTACTAAGTAACTTTTCATCTGTGCTGAGTGGTTCCCTGACATCTGGTTCTCATCTCTCTTTATTTGCCTCTCACTTTGATTGGTCCGGTTACTTAATTGAACTAAGTGGTTCCCTGACCTGAAGTCCTCAGCTTAATTTCACTGTGCCGTAAGTAACCTTTTCTGTACCTCTTAGGAAGCATTTCAGAATGTTCCTGATCTGAAAGGAATTCGTGGAACGCAGTGTGTTCAATACAGGAATTCACAGTGTTCCCATTAGGAACGCACTGTTCACAAGTTAGCTTGGATGCACGTAGACCTGTTTTCCCAGGATTCTAGAATAATCAAGAGTATGTGTTCTTCTAAAGAGGAACAAAAGTGCTCCCAATCAGAGCGAGCACTGTTCTCATTGGCTTGTTCTTTGTCATGCCAACGTTTGAGACATTCTCTTAATGTAACGGCAAATCACTGCACAAGGTAGAATTGTGACAGGACAACAGCCAGTGAAATCACAGAAGTAATCAGACCGTTGCTCACCTTAACTCAGTGAGGTCAGATAACCACGTCTACCACAACCAGTGAAATTGCAGAGCATATGAGGGATGTGGTCAAACCTCATTTAGTGAGGTCTAGTTACTAGTCTACTACAACCAGTGACATTTCCGAACTTGTGGGGCCAGGTCAGATCATCAGTCTACTAGCCCCTCAACCCCTCACATGTGACCTTTCCACGTACAGGTCATCCTGCAGGGATTCAGGAAGAGTACCTTCAAGGCGGTGCTGGTCTACCTGTACACGGACCAGTGCCCGGAGCAGCTGACCCGCAGCGAGATGCTGTCCGTCATCGAGCTGGCCAACTTCCTGTGCCTGCCCCGCCTGGTGGCGCTGGCCGAGCAGTGCCTGGTGCTCAGCTTCCGGGAGGAGGCGGCCGAAAAGGACGGGGACATCGGGGAGAACGTTTCCCACCTGCTGGATACGTGCAAGGTATGACATACCACAGTAGCAGTGTATCCCCTGTGGTTAATGAGTGCACAGCACCTTTAGGATGGATTATTGATGGTATCTTCCCGTAGTACTGGAAGTTGACAAATTATTTCCCCGGTGAACTTCATGATCCAAAATATGGGACCACAACCATTTAGACTCGGTTTGAAAAGGAACCCCAGTACCTAGGAAGGTTTAAAGTGCATCCCGTATTGAGCAAGAGGTCACCAGCACCGTTTTTCTATTTTCAACTTCGTCTCTGTCTCAGGCTTTATATTTTTTTTTTAACCACCTGACTTTGAAGTTGTCAACGTAATAGTCTGACAGGGCCACAGGAACATCAAGGAAGATGCAAAAGAACAAAACATTACAGTACTTCAATTTAATCTGAATGCTTCAGGCTTACATACAATTTTGGAGTCAAAGCCTGAGATGGAGACAAAGTTAATTATTAGAAAAATGGCCCCGGTACCAGACCTGTACGATCCAAAGTTTTAAAAAGGCTCACAGTACGCTCCTTTCACCCTTCCCTCCTCCTTCAGGTACACAACGCCAACCAGCTCTACCACTGGTGCATCCACCACATGGCCATCCACTACGACGCCATCAGCAAGAAGCACCCACGCCTGCTTCGCGACATCAGCCAGGAGGCGTGCAAGGAGATCCACTGCCAGCGGTGGCCGCCGCTCTACTACCTGAACGAGATCGAGGAGTACGAGCAGCAGCAGCGGGAGAAGAAGCGGCTGGCCGACCGCAGCAAGAAACACAAATGGTGTCTCAAGTGAGGATGACGCGCATCCCCACCCTCTCCACTGCAGGACGTCTTTTTTTCCGCACATCGCTCGGGCATCATCTGATAATGTCTCCACCGTATTAAAGTCTGTAAAGTCATTGGCTACATTTTGGTGTATTACGGTCCTGAGCCTACAAACAGCAGGAGTCAGGCCCATGGGTAAGCGAGAGCATACCTGTAGTCTGGATCAGTCTGGGAACACACCTCTACATCGCGCAGTTATTTCAGGATGGCAGAAAGTAAATGCTTAGGGCCTGTTTGTTTCACACTGATTTGGATCACGATCAGTGATCCCATATATTAGGTAGGTTCTGTTGTAAGTGAACCAACATTAGATCACTGATCACGATCCGAATCCGCATGAAATGTACAGGACCACAGTTGATCACTTGATGTGATTGGAGAGCATTAGCTCATGCAAATATTTTCCTGCACCCGTGAGTATGAAGAGTAGCCCACATAAACGCAGCCTTAGATTTCTCACTTTGTCTTGAGTGGTTTGAGGATCTGTGCTTAGAGAGGGTCGCGGATTAAGGTCAGTTTATGACGCCATTTTGTGTCCATAGTGGTGGCTTGTGGTATGTAGCATTGCACTGATCAATCAGGAAAATGAGAAATGAAAGACAAATGTTGAAGGATTGATTGTTTCGTATGCAGAATGCACACTTGTCTGTGGATGCACGGCTGACTTTATGACCAAAATGGCTTCCAGTCTAAAGTTGTCGCAACTCTTTCCATGCACGTCTTCATTGATTCAGAATACATGTTGCCTGCTCAGAGGTTACCATAGCCTGATGGGAAGAGACAGATCAGATCGATCACTGCAGATGAGATTGATAACTGCCGATCAGATTTTATTTTGGCTGCCAATCTGGTCTTGTAAAAGCTTGAAATAAAAGAAAAAATTCTTTGACTTATAAACACCAATATGCTAAATTGGCCTTATCAAGTCTAACAAACTATATAGGCCAGGGCGGACATCCAGGACATTCACAAAATCATGGGTAGCAACCACACCGCACCGATGGAAACAACTGCAATGAGCACGCGCATACGTACCGATCAAAGAAAAGATTGAGTAGCTTGATCCTCTGACTGGCTGGTTAGTGCGTGTCACCATGGTCGCTGTTGTTTTCACCAGCATGGTGTGGTTGCTACCCACCATTAACCACTTCCTGCCAGGGATTCCGGTACCGGAAACGTATTCTTTGTATGCATGGCTTTGGTCTCCAAATTGGACAAAGGGAACTGGGCCTTGTAACAAAAGACCGTACTCGGAACAAAAGACCAGGCTGCTGGGAATTACCGACATTTTTTCACTCTCAATAGTGGAGATAATCCAGCCTTGTTTTGAAACAGTATACCACGGTTTTGGGCATTTAGTGCGAGTGGATTACCACTGGGGATAAAAGCGCTTCACCACTGCAGCGATGAGCCACACAGTACTGCTGCACGCTAATCTGGCCCCTATTGAAAAGAGGTCAGCAGCACACTGTGCCAGGTTTGTGAACGAAAGAAAGTTACATAACACCGCTCAATCTGGGCTCTTTTTTACAAGGCGGCAGGCCTGGCTGAAATACTCCAGCATCAATAGATGTTGTCTGTCAGGTTAGAGTGGAAACCAGACAGTCCTTCTTGTGGGTGTAAGTGTCCAGTAAGTGAAGATGGAATTTTTGAAAATTTTGAAAATAGAAAAAAATGATAAATATCCCGCCCCAGTATCATGAACATTGATAACTGCCACTGGCGCGAAGTGGTTAAGCGAAATTGCCGGATGTCCACCCTTGCCTATTCCCGTCATTGTTTGAATTACTGGCTGATTTCAAATCGGACTTACAGTTTATCTTTTACTTTGCTGCCAAATTTCATTCCATATATCTTTCCAGATCTGGAACAGCTTTAAAAGATAAACGAATAGATTCTTGCGTTAAAACCGTTGCAATGCATTGTACTTAGGTGTTATTCATATCTCATTGGTGGTGAATATGCTTTGCCAAAAAAGTAACATTTCCGTGCATGGACTCATGGAAACGTTAGTGACGATATTTATATTGTGCTGTTACCCTTCATGAGAGACACTTTGCTAATGTTGTGTTCTTTCACAGCCGAGTTTTAAACAACCCAGCCATGCAGAAAGTCATATTAACGCTCTTTCTTCGAAAGAACATGTATGACATAAAAGCTGTCCAGAGAAATTGATATTTATGCCAGGTTAGATGGCAGCCACATTGAACGATCGGATCTCGTTCAGGCCTCTTTGTATCTACAGAAGAAAAATGGCCAAACTGGAGGGTACATTGAATTTGGCTCCTTTATGTTTATGTAAATGAACTTGTGAATAAACATTTGCTTGTTAATTTATTTCTGCAGAGGTTAGAATGTACGATTTAATACAGGCCATGGTCTGAAAAGGGGGCCACAGTGTTAAAAATGAAAAACTAAAATTGTTACTGATCTCGTTTTTCTGAATGGCAGCTCACAGCTCTTGATTTTGTTGACATAGTATTGTACGTCTGCTAGAAAATAAGAGGGGAATTTCACATCTACGCAATCACGGTTGAATGCTTTTCATTCAGATGACTGGGATTCAGTTTGGTCTGAAACAATATCTTTTATGGTTCCAAAACAAAATTTTGACTGAGCATGGATATTTGCTTTAAAGTAAGAAGTGTTGTGAATGTTCAGCATAAGCCTTGAGGCTTTTGAAATGATGCTCAGGATGAGATGCAGAGTCACTTTGATTCAATGTACAGTGGCCAGTAACCTGATTGCCACTTTTCCAACAAATTCCATTATCTAACCTGTATTTTCTAGGGCTTATGTGCCCAGGACCCACCTTGAATTCCTCCAAAATCTGTCACTTTGCAGGAGACCATTTTTGCAGTCATGCCATGTCGTTCCTGGAACATAACAGTGGCTGAACCCTACCTCCCTTCGGTCCTTGGGAATCCTTCTCGTTAGGCTGGGAACTCAAATATGAAGGAAAGTCTGATTTGCACAAGACTCATTCACTAGGTTTTTTCCATTTTGGAATGCTGCATGTGAGAGGTTGAAAAATGAATCGGCTGATCTGAGACGAGGTCACATGCCTTTGCCATGTCTTTGGGGAAGGCTCTGGGAATGTTTGGGTTGAAACGATGACCAGATGCGAGTGACAATCTCTCAGCAACTGGTCATTATAATGCTTGTTCAGAAATTAAGTCACTTTGCTGAGCCGTAGTTCTCACTCAGATATGCCTGATTAGCAAGTGCACAGTGAAACCTCCACACCAAAATGTCACAAACGTA
Organism: Acanthaster planci; assembly: GCF_001949145.1. The sequence continues at coordinate 1,644,293 of NW_019091386.1, read as the reverse complement.
TGATACCGGTGTGTGTCTCCATTGTCGCAAACATGACATTACGCCAGCTTTGTGCAAAGTGAATTTTGCAAAAGCTGACCATATGCTAACTTCAGGGGAGGTCACTGTGATAAACACTTCTCAGCGTTAAATTTGTGTCACTTTTGCATGACATTATGAACTGGCGGTCACAGAGAATTCATGTTTCTGGAATATTAAATTTTACAACAATATCGACTCGGGTGTGTATTTCTGTTACAGGGAATTGTCGTTTTCCCACTCAGATTATCCACATCCTGACTCCACACACAAAAAATAATGAGCCTAGCGTAGGGTTGTAGGAACATGTAAATAAACTGTGGTATTTCTTCTTGCCTGGTTGATTTTTGGATTACCAAATCTTGAGTGTGCTATTTGCCTTTAAAAGGTCCAAGTTTGTAATGGTGAACTCATGTTTAATGTTCAGACAATATTAAAATAATATATCGATGACTTACCCAGGCTGTACGCGGTAAACTGTCTCTGTGAGATGATTGGCCTGGCTTTGTAAAACTGTCAGAAGCAGAAATTGTGAGCTTCTTTTTTGTTTATGTATTTTGTTTATTTGTATTTGTTACATTGCATGTGTAAATAAAAAAATAATAAACAGAGACGAATGATCATTTTTTGCAATACAGAATTGAAAGAACTTTCTTTGACAGGTCTTCTTTCTTTACGGAGGAAAATCTGCAGTGTGCCTGATTGGATGAAATTCATGAAAAAGTGGCCAATCAGACAAGCTCTTTGTCTGTTCAAAACTACACTGGCCAATTGAATTGTGTCAAAGTGAACACGATCAACTGTCCAGTAAGTATGAATTCTTGGCCACAGTTGGACAATCGGCACTTCGGAAAGATCAGTTTTATTAAATTTGTCTTGCCCACCAATTGTACATGATCCTCTATGATTAAAAACAAAACAAGGGCATATTTTTGTTACAAGATGTAACAAGTAAATAAAACTATTAAGATATCTGTGTTGGATCATTTCCAGCATGTACCAGGTGGAGGAATTACTTTTTGATAAATCACAGAACAAATATGTCAGAGTTAAGTATTGAAGTGCAGTGAGTATGTCTTGCAGATAATGCTGTGAAAGTTGAATGCTGCTAACAGAAGAAGCCATGGTTCATCGCTACCCCAAACTGAATTTTTTTTTCACAAATTGGCCCCAGTGGCAGAGCCCTGTAAGGATTTTCACCCATAAGAGGCAAAGTCCGAGTCGTTTTAACAAAGAGCTGTTCCAAGCTTCTACAGACCCCCTCCTGAGCACAAACGTTAGCTTGCTCATTGTAAGTTGGTTTTTCTGTGCATAGCAAATTGGCCCCAGATGTAGCATACACCCCTTCCTTTCCATTGGAACTAAAATGGAGCATTTTATTTCTGTGTTAATTAGTTTTCAAATCAGTTTGAAACGTTTCTCCTCTCTGCTATCCTTTACAACGGTCACCTCACTTTTTCGAATCAGGTGTTGCTAAAGTAATGTTGCTTCCATTGAAGATTTATTTTAATCTTTGAACAAGTTGAATAAGACTTTGAAATGCCTAGAGAAAATATCATTTATTAAATTAGTCAAAATCAGAAGCTAAAAAGAAATATATTAACACATTAAATTTCACTCTTTAGATTTAATAAACAAATAGTTATACTCCTAATGTTAGTCCCCTGAGCTATATGGTGCTTGTACTTGTGAGCGGGCCTTCTTCACATTAAGTTGACAGTAGAGGTTATGTGTTAATGTGTCCACAGAGGGTTTCACTGGGATAGGCTTGAGTAATGCTTTTGTGCATTGTTGCAATTGAATTACAGAAACAGCCCCTGAGACACAATAGAGATGCCAGCAAAATGCATAACCTGTATTTGTATTGTCACAAAAGCAGGGACCGAGTTATGAGGACAAAACTGTCCCCGTAATGTTTAAGTCCCCATGAAGTCTACATTTTAACGTGTGTGGTCTCCATAATCCAGCAACGAGCGTGTATTTACCAAATATTTACCAAAATATGAGTACACACTGTTGACAGCGTGAAGAAGTGCTCAATTTTTTTTTCTCTCATGAAAAATGAACCTCAACACAAATAAGCCATTTGCGAGTTAAATTTGAATAAAATCTGGTACACTGAGTTCTTTAAATTCATGTGAACATAACAACTTGAATTCTCCATACTAAAACCACTGTTGCTATACCTCGTGATTCGGGGCAAGCTTTTGCTTAGTTACATAAAGAGACGTCTTGCAACAATGCACTGTTCTCTGTGGATAAGAACGGTACAAAGGAACCAGTCCATTCCAGAGATGGTGATCGTTATGCAATAGCTTCCCCCGAATCACGAGGTACAGCAACAGTGTCTTCAGTCTGGGGAATTCAAATTGTTTTGTTTCTGTGCAATCAGATAACACAGTGTACCAGATTTTATTCAGATTTAACTCGCAAGTGTCTTATTCAAGAGCCCTAATCCCCTGCTGATTCCCTCCCCGAATTGTCACAAATTAAGTATGGAGCCATCGTTACAGTCCACAAAGTTATAGGGGCTTCAACAGATCTTCCACTGTACACACCTCACATCAAACAAACCCATCATCAGATATTGCCCATTGATGGGTAGTGTAAAAATTGGGCAGGGCCGGAGATCAGAGTAGACAGGAAAAGAAGTTTCTGCTCCATATTTTTCAACTCCAATAAGAAGCGAAACCTTCAATCATTGCCTTTCACTGCATCACTTTTGGACTTATTTGGGAAAACCTCTTTCTGTTTTTTCCTTGCAGTACGCTATATTCCACTCTGTTAGTCATTATGTACATAGTCATTTTAAAAGATAATAAAAGCATGGATGGAAAATAAAAGCTAATGCAGAAATAGTGGCCAAGCTCTCGAAAACATTTTTTGTACAACCAAATGAAGGGAAACATGCTTTTGATAGTAAACAGAAGGCTTAGAGTCACATTGTGAGTAGAAAAGTGAAGATGCTTAAATGATTACAGCAGTTAGGGCTTTTGTTTTTGTTTGTGAAATAAAACTACTTTTGGATTGTTTGTTTTTCATCGTTATAGTGCGGCATTTGCCCACCCATTCCAATCGCCACTCCCCCTCCATACATAATACACTTCTGGAGAAATACTGAGGATGTTACGAGGCTAAATGAAGTGTATTGAAAATAAAAAAGTGGATCAGGCCAACAAAGTTCTTTCAATGGACAATAAATAATCCGACTTTTTTTAGAGTCTTTGATCTACCATTCTTTGTCAAGAACATTATCTAGCTGTTAAATTCACAGTTTTAATAAATTTAAATAATCCGATTTTAGTTTGGCTATTTTCTTGGGGTTTCACGCTCTGATAATTTTGACACCTTCAATTTTGAATCATTATTTCCTAAAAGGGTTTTGGGGAGTGCCTGGCAGGTTCATCTCAGTTAATTGTTTTCCCCCGTTTTAATCCTTAACAGTGTATGACACAGCAAATTCCTCATAGATGACCCTAAAGTTTTTCAAAACTTAAACTCCAATTCTGACTTGTGATAATGATAGATATTTGTATACATTGTATGATTGTTTGTATTTTCTGTTTTTCCCCCTACATTTTAGTCCAAGCTCACTGATTGCGTGCCAAACAGTTGCTGTACGTACGATGGGCTCTTTTTTGTGCTGTAATTTTGTGCAATAGATGTGATTGGGTGGAAATAAAATTCGTAAAAAGCTAGTTGTAATTTGTGCTGGTGTCCCTCGTGTTCCGAAAATTGTCATGCTAGCTGTCGCACCAGCATGACAGGTGACCATGACTGAAACACGTTCACTGGCAGATAGGGAGGGGATACAGGAATCCCCTTTCCTCCCCTCCCCCAGCTTGGACAAAACAGTTATTTCCACTCCTTCCAAAAGTGTGTAAAAAGCCCCCAACATGTGGCCTCAACCCTCACAAGAGCCATGTTTTTAGAATATTACACAGACCTCCAAACATTTTGCTTCTCCTGACACCAACCTCCCCTCTGAAATTCAGTTCTCTGCCATCGAGCATTTAAGCCATCTTAAGTTGTGCTGAAATTAAATATTTCTAGTGCAAGTCATTCTTTTCGACTTTAAAAGGTGCCAGATACACCGCCTAAGTTTGCCCCCAGTCTCCAACTGGCACTTCATCTAGTCACTGGAGCACAACTGGTAGTTATAGGTGACCATCTAGTCACTGGAGCACTCCTGGTAGTTATTGGTGACCGTTCTTTGTGAATTCGGAGTTACTAAGTCACTTTCCACAACAGGTTGTGTATGCAAGAGGCCTGCCAAACACTGAAATATTCAAGCAAAGTTCTGAAACTCAACCAAGTAAACTGCTAAAGCTACTGGCGTTTAGATAAAATTTATCCAAAGAAATTGTGTTTGGGGGCTTTGTCAAAAGGAACTAGTAATTCTTGACAGAAGAGGAAAAGTGCAGTGTGTGATAAAATTTGTAACAACGTTTTGGGAGGGTGGCTGAGGTTGTTTGATCAAGTTCAAATCTTTCTGAGGGATTTTATCTCCCCCCCCCCGTCACAATGCGAAATTCTACAGCTGGGGCTCTCAACAATTACAACGTCACTACACATCAGCGTACATGTAGCCCATCATCTACAACAACATGGACCCAGCGGCCCTCCACACCGATTACGGTTGATACGATGGGAACGCAGGGAGAACAGCGCCGCGCCCTATATTTATAGCTGCTGGCGCTTCTAACAGCGCCATCTATTGCCAGCATCGGGGAAAGCTACTTGGTTCAAATCACGGAGGCTATTTTAATTGATCTTCCTCCCTTTGGAAAAGCACTCCTGTTGCCCATGGAGAGTGAATTGTTCCCTCTTGGACGTCACGACGGACTGAATTTTACCCTGAACTAGGAACACAGCGACAGAAAATAGTCATGAATCCTTTTTAATGTAGAAATTTTTAAGTTAGCATGTCGATTTGGAGCGAGTAAGTGATTATTTCAGTGGTGGGAGCGGCTTGCCGGTGAGGGAGGGCAAACGCCGTTGAGACAAACCGTCTGCATGCACTTGCAGACAAATGATTTTTATAGCCCGATTGAGCGCGATACCTACGGCTTATCGAAAGACCAACGGCACGAATTAGTCTGGTTCAAGAGAGCGCGCGATTGGGCTTGTATGAGCGTACATGCAGGATACCGCGTACCGCTGCTGTTTTGTGCCAATGCCGGAGACACAGATCGCGGCGAAATTGTGATTTTTAATTGCCTTTTCTGTGAGGATTTCTAACGCAAAAGTGGATATATTACAATCTGTGGTGAGTCAATAACCTTCTGAATTGGTGTGTAAAATTTCAAACTTTTATAAAGTTTACTTGGTAATTTTTTTCAGCTGCTAATGTTGAGTGTGTTTTCTGCGTTCAATCTGCATCATCCATTCGAAGGCAGACAGATGTGCAGGCGTGCCTCTGGTTTGAATTTTGTATAATCCAGCGCCTTTCCACCTGATCGCGCCTGGCAAGCTTTAGGTGACAGGCGAGACAAAATACCCACCTTATCTGACATCTTCGTGATCATGTTTTGCGCGGATGGTGTAATTTCATACCTGCAAGTGAAGCATAATCATAAAATGTGACAAATTATGGGTCGCGAGAGGAGGTGGAAATGACCTGGGCTGCATTGGTTTGAATTTGCTGCATGTTGAATGTATTGCCTTGGATTTATAGGTTAGTACATGTAGGCATGCTTAATGCTGGAGATTACTAAAAATTGGAGTGGATAGTGAGAAAAGCACATATTATAAATGGACTTTTAGTAATGTTCTGCTTAATCATACTTGTAAGCCAACATGTTGGCTAATATTACTGACCCATTTGTGAACAGAAATCTAGAAAACTGAAGATGGGCCTGTTTAGTGTTTGTACAGTGATGCACATGTGCTACTTATGACTGCCAAGTGAGTTTATGTCTGCGTAAAAATTAAGGAGCATGTCTTTTTCAGCGTCTTTTGTTGAGTTTTCAATATTTGCGCACTGATTTTTTTCCTTTAGCAGCTTTTGTGAAGAATGTAAAAATTTCAGTTGTAACATTCTGGGGATATTGCTAAGATTAAAAACTACATGTAAGTAAGCCTCAGCACATGTAAAATAGTAGTGGATTACGTTTGAAGTTTGGTCCTACCAGTATGTGCAGTAGTTCGATTCCCTGCAGACTCATTCTATGAGCTGCAGTCAGTAGGCAGTCGGGGCATCTAAAAATCACACGAAACAACTTTGTGCTAAATGCATCGTTGCATGGCATACATGGACGTGTGAGAGAGATTGCCTGCTTGCTGCTAATTTGGCATTCTGAGGATCAGGTTTAGGTATTTAGAGTTAAATGGCAAAAGCATAGATTGGAAAATGTCTTTTAAATTAAGGTCGAAGTATACATAGATTGGAAAATGTGTTAAACTAAGGTCAAAATATACATACATGTACATGTAGTACCACCACCTTCGGGAGGCAAGAGTTGACTACAGGTACTGTACATAAGGTCAAATGATCACATTTCTTAATGGTCAACTGATGTGCTTTGGGTCTGGCACTTTCGAATGTACTGTACATGTATATGTATGTAACTTGCATTTAGGCAAAAGTAGCCATCCAAGACACTGCAGGAGTCTGTTGTGTAGTAACAGACATCAAAATTGTGACAACATGTCATGCTCAAACATTTATCACAGCAGTTAATTTGTCTTTTTGAATGCAAGCAGTTGGTAACACCAAGTACTGTTCTGGATGACAAATGCAGCCCTTGATCGGGTTAGAAGTTCCAAACCCTCTTTGCCAGTGATTCACAGTGACATTGTTCAGCTCCCTGGGCATAATCTCATTTGCGCTTTGTGTGCGTACACATGTAGAGGTACATGTGTACACATGTAATGTACAGTTATGCATTCGGATTAGTGCCTTGAGCACTAACTGAATTGGAAAAAAGACTCACTTCACCGACTCATTGGTGAGGATTAGCTCAACCCTTACAATATGCAGGGTCACCACAAAATGGTAGCAGTGCTATAACAAGAATGCCAAATGTATGTTGACAGAAAAACCAATGGGAAGAAGTACCTCATGCATATATGCACAAATATTTTCTTCTTTTTTGTTTTAAGTGCCTCTAAAAGACCAGGCGTCCGTCTTTGACATTTATGTTAGTAATAGTTTGTGGTTGAAATACCCGTACTGTACAAAGTACCTGTACTTAAGTTAGTGCATAAAAATATCCTACAAATGCTGTGGACACTGCTGTTCATGTACAATTGCATAATGTACATGTTAGGTGTCCTCATTCTTGGAGTTGCCAATACATTCTAGACTGTGCGCAAACTGAGCCATTAATTGACATCAATGATTTTTATACTGATTGTACAGCAAAATGGCACTAGTAATTGGGCTGATTATAAAACTTTTAATTCATCTCCCCTCGGAAATTTGTGAGTCTAGTACTTGGCATGGTGTGCATTATTTCCCCCATCTCTCGTTCCACAGCCAACTTCTGAAAATTTTTACCTTCAGTTTTACATGTCAGCAGACAGTTATTAATACTTGTACCTCAATTTACAAGTTAAATGTAAACTGTTAAAATATTACTTTCAGATTTGGCAGCATTATATTGTATTTAGCATATTGCTTGTGTTAACCATTTTATTCCTCTGTATGTCAGGTATTCACAATTAAAAAAAAATCGTCAGAATGGCTCTTCCAATGATAAAAAGGATAAAAAAAAGGATAAAAACGGCAAATCTACATGTAGGCATAATCAGGCTGCATTCATGTACTGTACATGTATGTACCCATATGTATACAGTACATGTGTTCACTGCTGCCTCACGCACTTGCTCATGGCAGTACCCTTTAGTAGATGCTGCATATGCACACCGTCAAATGACTCATTGTGCGTGATTCATGTCTAACTGCCACCAGACATGACAACTGCACCCAGTGCCTCTGGCTCCATCCCAAGCTCCAAGGACCCTTTTTAGAAATTATAATTCAGCCTGGTCCAGGTCACTGAATGCAGAAGAAACAGGAACGTGCCATTTTGGCATCGGATAGAGCGTGGTCAGGTCTACCATGAACACGAGTGCACATTTTTCAAGTCGTGAAGAGTAAGTGCAGAGTGGTACGGGGCTCATGTACATAATCTAATCACGGCCCCAGAACACATTTTGTTTGAAAAATTGGCTACATGCCTGTAAAGTGGATTACTTTCCTCGTAAGTTAGTTATTCAGAATCAGATTAATCTTGATTTTTTTTGCGGGCCCCTGCGTACACATGGCGCATGCTTATGTGAAATAGAAGGGGAGCTACATGTATGCGTCTGAGCCCATTTGCTCCGATTGATGCTCAGTTCTCTGTTAAAGGCTGACAGTGAATCCGATTTTGAGTTGTTAAAATGTGCAGCTGCATTTTAAAATTCTTGAGTGATTTTTATTGGCTTAGAAGTTTAATAGGAATAGGTATTCATGCTCTCTAATTTTGCAAATTGTGACCTTACCTGAAAGAATAGACTTTGTTCATTGGTTGGCCATATTGGAATTGAAAGCAAAGTTACCTCTTCATTTCTAAAGTTCTAAAGGGAGGCTTGGTATGCATGGCAGTTATAAAACAGTCTGGTACCATTGTAATTGACAATTTGCAATTTGTGAAAGGGATTCAAAGAATGACCTCAAAAATGGCTTCCACGTGAATAACGTCTATTACATTTACTAGCTGCAGGCAAACCTCCTTAGTCAATTATTTACATGTTAAATTCTTTGTGAGTAAAATGAGAGGTTTCAAACTTGAGGCATTCAAACTTGGTAGCCTTAAAGACACCTAAACCTAGGCAGTTGAGAATTTGATCAGTGTCAAACCGTGGTCTAGGAGATGGGTGTTGAGGCAAGCGCCACCATGGCAACCAGACCCTCCTCCCCTTCACCGAGTTCACTTCTGTTTTTCAAACAACTTATGTGTGGTTAATGCTCTTTCCAGTTGGCTCTCAGTTTTCTTGAGCATCAATCTTCATTGGCTTGATGTATATTTTCTCTGATCACAATAAATATGAGTCATGCCCACTGACCTCAACAGCTTCTGGGGAGTCAACAGATCAAAAGAGTTTTATTGCAGCCAGTACATGTATCTGTTTCACGTGTGTACATTTTAAACAGTCCTTTCTAAACAAACTTTTTTCCCCACAGTTGGGGTGATTGATGGAATACCAGCAGTTATTGAAATTTTGTTTTATTTATTTTGTTGTTCAAAATAAAAGAAATTATGAAAAGCTGAATTGATTGAAGGGCTTTCCTGGGGTGTTGTGGTTGCTTTGTGTCAGAATGACTCTGTAGGTTATGGTCCCTACGGCATCTGTTCAGGTCACACCTTGGGCTATCATTCAGTTGTGTTCTGCAGCTGGGTCAGGTCATGGTTTGGACAAATCAAGCTGGAAAGTGAGAAAATACAGATAAAAAAGGAGACTATGCATTTGTGCAAGTGTGAATGAGAGGATGGGGGCTGTCAGGGTTAGGTCCTCATAGAGCACCTTCCTTGAGGCTTCACAGTCACACCCTAGGATCATTCCTTGCAGTAAAGATTGCGCCCTAACAGCCCTCAGTCCTCCAACAGGTGAAGGATTGAGGACTGTTAGGGTTAAAGAGAGTGACAGATGACTGAAATTGCAGGTGCGTGTACATGTATTTTGGCAATAACCTGGTGCGAAAAGACTCTGCATGCCTTTTTTGCTTTCGGTTTCTGTCGTTAAGTCTCAAGTTTGGTCTCCAGGGGCACAGCTCTCTGTTTGGGCTTGCTACTAGTATATTTCCGGCACATTATTGTTGACCTTATTTGAACACTGTTCCTCTGAAGTACACAATAACCATGTTTGTATGGTTCCCCGAGGGCAGTGCCATGTCAAAGAGCAGATTCTTAACTGTAAAACTGCCAGCACCTGTCTCGGTGTCAGTTTCACCCAGCACCGTATTCATGTACACATCTGTGTCATAAGACTTCTTTCAAAGAAAAGAGGTCTGGGACAAGGTGACCATGTGAGGAAACATACTGAAGACTTTATCTCAGCCATCTTGTAATGAATATTTGCGTGATGTACATTATCTTTGCCATTTCTTGATGTGCACGTGTTTTTTGTGTGAAAATGGTTATGGTTTACAAGGAAGTGGTGTGTTAAGGAAATTGGCATATCCTATGATTACAATTCAGGAAGTGATTGCCTGGTCCTGTTGAAAGTTATCACAAATTCCAGGGATGTTTGCGCGCTGGCATGTTAGAGTAACATATGTTGCATCGGTCAGCTAATGTGTTTAATAGATTAAAAAGTCAGGTAGTTCTCGACATGACTGCAACGTAGTGGTACTGTTCAAGTGTTTGGAGCCTTGTCAGGTAGCCTGTGTGTGAGTTTCATAATATGTGGAACTGTGTTGCTGCCCTGTTAAGAATTTGTAAAATTTAAAAAAAAAATCATTGATCAAAGACTCAAAAGTTTTGTTGAAATTTGTCGGTGCATTTGTGTGCTTTGCATTTTGTTTTTAATATTTTATTGAGACCACAGATTCTTGTGGTGCTGAGTACATTTTGTACAGCGACGTACATGTACAAGATTGAATTAGCCAGATGCAAATTAGATTGTTCAAAATCTAATCTTGTGTGTTCTCAGCATTCAGTCCTAAATGAATGACTTGTAAATTGCAAATGCAGTCAGTGTAGGGTTCAGTTCAGGCTTCTTGTCAACGTTGGTTTGTTGGCTAAATAACAGGTGGAACTTTATTTTGAATCAGGTTATGCAGACGGGCCAAAAATGGTTAATTTGTCAAAAAACGATACTTTTTTGGGGGGGTTAAAAAGCTGTTGTTCAGTGATATGTGTACCATTTCATTATTTTTAATTTGTTTAATTACCCTAATGTGACTTTTGAAATATCCAACAATATTCCAGTCGTTTGGACAGAATGCCTTAAAGTGCATGTACATGTAGTTAAAATTATTCCAAGCCATTACAGTTGATTAAATCACAGGGCTCCATTATGCAAGGTGGTAAATGGAAGGCTGAAACGTGCAGGGAAAATCTGGTGGCATTTAAAAAGAAAAATGAAACAAAAATTTTTAAAAAAGAAAAAAATGTAATACAAACGACTACATGTATCAAACGACCCCCTCCCCCCATCTGCGTTTGATTTGGTTATAAATGTCTGGCGCACAATGGCAGACAATCAAAGATAGGCTCTTTTTTGAGCCAATAACTTCAGCAGTCCGCGCTGAGGGAAACCCAAACGAAGCAACCACCTGCAGCGGGTATTCTTTCTTGCCATGGCTTTGCAAAATGTTGGTAAACCACAATGGAAATCCCCCACAGTTTTGAAAAATCCTGGGGAGAACCCTGAGGCCCAAGCCGTTCAACAATCAGTTGCTGGTTCGGCACTTATCACTGACATGTTCAGGTATAATGCGTATCCTACTTTTTCTTCGACCTGAATGAATATCGATTTTCTTGCGATATAAAGAAAATCAGGATGGCATTAATGCCCCTAACTTTGGTACGCTGGTGGCATGATTAATGCCCTCACATTTGGCATTACTGCTCTTTATTTCACCCAGTCCACCAATGCCAAATGGCTGTGCCCTGAAAAAAAAATGAAATTCGAGGCCTGGAAATGCATTACAGACGATCAGGACTTTTGTGACACCGCCAACTTGGACGATATGACAGGTTACACAATGCCGACTTAGTCGGAGTTTACTGTTAAGCATAATGGAATAATTTGGTGACGTTGATACATGTGTGGTATGTAACAGAAGGTGAAAAATCAGTTATTTTGATGATGTATTTGACTCTCTTCCTGTGCAAAACAGTGCATAGTACTAACTGGGATATGTACATTACCAATATACATGTTCTACTGGTATTACGTGATATTAGCCCATGCGAATCACTCTTTCCAACACAGACAAGTCCAGGGCTTCATTCACCATCCTGATGACATGACCTGTTTATGAAATGGCCAGGCATGCCAGTGCCAGTAACTGTGGGAAATGTGAGCCTGGGACAAGATCTGCCCGCGCCACAGGGATCTCCTGTACATTGTAGAGATTTAGATTTACCACTGGGAAGCCCCTTGTTGCCTCAGTATTGGTTACTGTGGGCTCCTGTGGGGTTCTGGTGATGCTTGTAATCAGATGGCAGACATTCTGTTGAAGCCCCGACCTTGGACTGGCACCTTGTTATGTGGATGTACCAGTACCACTCCCGGTTTCGCATTGGTGGATTGGCACTGTAGGGTTCGGCCTTGTTTTGAATTTACATGTATGGACAAACTACTCAGTACATACATGTCCTGAAGCCTTTAAGATAATTTTTGAAGTGCATGTACATGTATCTAACTTTACATGTACATGTGCATGTACGGTTCTGGGTGGTCTTTTGACTGCAACTGGTGCCAGTAGTGTTGCATCTTTAATTGTCTGGATTGTTATTTATTTTTGGCAGGCTTTTTGTTTGATTTAGTGTTACAATTTGGTCTTTGTACCCTGATTTCTTTGAATCGTTTGCTAGACCATGACCTCATTTTGGGGTTTTTTTGTATTGTTGGGTAACTGAATTACGGTAGTACCCGAAGCTTGATTCAGCTGCAGCAGGTGAATCACATCTTGAAAGGACTACCACTGTGTCCTGATGGAAAGAAATCCTCAGTGAGCCATTGGATTTTTTTTTTTTTATAGACTGGAGTTGGGGTTGTAACACTAGATACCTTAAGTCTAGAGATTTCACTGAAACCCAGTTTCTGGGACTAATCAAGTAATGTACAGATTTAGTTAACAGTAAAATTTGATGTTTATTTTTGGTACATTGAGTTATTTTAGCATCTGGTACAAAGCCAACTCTTTAATTGGACCCACCGGTGCATGTACAAATACAGTGTACATTATAATTTACAAATGTAGACATGTAAGGATTCATAACGGGGCTGCATGTACCGTACGTGTTACACACATGAACATGAGATGTGTTTGTAATACATGTGAGGTCATATTCACGATGTACATGTAGAATGCATTCATAATGCCTCAGTCTTTCAATATTATGGACACACTGCCTGCCCTGTGAAGAAGATTGGTGAGTCACGCCCAGCTTTATGTACTTCTTTGTGGTGGAGCTGCAGTGTTCAGTGTTATACTAACCTTGAAATACATGTATGCCAGAGTATTATATGAGGCCAGGGGAGGCCAGGCATTATTGATTTATTGTCCCGACTAAGTCAACTGGGTCCCAGTATTTCAACTAGCACACTTTGTGTTTGGGATTATGATTCTGGACTGTGCTAGCTGCTTGGGACATGCAAACAAGGGTGTGTTTGCAATGTACTGTATGTTGAAATTTATGGTATAAGTACAGTTTTGCCTGTCTGTTCCTGTATTCAAATTTGTTTGTAGCGATGTTCTTTAAGTACTCGCAGCAGTATTTGTGGAACTGTCTAGCCTGTAGGCTTACATGTACCATTATGAGAACTGTCGATGAATAGGCCTATTGTGAAATTTAAAAAAATATATATGTTTTCAGCTAGGATGAAATTAGACACAAACCCTTCTGAGACAGTGGATGAAACAAGACGTGAAATTAGTCCAGGCAAATTTATGCTGAGTGGTTCAGGGGTTTAGATAATTTTCTTCAGGCCATGAGTAAAATACCCACTTCCTTGCTTACAGTAGAGTACAGTACTCTTTTCCCCTCAGTAATGTTTCCTATTGTACTCTTCTTCAAGAGAGGGAGAGTACTGTTCTCCCTAGGAGGAACCGAGTACCAATATTAAGCAAATTAGTCCTTTCGCCTTAGTAATTATAATAATACTTGTTTTTTTTTCTTGAAAAACACAGTAAAAAACAGCACTTAGTGATAACCATGAACTCGTGAGACCATATCATTACATTAGTGTGCATTTACCCGTGTACTGCACATGTGAGGCTACCACTTGCAGATGCCATGTTGACCGGCTGCCGTGCGCACACACCTGGTGGTGGCCATTCGAAAAATCACGGTGCACGTCATTGCTTGGTGGTCAAATGCGTTCACACTCACAATCTGAACTTTAATCTTTCTGAGGTGTTTCAGACTCAATTTTTCCAAAACTGATACCTAGTTTTCTTGCAGATGTACCAGAAAGCCTCTAAAATGCTACGTGAAAAAATGCTCATGTTTGGCTGATCAAAACTTGCTGAAAACTTCACATTTATATGGCAGAACTTTCGATGAGGAGTTCGGGCTCTATCCATTCTTGCAAAAATCGATGAAAATAGCGTGGTCCTTGCAGGCTAAAAATCAATTTTACTGCATCTTGTCTTCAGGGAGTCTGGTGACCAAGTTTTTGCACACAAAAACGATCCATTTGTACAGTGCTTGGGCAGTAGCACATTTCGGTCTACAACACGTTTCACTTCAAGTCTTTCCTGTCGATTCGGGATTTTCTAAATAATTTATCATGGTTATGCACAGAGCAGCAGAAAAGCTGTACGCAGACAAACATCAGCAAATCAGTTTCAGTAGCGTCCGCAACGAACGTTACTCTACTGAGCAAGGCGTAATTGACGAAACATGAAAAATACAGAAACTTATGGTACTTTCTCTATAGTTAAATCACTGAGTATTTTACGTTCAGCATGAGGTTTTAAGCTGGGTATTTGACTAAATTTCCAACTCGGGAAGCATATATGCCAATAGTAATCCGCATGTTATCTTAACTCCAGGTGGTTGATAAATGTGTACAGACTACAGTCCTAATCGATTTCACTCTCAGTGATTCAGTTCTAGCTGGACAAACTACTTTCTGTTGACTTTTCAATATTTGTACATGTACACTCTGCATTTCTACATGCAGCTTTTAGATTTCTTTGGAGCAAGACATTGGTGCAATGTCAATAGGATGGGATGGTTGACTATTTTACATGTGCATGTACCTTGAAGTAGTATGTACATGTATGTAAGTTGTACAGGTGACATAAGAATTTTTGCAGAGAGGGAATCATTTTGTGTTGTGCATTAATGTTTGCACTGTATACCACAAGTACTTTAATAGTTTGTTTTCCTGTTAAAATACTGTGTACACATTTGCCCAATATGATTGACCAAGGTTTATAGCAATTTATTTAGTGTACTTCTTAACAAATTTAACATGTTCTAAAGCTGAGCTTTGATCAGGTCAAAGGTACCGTTGATAGTGTTAATGGTGTTGCATGTTCCGAACCCGTAAGTGGGCATTAACATTGTATTTTCTAGATAATGTGCAGCTGTCATGTTATGGCACTGTGCCATTTCAGTGAATTGGAATAATACTGACTTTTTTTTCCTTTTGTGGGCTAATTTGGTCTGTTGAATGGTTTGTTTTATCAGTTTCTGGAAAGATTTAAGATTAAACAAAATTCTTAGTCTTTTACCCTGTGGGGTTTATGCGTGATAACTCGTGTAATTGTAACATACATGTACATGTCACTTAAGTTTGTGCTGTACAAGACTATACATGTACATACATGTATACCGGTACGTGCAGAACATTCATGCTAGCTCAGATTTTTCTTCAATGCTCAAACAATCAAATACCAGTATTTAATAATTCAATCAAGTAAATCGCATGTACATGTAAGTACGGGGACTTAAGATATTTGTGTGGCTAAAGATTAATCTCTTATAAATGTACTGTAAATCCATTGTTAATGACAGACTGGTCATTTAGAAGCCTAACCCCAGGTGTTATGGTAGAGTGAGTGTTACATAACACTTTCTGCCTTTGTTACTGGAACAAAGGGTTGATTGGGCTTGTGTGGTGTGTAGACCTACGAGTACACTGGCCAGTTAGAACATGAAGGGTAATAGATTGAATTGGAAACATGCATTTATGCATGGCGTTCATGGACAGAGGGAATGTACATGTACATGTGTGGTAAGGCTGATGAACATAAAGAGGATTGAAGAAATTGCTTGTCGAAAGGACAAAGGAGAAATGCAAGCAGACGCATTTGTTAACTTTGAATCGGAGTGATTGTGAATAGAGGCATGTACATGTCCACCAGGGAGTCTACTTAATGCCTTTTAATTGGAACATTTCACATGCAATAGTCTGCAAAGCAAAAGAAGGTGCACATAAATATGTACATGTAATTCACAACGATTCTTTATCTGGGTAGTGAGTCATGTACATGTACATGCATGTCTTTGTACACTATGCTGGGTCTGAATAAATGTGTAGCTTGTCTGTGGGTTGTGTGCATTGGAGCACAAAGCACAAGCATGAATTGAATAACTAATTACACAATGGAGACCCCAACATTTACATTGTACAGATAGGAGATACAGTTTGCATTGCTGTTGTGTGCTGTTAAATCATCAGTTGTAGTTAGGATGGTAACAGTTAAGAGAATATGGCCACTTGGAAAACAGTTTTCCAAATGCAGTCCTGTTTGTGAATACAGCTGCTTTATATTAAAACCTCTTGTGAAAAAAAAAAATCATTTTATACCATTTTCCATCCAGTTTTATTTTACACCAAGACAGTACCGTTTTTCCCGTCCTGTTTTGTTTTACACCAAGACAATGTCTTTTATTCCGTCCAGTTTTATTTTATGCCAAGACAGCAAGACAGCACATTTTTTCTATTCCCAGGGAAGAGATTTGCAACGTTTTTGCACGATTTTTGCACGTCATTCGACCCTTTCGCATCCGATTCGCTGTGAATTTGCTGCGAATTTGCAGGGGGGGGAAGTTTTGGTCAAAATGGGAATGTGAATCCCTTTTGCTTTTTTCCCATTCCTTTTCGCAGCGTTAACTTTCAAATGCAACGCACTGTATTTGTTGGTTATGGTAACTGCCTCCAGTAGAACCTGCGAGTGTGTGCGCATACATGTATCTGAATAGATAGTTGCTCACATTGGCACTGGATAATTTGTCACTTACTTGACTACATGACTAGATTCCCATAGATTTGTTCTTGATAGTCACATTCTCAACTTTTTGTGATGTTTTTTTTTTTTTCAGCAGTCGTGGCATAGCGTAACAGTCTCGTAGATCTCGTCTAACACTCAAACACACACACCATGGCGGACACGTCCTTAGCCAACAACGTGGACGAGGTCCGGGAGAAGCTCCTCCCTGACCCGGACGACCCCGAATACCAGAAGGAGCTGCAGCGCCCCGCCCACATCAAGGCAGACATGAAGGACATGGAGAGGCAACGCCGCGTCTCCCTCATCCTCAACAGCCAGGCCTTTCGGGAGGAGCTGGAGAGTATCATTGAGGCGCAGCTGAAGGTAAGATTACTTAGAGGAGCGAGAGAGATGTTAGAGCTCCATCCCCAAAATAAGTCTTGGTTGCAGCTGGGCGTAGCGTTTGGACATACAGTGTACCGGTACTGTGTGCAGAACTGAGGACGAAATAAGACCTCGTAATGTAGGGTGTGAAGACATGTAGACTTGCACAGGTCCACGCGATGCTTTTTCTTCTCTGGGAAATAAGCTTTTAGAGATATTTGGGGGCTAGGGTTATTTTGGGGAAAATGACAAATGGGAAAGGAAATTATCAAATATCTAACTTGGAGCAATCTTCGAAGTGGAAGAAAAATAAGTATTTCCTCTGAGGTTTTTTCAGGGAAAATAAGAAATGTCTGCACAAGCAGCGTATGTTTCCCATAGACACGTGTGTTACTGCCAGCTGCTGACAATAAACCCAGCAGCAGCACAAAGCCAGGGATGTGGCTCCATTTCCTGCCCATAAATGAATGCGTCATAGCGGCTGGAGCCAAGACTTCTTGGTCGTAGCTGTACCTTGGAGAGGACAACTGCCTGTCCCTTATTGGTTTTCAGACAAATGGGTATCTAAAATGGGCTTCCCAAGCTAGTAATACAGCTGTGTCTTTTATCATATCTTTGCATCTTTGTATGCATCTCTGCATCTTTGCATATTTCCAATGAAGCAAAGACCCAGACTTACCGGTAGCTCAAGACAACAGATTCAGATGCAGCCGTAGGTCTTTGCACTTGTTCACCTCCATCTTTGGTCTAGTGGCATGCCCCCATCTTGTTATTAATTGGTGTTAGCTCCAATGCTTTACCAGTAGCAATTTTTTAGAGGGGGACTTGGGTGTCTGTTGGATACCTGTTCAGTCATCTTGGGCACCCTGTTTTCTTACGTGCGTAAGAAAGCACTTCAGCTACTTTGCAAGTGGAAACACCTAATTCTCCAATGTTTGCTGGCACCTTGCATTGGAGAATACCAACTTCTTCAGTATTTGATTGCACTAGGTCCTTTGTGTAGACTCATATACCTCTGGCAGTGGCTTTGGAAGGAATTTGGGGTTGGTTAAGTTCTACATTTTAGCATGAGTTCTGTAGTGGGTTGTTCTCTTCACTGATACACAGGAGGTCTTGGGTTCACATCCAACCTAAGAACAATTATGATTTTTCTCTTTTTTTGCACTCCCTTAGACAGCTCTAAATATGTACATGATGCTCGAAACATTCCATTGGTGGAAGGCAATCAAACATTTGGTAAAATGTCGGCACATGTTGAAACAGCACACCCTTTTCACCTGAGACACTTGAGCATGGAAAAATGTGATTTAAAGTACTGGTATTTTTGTTGTAAGTTTTAAGCTTTGTCCTGACTGCGGTTGGTCTTGGCCGTAACAAGTGAATAAAAGTGTGTAAAATGTCTCCCTGTGTTACTTGGATTCCTGTCATCTGAAAGGGATTCTTTGCCATGACAATTTTACCGAGATACACAATACAGAAATCAATGCTGTGGTATTGACAGGATGTGACCTTGTTTTTCCAGCTGTCCAAAAATTGAAACACAACCTAATTTCCAGGAAAGGAACCTTGAACTGAACCCTGAAGCCTGGCCCAAGAACCTCTTTGAGGTGACATCAAGGATTTGTCAGGCTTTGTAAGAAAAGAAATTGAATGACAAAGACATAGGGTACATATACATATACGCTGTAGGTGTCCAATTGCCAATGCTGTGCCTACATGTAGTTATTTTCAGTACTGAAACCAAAGTCTATTGTGTAGTGAGCCCACCAATGCCAATCTGCTTGAGAAAGACTCTTCCCCCACATGAAGGAGTGGCTTTACCTGCAACAGGTCCCGGATGCTAGATATTTTTTTGTAAACAACAATCGGGATACACCCTGTACTTTCCTTCAGAAAAAAATGGTTTTTATTGCCAGTTCTAGGAGGAGACTCGTCTTTGTGCCCTTTGCAGTCATGGCACTGCTTCCCTTTTTGAAATTTTGGACTTTACCTCCCGTTTGGGAAAAAAAGTGATCCCATTAATTGAACCACAAAGAAAAGATAAAATCTGCAATTGCAGTGGTAACTGATTGAAAAAAATATTTGTCAAGGAAAAAATTGCATTTTTGAAAAAAGAAAGACTGCTCTTCTACTGGGATTAGAACCAGTAGCCTCACAAACATGCACAGAGGTAATTTATTTTAAACTGGACCACAAGTTTGATTGCTCGGATGGAGGAATTATAACTCTGTACCTACATGTACATTATTTATTTATGTATCCTCTAGCCTTTATTCCAGCCTTGTTATCCATCCAAAGGTGTCTGGTAAAATGTGACACGCTCTGCAAAAAAAAGGGTATTATATGTACGCCTTGCAATGCCAAAACACGTAATGGCTTGTTCTATTTGGAGAGGGCAAACTTTCTTCAAAAATGTGATTTTGTGGTTTTCCTTTAATATTTATACATGTACATGTATTTTTCAGAATTTGTGACTACAAACATGGAGACTGATGAATAAAGATGAAAAATTGATCATTCAAGAAACCCTATATAGCATTGTGTCTCCAAGTGCTACACTTTCTGAGCTTTTTCTCGAAAAGTGCTTTTAATTTTATTCAATCCGAAAATGTTGATATGCAAATGTCTTTCTCCAGCATGCAGCACACTACAGGGGTCATTCATACATCAGATTGTAGCTTTTGATACATCCAACCATATCAAAAACTCATAACCTGAATCTGGCAACTTATTACCCATTTTTCTAGAGCTGGTCACAAATACGTTCTCATCCTGAATGTCCCACAGTCCACCTTGCCTGACCCTGTCATGGCCAGCCGCCTCTGGAATGTCAGGGCTATTCAGGGAACTTCTTTTTTTCCTCCCTGCTAATCCTCCTCCCACTCCTTGATCCGCCCCCAGGCAAGGTCAGGGCTGGATACCCAGTACCTGGGCCCTATTGTTAATAGTCAGGTGTCCTTTTTTTTTTCCTTTCTCAAGAGGCACTGAAGAACTACACATTCTTGATCTGTGTCTGGATGAAAAGATCCTTTCATGTGGAAAAAAATAGGACAAAGTGTTGCTTTCAAGCCCATGTGAAGGCTGTGAGCTGAACAGGATAACTGGTATTTCATGTACTTCATGTACACGTACTGTACGTACATGTACATGTAAGTCATACTTCCATAAAAAGGGAACTCATTATAAATGTCAATTTTTGCCTCTTGTGTGGCAAAGATCCAACAATTACACATGTACTGCACTATAGATTTTGAGATGACAAAGTTGCAATGGACATACATGTACCTGGACATATACTGTACAGTGTGCTCTCCCTATATATCTTATCTCATTGGGTTTTTTCCGGGGGGGGGGATTTTTTTATGTTACCCATCCTACATTTTATATTAACTTNGAGTAACTTTAATGTAGTTAGATTTAGGAACTGAGTTCTTAAGGGGAAAATGCAGGCATGGTCTTTTCCTGTTTGATTTTTGTTGTTTTAAAACAGGATTTTTAATTACTGGAATATCTCAACCTCATCTTGTAATGCCAGGAATGTTGATGTCAGCTTGGCCCCAGATAACATTTTAGAAATTATCCACACCCTAGGTATTGGTTTATATTCTTTGATGTAGCTTGACCGGCTCCCCCCCCCCACCATGCCTCAGTTGTTTCAAGCCGAGATGGTCTCTGACCTTTTTTTTTTTCACATGCTACTGGATTAATTAGGGGGCCCCATGCGGTCTGTAGAATTGAGCCAAGGGGGGAGGTTGGGAAAGCTGCCTGGATATTCTCTCTGCTGTAATGAGCGGAAAGATACTCTGCAGGATAGGTGTGTGGCAAATTGCTATTAGCATTTGCTCTTGGGCAAGACAATTTGCTTGAAGGTATTTTTGCGGATGATGTGTACATAGCCATGCCGATGCTTCTCGTCTGTACATTACAAAATAATCTGAAAACAAAGGTACGGTGTACTCGGGATAATGCCTCACTGGGTTAGATTTAGTGGGTCCTTTAGTACTATTAATTACAGGCTTAACCTTCTGGTTGATTGTTCATACACATGCCCATATAAGGCTAGTTGTGCCTCTGATTACCCTCCTCAACCTAGCAAATCGCACCAACTCTAAATCTTTTATTGGAAAATAAAAAATACTTTTGCCGACCCTTGTTCTTATTTTTATACACAAAGCTTTATGGTTTTAGATTTTTACCATTTTTTGGGGCTTAAAAATGCATGTTTTCTCATGAGTTAATTTCTCTTGTGTACGTAACTGAAAATTTTTCAAGAACCATCACTTTTAATTTTAAAAAAAAAAATTCCAAGGCTTAAATTTTTGGCCCAAAAATTTAGAAGAAAAAAAAGATACTACCTAACTTTTTTTTTTTAGTGTAATAGGAAGCACAACTACTGGTATTATTTTGTTTGACCTGATGTACAGTGTACATGTACAAGTGTGTTGAGCATGAAGGCAAGATGCCATCAATTATACATGTACCAGTATATGTAGGCCTTGTGCCACGTCTGTAGGAAATCCAGTGAGTAACCTGTATTCCCTATGCTAATTTTGGATCATGGGTCTATTGCACAAATGGTGCCGAGGAAATCCCCATGAGAAGACTCTTGAAAGTATTGGTGCCTGTAAGTGAGAGGACGTCGTGGTTAATGCGTTCATTATTTAGTAACGTGCGAGATTTAGGTGAGAGACTGCCCCCCTGTTTTGTCTTGTTCTCTTTTTTTTTTTCTTTTTTTTGTGAGGCACAGGTAGGGAAGCATTGATGAGGGGCAGAAACCTTGAAACATTGCATCCCGGACCAACATATTAGTACATATGTACGGGTACCTAGGGTCTGCTTGCACTTGCTGGCTGGCTCACCTGTCACATCAGTGCAGAGGCCCCCTTGCTGTGTTCTCCTGTTGAGCAGTTGCACAGCAGCTGTGAACTGATATAGGGGCTGCTAGCCTCCTTTCTCCCTGATCTCAAGTAAAAAGACGGGGAAAAGCTCATTGTGACCTTGCACTTTTGTTGGCCAATCCATCTCCTGGTCTTCCCTAGCTGGGGATATCATCGATGACTAAGGTGTCTACCTAAGGAGAATTTTGTGGTACGGTCTGCGGGTGGTTCTCTCTAGACTGCAGACTAGTGACATTGAATTTGATTAGCAATTTAAAGTCTGCTGGGGGGGCAGGCTGTCTTAAGAGAATTATTGAAAGTAGTCTCATTTAAAGTTCCATTAGTGCTTAGAAAATGTAAATATTCATTCAAAGTAAAAATCAAACAAAAAATTCACAGTGTAGTAAAAGCTGTGCGGTGATTGTCGCAGACACCCTTGTGAACTGTTAAAATGACGGTTCTTTTATTTCCGAAAGAAATCCAATCATTTAATTGAAAAAACCTGGATAAAAGCATGCATGTATTTTTTTTCTGTTTTGACTTTGTTAAGAACATAAACAAGAACCTTTTAATTGTAAAATCAGAGTTTTAAACTGTAAAAAAAAAAACCACATGTTTTAAAGGGGGATTTTCCCCCACATTTGACATATTTAGCAGGAGATTTATTTAGGTTTATTCTGTAAGTCTCCCAAAAGATCTTGTGAAGTAATAAAGGTGACAGGCATCTTTGGGCCATCATTATAAATAAACACAGCATGGGAGGAATGGTACCAGTAGGATATCTAATTTATGAGTCTGTCCCAGGACTTCAGTTATGCCAATAAGGAATACCCATATTCATATGTTTACATTGTAAGTCGGTTAGCCTTGAGTTTACCAGGTACATTGTACAAGCATTACTAGTGTCATCATTTCACTACTGCTGCAGGATTTATACTCATTTTTGAACCCCCCCGTGCTTCCAGGCAAGGACTGGTGTGGATCACTCTGACTGATAATGTACATGTACGTGATAATGTAAAAAATGTCTGCTTACAACCGGTACCTATGGACAGAAGTACATGTACATAATGTATGTAGTAGGCCTCAGGTTTGATTTCAAACTGAGCACCAATATCTGTAAGTGTAACTGGAATTTGTTTTTAAAAAAAAACGGAAAAAATGGGGTAGCATAATTTCACTTCTGTTGAGAATGACCCCATTTCCTTTGGGCGGCAGTTATGCCAGACCATTTCAATTTATATTTATGGGAAACTGATTTGTCTTACATGTACATGTAAGTTCACTTTACCAAGGTTTAGTACATGTTATGTACATGTACATATACAATATAAGCCCCCCCCCTAAAAAAATGCAAAAATTCTAAAGGCTGTTACTTGATGGTTGGCATCAGGAGATAAAAAATTCAACTACAGTAGACAAACATGTACATGTATTTTCCCCTTCTATTTCCAATTTCACATTTTCAAAAAATCCTGCCCCCCCCAAAAAAAATCACTTAAGGGTTGCTTCATCAAAACAAGGGCAATCCAGTAAACAGGAAGTATTATTGTTCTTGTGTGTGTGGTTTTTTGTTTTGTTTTGTTTTTTGTTCCCAGTGGATACTTGTTTCGAAAAGGATAAAAAAAAATTTTTTTTAAGCGGTATGTTTGGTTTGGCCAAAATTTCTACTCACTCCAGCGATGTCTACCATACATGCACACGTGGGTCCTTGCTCAATGATTGCTAGAAGTACCAGTAGGCACATGCATAAAACTAAAACAAATTTCTCAACAATAAGTTTTTTATGTACATGCACTTTATGAATAAAATACATGCTGGGCACAATTGCAAGACAAACATGTCTATATGTAGGTGCGGTGCAGACGCGACCTGCACCTTTAAGCATCCCTCCTCCACAGTGATTGTCCATATACTGCAGACATTGTGTATTTGGTGCCAACACACCAGTCAGGACAAATAGCAGTATTAATTTTCATCATACCTGGATCCTATGGAAACCAGTCCCGGGGATAGAAATATTATATCCACAGCATGTACCATGTAGGTCATCCCCGCTAGATGAATGGTATGACCCCGGCATGCAGCTACTGGCAGTGGGTATCCAGGGCAAAGCTCTGGTCTTTCCATTTGTGGGGGGGGGAATTATTTCCTGTATTATTCAAACCGACTGGATGAATCACAAAAATTATGCAAAGCTGTTGAAATCATTCC
This sequence comes from Acanthaster planci, assembly GCF_001949145.1. The sequence goes on along the minus strand of NW_019091386.1, from coordinate 1,619,912 downwards.
GACGTGGTTTCCAATTGCCTTATTTCGTGTCACTGTGAACAATCACCAATTTGCAGATGGAATAACCACATAGGGAGAGTACATGTACATTTGTTTGTCAGAAAATGTAATTTGTGCATGTATGTGCATAACACATGCATACAAATTAAATTCTGGAATTTGATACACCTGTCCTAATTCACATATAGGTATCATACACCTGTTAGTACATTAGAAGACAGTTCTAGTTGAAAGCCTAAATATAACAAATAAGTAGAGAGTTGAGAAATTCACACAGCTACCTGTTACTTTATTGTGGTAATTTCCGTACGGTTATGAGCCAAGAATATTTGTGAAAAGCTCTCTGCATCACAGGTATCGTAATTACTAAGCCATCCACAAACACCCTTGCTGATGAAACAGAGAGAATCTCATTAATTCTGAGGAAGGTCTGGATTCTCAACTTCATGGATGGATTGCTTGTGCCGCATGAGCTGGGTGCACTGACTCATTAATGGTTGAACGGGCCGAGGCTGTTCACTTCAATGCCGGAGTCGATGAATGAATCATCAAGTACATGCATATGGGAGGGGGGTGAGATTAAAAAAAAGCTGGATTATTTCATGAGGTGCTTTGGCATGCTGTTCTCCGATGACTAGCATAATGAGATTTGGAGAATCTTTGCCTCAAGTTCTAGTGTACATCGTGTGCATGTGTAGACTAGACTGTATTTCAGCCACAAGCAAGCAGCAATTTTTTTTTTCATCTCAAGTGATTCTTATGGATTCCGGTACACGTAGAAGAAGGTGACTTTGGCAGGGAGTAAATCATGCTGAGACTAATAGTGATCTAGAATGGCCCTTAATTGCACCTGTTTGACGATATTGTAAAAAGACAGTGTAGGTTTGATATGAAAGAAAATCCTCCTCCGGTATCTCATTTGAAAAAATAAATAAGTAAAACTCAACGCTTGGAGCTGACTGCATGAAGATGGATGGCAATCGGAGGTGTGTTCACCTGGCACCATGTAAATGTAACAAAGATGCATGTCTGATTTTCTTTCCGCCAGTAGGCTGAGGTAAAGACAGGTAGTACTGGGTACACTTTGGTGTACCTGAGCATGAAGCATGAATCGCCCCCTGGAATCCCTCCTTGATCCTCCCAGCAGTATTTCCCTCGCCTCATTAGCCTAACCAGCCCCGTTTGAGCTTTTTTTTGCCAACTGCCATGCCACGCAGCCCCCAGCGATGGGACCTAGGGATCGCCAAATTCTTCTCGGGGCTGTGGCACAGAAACCAGGAGGAGTTTGGAATGGGTCACGGGTCACTGGGGTCATGTTATTGGGGTTCTGAGTGTTCTCAGCTGGATCTTGAGGCACTATATGTTTTGTTTTGTTTTGTTTTTTGGCAATTTTCAAAACTTCGGGGTAACAAATTTTCGACCTTGTTTCCTTGTATGCCAGCAGTGTTGTTCATAATGTACCCCTAGGTACCATACCTGCAGACATGTACTAAGAATATGTATCAAAACCGAGGCAGATGAACTGAGATTTGGTTGATGAATTTCATCTCTTTTCCAGTGTCCGATTACTCTATTTACAAAAAAAAAAGGGCTCAATTCAGTGGGTGTTGGCCTGGGGAAAAGCAGGAATTCTCTAGTGCGTGGGTTCAACTAGTCCCCGGAGATTTGCTGTTGGATGTGGAAGGCAAGAGTCAAAAAGGCCAACTTATTTTTGGAGAGCGGTTTGTGGAGATTGTTTGTCAAGATACAGCGTATCAATAAACCTTGAAGTACCGGTACCAGTAAGAGTGCACATGCCACTAGTTTCTTTTCATTATGGGTGGCTGACGCTGCAGCGTTCAGTCTACAGACCCTTGGGGGGGGGGCAAGGCCTTTCAAGCATTGGTCCCAGCTAGTGGTTGTAAATAATTCAGGCGGTTCCTTTCTCCTTTATTTATTTTTTTTACCTTAATCCCCTGAGTGATGCTTGCTATTAGAAGGGTTAGTCATTCCTCTGACATCGACCTAGCTTCACACGCATGGATGGGTCACAGATCTCTGGCTAGATTTGCCATCTCAGAATGCGATGGATTCAGAGTAGTGCTAAAAAACGGCAGGGTTCTTGGTAAATAGGCTGATTGAGGTCCACACTTTGGATGTACATGTATGTCTTGAATTGATATTTTAGCTTGATAGTATGTCTCCAGATTTTCACAGCGTGTGACTGTGCGCTTATACATGGGGCCTTGTGAGATACCGGAACAATGGGAAATACCCCACAAGGCCAGTTTTTACCTTGTGGTACCCCTCAAGAATTTCACAAAACTGATATTTGGAAAAAACTCAAAAAGGGGAAATTTTGATGGGTAAAAATCTGTCGCAAATTGAAGTGTTTTATATGAGGGACATACGATCAAAATTTCAACCCAGGAAAGTGAATTTGGTTGAAACCAGAGTGATTTGAAATTTTTTGCGTGTTGTGTGGGAGTTTTGTACACGAGAACAAAGGAAATACCCCACAAGTATAGCTGTGTAAGGATAGGTGGCCTCACGGATGACTCTCCCAGTTTTGTGCAGTAATCACAAAAACCAGGCAAGCTGTTCTAGGTTTGTACATAAAAGAGACAGAAGGGATGAAGTCTGATAAGAATAGCTTGTATGGATAAACCCTAGATTCTTCTTTCTTTTTTTCTGTCTGGAGCTCAAGGTTAGGAGGCCTTGTTCAGTTCACAGTTTTGATAGAGTGGAGGTTTACATGCAGCGCTCATCAGAGCCTGGAGTGGGTTGAACCAAGTAGGTCCCTGGCAGAGGTCCCCCACAATGGCAGGGGAGACAACAAAAGGAAAGCCAACAATAGAGAGCACCCGACTGTGGAAAATTGATTGATCGTGCCAGGAAGTTTTTCTTTCTTTTTCACACAGGCATTGGTGGAGCACGGACAATGCACCATACAAATTGTCTGCCCACATTGGAACTGGGGAGGCTCGTTTAGGAAATCAAGCGTACACATGCTTTAAACGCTTATGATGAATAAGATGGTACATGTACAAATACGTGTATGATGCTGTGTTTCGGGAGCCTGGCCTCTTTTTTTGCCAGATGATAATCTCATACTAAAAAAATTGTAGTACAAGGCCCCCTTCCACCAGCTTACAATTCCATGTGTGTGTAACATGTACGTCACTGCCGCCTTTGCTTGCTGGCAAATTTAACATGTTGCATCCCATTAAGATCTGGGTCACGTCTGGGTCTTTGGATAAAAAGCAAGAACCGACGAAAAAGGAGACTTACAATGTTGCATGGTGATTGGATTCCAACAGTGGCATAGCTAGGATTTTACTAGTGGGGGAGGGGGCCCAAAGGGGCACCAGCATCTTGGGGCACCAGCTTTCGGTGGTGTGTTTTTGGGGGCAAGTTTTTGTTAGCCTTGCTCAATATCCATTCCTCCGTTTTTTGGGGTTTTTTTCAGTGGGGGCCCCTGGGGGAGGACACTGGGAATTTTTTTGGGGGGGGGCACATCCCCCTTCCCCCTGACTACTCCACCAGATTCCAAGTCAGTTTTTTCTAACTGCGAATGCAGTAGGCAGTTTGTATGCCTGTTTAATGTTTTAATGTTATCAGAGCTCACAGTATCTGCCTCATAAAATGGTTTTTGATGTAGTTAAAATATGTAAGTACCGGTACAGTGCACATGTATGCTGCAAAAAAGTTCATTGTTCCCACTTACTGAGAGCTACTGGTATCCCATACTGGTAATTCTTGGGAGCTTTTACATGTGCAAATGCACAGCATGATCCCAGATCACGATGTGCACATATATGTGTACACATACGTGGATCTTTTGAGGTGTGTTCTTTTTTTCTGTCATAAATGATGTCGCACGTTGTAAAATCATTAAGCGTCATGTGATTCTGAGCAGTCTTAAGCAGTCCAATTGGGGGCCAGGCCTATACATGTAGCTACATGCCGGTATTCCACAAACGTGTAAACTTGTCTTGCTCAAATGAAGGGAGCAACTCATCACATTAGTCCCGCAGGCTTCGACTTGGTATAGTCATGCTGCGGACTTGAGCCACGACATCAGTGTGACTCAGTGTGAAAACAGGATGAAATATTGTGCTGGAATATTATCCATTGAATGTTCTGAAAGCAGTACTGACCTGCGTGCAAGGATGGGCACTGTTCATAATTTCCTGACTTTCTGTTGATGATAAACATTCTCAGTTGTCACATCACTATGGTACCCGGTACTCCTACATGGACACCAGTAGACACAACTGTCTGGCTCATAAAAATCAATACACAACAAAGGCAGGTTGATTCTTTCTATTGTGTAAAAAAAATCCACATGATCTACTAAAGTATGTGGATGTACAATGTACCTGGTAGTGTACTGGTACATGTACATCTATAGTGTATATTTTAGGAGTTGGAACAATTTCAGACCTGCACCTGGGCATTGTCATTTGGCCATTAGAGCAATCAGTTTGTCGTGTACCATATACCGGTAAATAAATTAAATTTACTTTTGCTAAGCAGGAAAGCAGGTTGTGCGATGGTTCATTTCACACACGTAAACAAGTATACATGTCCCAGTTTCTTTCAGTTGTGTGTTAATTAGGCCTACATGTACATGCACCCTCCCCCGGTATTTGAAGACAGCCCCCTAATTTGCAGTAAACTTAACTTTTGTTTTTTCTCTTTTCTTTCAATTTGCCAACATGTTAATTAGGACATGTTTCAGGTTTGTTTTTTTCGTTTATTGATTAGTTTCTTCTTTTTCCCTTTTTTTTCTTTTTTTTCTTTTTTTTTTCCCCTATTTGGCATGCAGTTTTTGTGCATGGGGCGATTATTAAATTCATTCGGGGATTCATCGCAATATTTCTTTTGTTTTACCCGTTAAGATTGTGGTAGCACCATCATCGGTTAATTCTGGTCTCATCGTTGTCACATTTTCAACAATGCTTATTTGGAAGCACGGCTGTACTTTTTTAAAAAATTGCAATGCATTGTATGAATGTTCATGCAGTATGTTCGATTTTGATGGCGTTTTGGTTGTTGATTAGGCAGCGCATGTTCTCATCAGGCCCCTTGAATTCCTTGTTTAAATGTAGACTTGTATAAGTCTATCCTGCATTCCCGTCCACATTCATCTGGAACCTGCCTGCAGCTTGCCTGTTCAGTGTTGTGTAAGTACACCTGTGTGCAGCCGGATTTCTGGTCAAGTCTACCGTAGATGTAATGTACATATAAATACATGTATGACATATTGTTGTACCTTGTTACATTGTATTTTTCTCGTGTAGAATTTAATCTCAAATAGTGATTACATGTACATGATGTACCTACAGTACCTGTGATTTTTTTTACCGTGGGCGTTTTCCAAATCTTAGCTTCATACCTTGGCTTTGGCTTCTGACATGTATAGGACCTGATTCGGAAAACTCTGGCAAAACGTACCCCGTATGGAGGTCCATGATCTGCTTAAAGTACATCAAGTAAATTCAGTCCTGCATGTTTTATTTGGTTGGTTGATTCAAACCAACGGTGTGTTGATTTCTTATTACAATTTCCCCCTCAGTAAATGGAAACCACTTTGTGAAAAAAAAGATTTCCTGTAAGAGGGCTTGGAGAACAGCCTCAAAGTGGTTAAACGGAAAAAAAAATCTTAAGCATTATACGCCTGAAATGTTACCTCCAAAATGTGGGATGAACACACAGTTTGGTCACATGTAGCTGACACCTGTGCAAATGGATAGAATGCATTATAAATGGCATGCGTTTAGCAAAAAAATTCATTTTGAGTCTCCAGACTGACTACATTACCGTCTTGGGAAACTTGCTGGAAAATTATAATACCGGGTATGATGGGTGGGGGAGGGGGAGCTGTCCGATTAATTGAAACAGTGATCAAAATAAAAACGACAAATCCATCAAAAAATAAATGCAATGTGCAGGACCGCAGTTTTCAGGCAGAGCCACGGCCATGGACATAACCAAGGTTTGGAAAATGGCAAAGGTACCGGTATGCTTGATTGTAAAGGTTTTTGTACGCCGTTCCACATGTTACTCGAAAATGGATTTTGACCAGCAGAGGGCATACATGTATGTCCAGAATCTTTTAAAATCTGCCCCATTGGCCCAACAGGTTTTTGGTACATTTTATGAGTTGGTAATGACTGGGCCGTCAATCATGTAAGAATAATCAAAGAGATCCTGGTACCGGTAGATCTGAGGAGAAGGATCCTAGCTGGGAGGCCAAAGGTCATTTTTTGGTAAATGGTTTCTTGAAATGAAAAATTGCTACCGGTAGTTTTCTTGGGAAGAAGTTGGATCTGAATTTTATAGATCTTTACCTACCAGTATGCTTGTTTATTCTGCAAATAATGCTGGTACTGGTCCCCTAAAGTTACCACAGCTATTAAGACTGAGCCAAATTTGCCAGTCCAGGCCCCTGGATTTGTGGTCCCATAGTTTTAAGTCTTGTTTCTCACAACACATGTATTCCCCATGCCTAGTTTGTTTTTTCCTCAGCCTTATCATAGATCTTCCCACCCCAATTTGTCCTCTGGCAGTCTGTGGGCCTGGGGAAAAAGCCCCAGTGAGGGACTCAAAATAAATGACCCCAGCTGACCACTCGCTCACACATGCCAGAGAGCTGACCCATGTCTGGCAAGGCAAGCATAAATTGCAGGGAGAGAAGGAAGGGGCCAGGAAAGGAAGAATGTTCCAGTGCTGGTGGAGGTCAGAGAGGCGAGAACAAGGGGTTAGGGCAGTACCAGGATTGAGATATCAGGGAGAGAGTGCATGGGAGCGTGTGCACATTGTGCATGTACCAATATGCATCAAATCTTTCCACTGTCTCTGAGGTGTGTATAAATTGCCACATTGCATAATCCATTTTTATCAAAGGTAACCTGTAACCTGATTCAGTTGTAGAGCTGCATTAAGGAGAACCAGTGTTGTTAATCCTTTCATTTTTTTTTATGTTTTACTGAATGATATGATGGGCTGCTAATAAGGTGAACAGAGTTTCATGGTTTGCCAACCCTGAGACCAGGCCAGCCATAGAAAATTGACACTACTGGTTAGCAGGTAATGATGGAGATAATTGAAAATGCAGGGCACATACCGGGTACAATTGTACATGTACATGCACATCACTTTGACACATGCTAGAGCAGGGATCTAGAAAACTACATGTAGTTTGGCGTGAGAGATTCATTCAAGGATGGAACAGATTACCGGCAGGCTTGCAGTTTACAATGCATGCATAACATACATTACAAGGAAAAAGAAGCATGTTCATGTACATACATGTACATACATGTACATGTGTACGTGTACACAGAAATAGTTCTGTTTGAAACCAAAATTGATTTAGAACACTATTAACTGCTATTTCTAACAATACGATCCCTAGTTTATTAGTGCGTCAGTGCATTACATTATTGATATGGCCCCCCGGTGTTTATATCGAAAAGAAAAATACCCCAAAGTGCATTCACATTTTGGCCACGACTTGTCAGTTCACATATGCTGTGTCTAATGGCCTGAGGTTCTCAAGCCACACCCATGCAGTCAGCCAAGCCGTGCATTATGCACACGCATACATGTACATTGAGCACACACCGAGCATACTGTGAGCGTCATGCTGTCGGGTTTTCATGGACACAGCATTAACAGCACCCCTCCAAGCCGCAGACATTGAAATAAAGACACCGGCTGCACTTGGCGTCACAGTTTTGCAGTATACATGTACATTGGGTAGATGCAGCAGCAGTCATGACACCGTCAGCTGATCTGGGAACTCGTTCACTATTTCAGGGATGGGTTTTTTTTTCCCCCGACTCTCCTCTCGCCCATCCCCACCTCGCGAACTGGTCACCGCATGCATAATTGTCCCATAATTGTCTGGCTGGCCTGTAAACTCGCGCGAGGTTTGGTTTTTCTAATTTCTTGTACAGTACATGTACGTAGTCCCCCATTGGAAACCTCTCCTTTTGCCCGGTCATTTTGATCTGTCTGGAGGAGGAGAATTCAGATGGGGGAGGAACCGAGGAAAAAACACACCAAGGGCCTCGCGGCAGGTTGCATGATAATGAGGGGAGCAGTTATTTGCTTGATGCAAAGAATGGTGCAAATTACTTGCAGTGCGGGGCGGGTGTATACATGTATGTGTGTACATGTATGTTTCATCATCTGACAGGCTCCGTCTCATATCACAGTTGCCTGGATATGGCCTGCTCTGTCAGCGCCAGCCTCATGACGATTGGCCCCAATGACTGATGGCCGTGCCGTGAATATTAACGAGAGAGTCTGAATAATATTGCTTACTGTGCCCAACCGATGCGTGTGCGAGACTCATGTGTACGTGATTCACGTGCATGACTGTCCATGGCAAGATTAGACTTGTACTAGGGCTTTGCCATTCATTGTGAAAGGGTTCTGGAATAGTTGGTCACACCATATCATTGGCTCAGCATGAATTCATTTTTTTTTGTCAGTCCAGACAAATGTGATTCCTGTTTCTTATGAAGAATACCATGCATAAAATTGGAAGCAGTCGAGGGCCTTCTGTTTCTAACATATGGCGGTAGATGTCTGGACCTTGGGTTTATTTAGCAGTTTTAAAAATTGGTGAATGGAGCATTCATCTGGAGTCTTGTCATTGTTACAGCCATGGTGAAATGCAGCATGAATGGACAGCCTGTGCTTTTTCTTGTACATGATCATATGCTGGTACATGTACCCTACATGTACTGTACAGGGGTACATGTTCCTGTAACCTTCCTTGTCATGGCAGTGCATTGTGTTATTGAAAAAGAAAAATTGAAAATGGATAGAATTCTCATCTTTTGGAGTTGTGATTTCTCTGTGATTTGTTGGTCTTGCTATTCTTAATCTTTTTGTCTTGTCCTTCACCTGTGTAATTTTTAATACTTTACACTCGGAACTGTCTGAGAACATGAGAGAATAAAAAAAAACTTTGTTGGCTTGCTGCTACTACGTGCAAGGATTGATGCAGCGTGACATACATGTAGATGGGCTCATAAAAAGTCTGAATTTCATTTGTTTTTCAATTGATTGGCACACTTTATTGTCAATCCACATGCACGACTGTGCATATTTAAGGCCAGTGCGTTCACTGCAGTTCAGTGGACCATCTGGCTTGGGTTCATTTTACACATTGCGTGAGACATTTTTGCCCCTTACCTTACCGACTTCCTACTGTATCTGAGATTTCACACCCCTTACCCCTCCCTCTCTCTGGATCCAGCACCAGGCTGTGTTAGATTCCACAGTCTTCTGGACAGCTAATCTACCAGGAAAAAAAAAAACAGACGGAATCTCACTCCTCGGTTAAATTGGATTTGGGGAGAAACAACAGATTTGTGGCGTGTTCGTTGACACATTGCATGAGCCCTTCTCCCTAGCCTTTAAAGGAAAAAAGCCTGAATTCTTGATGGAAATGTGTCAGGCAGCATCCCTGGGACATGAAGTTTGCCAATGAGAAATAATATCGGGGCCAATTTACTGAAGGATTATGTTACGATTCCAAGAGAGATGAGTTTCAGGAGAAGGGTTGAATTTCACTGTTGAATATAAATTTGTAATTTACTTGCACTTACGGTACCATACATGTACATGTATGTCTGATGATATACCGGTACCCCAAACGTTACAATGCACAGCCATGAATGCTAGTAGGTACAGTAATTTATCAATGTAGAAATGTGTCTTCCTCCTATGATAGCGTATTAATGTGGACAAAGTCAGAGATAGGGGCTTATTGATTTGTGTATTACGACATATTTATTAAATTACTTCAGGTTTAAGTTCAGTCTGTTACATTGTACCCGGTAAAATATAACCATTTTTTAAAAACTGTAATATGATTTATACATCATTAAAGATGTACGCTCATACTTTTTCCACTGTTGTGGGGACTGCGGACTGTGGCCACCAAAAATGTTGGTCCTGATATCCCTAGCAAAAAAACCAGCTCCCTTAATGCGGTTAAGGCCAACCAATGTAATTCTTACGCTGTGCATGACAAGCAAATATTCAGGAGCCCTTTCAAATATAGTCATGTTTTCCAAAGTATTCAAAATAAATCCTATGGTAAGTATTTTCACAATTTGAATAACAACAGAAAGTCCCACAGAATTAATGAACGAGTGCTAGAAAGAAATCCAACCCAGATTTTGTAGCAGTTCTCTTAATTATATTTTTAGAAATGAGTCAACACAATTTGGACGAAAAAAGTGTTGCCCAAATAGGCCATGAACAGCATCTATATCTGCTGTAGTTTGTTCACCTTATCACGGCATAATCCCTCAAGCCCATGTATTTTCATCATGTCGTGGGTTGTAAATCTTGAAAGGTAGCTTACCTACATGTACATGTATGGTACTGGTACACTACCGTAGTTGGGGGGAGGGAGGGATAATTTCACAGATCACTTGGCATGTTTGTGTTTGTGCATGAATTTTAGGGGAGGAGAAATAAATCACTTCTGCTTGTCGAAAAACTTTGCATTTGTTACTGAAAATTTTAACTGAACTCTTGTTCCGAATGTTGAGACAAGTACATCGTGACATCATTACTGAGGACATGATTGGATGACTGTGGACACCACGATTAGGGTTAAGGTTATGTGCACTTGCATGTACCGTATGGGTGCTTTACCACACATTTGCACTTGCGCTCGCGGTCATGCTGACCCTTTTCGGAAAATGTTGAATAGTCGTAAACAAGCTCACACGAAGATAGTGCAAGCAAGGGCATTTTCAGAATCTCTTTTTGACTTATGGAATGTGTACCATAGTTGGTTTATAAACATGTGTTTCCACCAAGCAACTTTACAGTACCCGGTACATGCAATAGATGATGTACATGTACTGTACATGCACAGCACTGGTACATGTACATGTTACAGTGTAGAACTCGTACGGGTGAAACTTATTGCATCGATCTTCCCGGTAAGTCTTAATGTTATTCCACACAAATCTGCCATCTATCCCTTGACCATGATCACTCTATTTGGGCACAATGGAAACAACATGATTATGCATGAATCGTGGGTAAACCATGCATGATTAAAAATCAATGGCCGACCTCCTGGTCACGCAAGGCAGGCCAGCTGCCTCGGTCGTGACTTGCCATGTCCGTTGACTCACGCGATGACACCGTGTTCTTTTCTATGCTGGTTGAAGCGGAAAATACGATTGGCTGATGGTTTTAGCTCTCTCCCCTCCCCTCCCCAGATCTCTGCTTCGTGGTGTATGCAGATGATATGCAAATGAGGTACACGTGTGACTGCATCACTGCCTCAGTGTCTGTCACAGTCCATTGGTGTTTCTTTGATGGGGCTGAGGAGTAGGGCAAAGAAGTTGATGAAACCAACTTCACAGCTTAATGCAGTAATGCAGATTCATGCAATGCATAAATGATGAAAATGTATTCAAGGTCATGATACTTTGCAGGTTAGTGTTTTCTGTAGTGAAAGTTAAACCAGAGATGACAAGTTTCATGTAATCAGCTGATCTTCATTGTATTTTTGTCAACCACAAAATGTTTTGTTGATCAACCAAAATTTAGAAACCATTCTCTTCATCTGTTTAAACTCCCTGGGTTTGTTTTCGTGGAGGTTTTCTGAATCTTCCAGAATTCCAAGACATGGCCAAGTGGTGAAATGTTTTTCACTTGGAACAAAATGTGTACTTGAACTTTTTAGTCCACTGGGGTGGCAGGACTTTGGTAACTAAATGTACATGTTGAAGCCAATTTAAGATGTCTGGCAGATTTAGGTAGGATTAGCATTGGTATTGTTTTGGCCTGCTGAATTCATTTTTTAAGAATTACTGTGACTGGTGGGGGAAGAATACCCCCTTCCCACCTGAGTACGCAGACCCCTCCCCACAAAAGGAGGGTGAGCAATTTCTTTGCACAAAAAGTTCTGTAATGAAAGAGATATGATTGATGAGATGTCAAATGTGCGCTGGGCCCCAGATGGCCAGAGAGTGTTCAAAGTTATACATGAGCAAATACCTCATTATGAGCTCTTGTTATCAACAATTGCATGTCCGGTGTACGAGTATGTGGCAGTCCTTAAACTTCCTGACTTCCGTCTCTTCAAAATTGTGCAGTTTGTCTGGGAATCATTCATAATTTGCATTTCTGTCAGATCTATACGGTTCTTGCCATGGAAGTGACCAATTTTGCAAAGAGGTCAATTTCATACAAAGTGCATTTCACCTGCTTTGACCCTGTTCTGAACTTTATGCTGGTAGTTGCATAAAAATCATATTCTGAATTGTCTGTTACAGAGGGAACCTGTTTAAAAGCCTGGTAATTTACAGAGCTCATTTTGTCAACAAAAAATTAGGTCAAGAACAGCTTGAGTTGCATGTGTACCGGTACATGTACGAGTTCTCGTATATGTAAATAAATTTGTTGAAATTTGTGTATTGTGAATCATTCAGCCAACCCAATGTCTACGTATTAACGTTGACAAAAAGCATCACTTCATGTGCATGTACCGTACATGTACATACTGGTACATTTTTGGTATGTACATGTACTGTGATGTAGAGACCGTTACCCAGCTTCTGCTGACCCTTATTTACCGTTAACTCTTTTGCAGTCTGTTGGTGTTGTGGCTGCTAGGTTTTCTGCATACACAGTACTGTTTGGTACTGTTTATAGTGAACACGTACCCGCAGGCATGTGCAATGTTCAATGCACCTGTTACATGTACATGCATACATGTACATGCACTTACAATATTTGTTTGTCTTGCACCTGTCACTTGAGGGCGGTGTGGGGTCATGTTGTTGTGACTGTATTGTCTGCCCAACCACCAGACTGTCTGGAGGTGTATTGACTGAGAATGTTGGCGGTTTGATTTTGTGAGGAGAATGGCAGCTTGAAGACTGCCACATTGTTTGACTGCAGGGAGTGGAGAGAACAAAGATCACGACTATCCCAAACCTGCGCAGGTGGAAAATTGGGGGGTGCAGCACACCATTTCATTTGAAAACATAGTTATTCATTATTATTATTATTATTCAAGTTGCAATCCTATGTATGTGAATTGCACTGCCCCCATGAAATTTGTTTCACAGAACAGGTCTACCAGTATTCGAGGGTGAAAAACTGACATTGCTAAAATGAAATTGGTCACCCTTTAATCTGAAGAAATCTCCGTCCTGAATGAGGAGCAAATAAAAGTGTAGTTTTATGAACATGCTACCAGTAACATACGAATTTACACTGTACAAACATGTGTTGCCATCTTGGTACATTCACTTCTTTGTAAGGAAACAAGTCCTTTTTTCCCCCGTTGTTGAAAGACCACCTGTTGGAATTGAAGCTGTACATTTAGATGTCTACATGTACGTTGTACATGCTGGGCCGTAAAAGGCTAATGGCTCACTGACAAAAGGGGGGAAAAAGTAGAAGAAGGAAAAACATTTAGGAAGAGTGAGAAAACATCCAGGCTGTGTGTAATTGTGTACATGTAGCCACACAATGATAAACTGTCACGCTCGCATGGTCTGGCGCTGGTGAAGAAGCCAGACAAGCACAGTGTAATGCAGGCTTTTCAGGTTATTGGATATAGGCTGGCATAAGCACCATTGGATGAGCATAAAAGGACTCCAGTCTACTTTTCCAGGTATTGATTAAATGAAGTCACTCTCTAGAGTTGCCCATTGATACAGCTTAAGCCCCTATTCTGATCAAGTGGTATAGAGGATAATCCTGTTGATCCCCTGGCTGGCAATGGGTCACTGAACTTTCCACCCTCTTATTGCCTGCCCACTTGCATGTAGTGTACATGTCCATGTACACATGTATGTAATGTGACAGTTAACAAAACCCATGGATCCTGTCACCGTAGGCAACAATCGTTTTGTTGTACGGTACCCTGGTCATAGATTTCACTGGAAGGATCTTATGCCAGATAAATTAAAATACTTTGACAAATTGAAACACGTGAAGAGTAGATTAGATATTTAATTTCGAGGAAAATTATTGATTGTGATGTCTCTGCAGTGGTATAAGAATTACTGGTACTGTGTATGTAAACCTACATGTACATTGTCATATGGGTAGGCCTTCACCCAGTTCAGGGGACAATTTATTATGTTGTAGGAACATTGTTCTGTTTCTATAACATTTTCGGTCCTCACAAAATAGGTGAAATATTGTGTGTTTTTTCCCACAACTACTGAACAAGTAAACACTTTCCTTTATATGTATCGGTACCGAATGTGTTACTGGTGCCAATGAGCTGTGAAGTCTCAGACAATCCAAACTGAATGAAGGGGACCAGGAACCGGCAACCGCAACAACATTATGGCAGGTTTATTAGGGTTTATAACCCAGTCTGTTACTTGGCCTGTTGTCCTTGTTGGACCTGTCTGTGTTCAGTCATTCTCTTTATGGGGTACAGTCTGATGATTTTGACTAAAAAGTATGTCACTTTGTGGTCTTAATAAAACAAAAAGTTGAACCAGACAGTAATTGTCACTGTTTGGATTCAGCCTTCATTGGACACAATGAATGGTGGTTTTCTTAAACGGGATCATTTTATCGATACTAACGCCTGTAGCAAAACTGAAGTGCCCCTCAGAGGTTTTTTATTTACCAAACAATACTCTGACTTCCAAAGTGGACCTTAATGGTTCTTCAAAAGCTTTTAGTCTGGTGCATATTGGCCTATGGTTGTCAGCTGGCAGACAGTGAAGTCCAGTTGAGTTACTTTTATTAAAGGTCATGGTTAGATACAAGTACCATTTTCAGGGTGTCAGGTGCACCCCTACTGATATGTGGCTAGCTGCCAGGGACTCCAATAAGTAATTACATGTGTAAATAATAAATATCTCCATAAACTAACTTCTTAACACTAATGTTAAACCTCATGGGTCAAGACATATTGCTAGTTTCCATGCACACTGATTTAGGTGGACGGAAAGTCTGTGAATCAGCAAACATTGAAGCTCCTCCCTGGAATGACATCCTTGTGAATATGCATATTTGCATAAGCATAACAACCCAAAGCTCACCCAAATGTTCTTTCAAGTGGCCAAATGAAAAGTGAAAAATGACGTGAAACGGGATGCATTGAGGACTGCATTAAAAAGTTACATTGCATGGGTCCTTCCATTTGAAAGTGGTAGTTTCTTTAAAGCTTGTCGTTACATCACACGTTTCCTTGTGTAAATGTTGGTAGAATTAGCGATGGAATGACGTCGTTGGTCAGATAATGTATATACATGTATGTAGCTTTATGACCAGTGCATATGCTCAAACGTTTGACTTTGAGTGGAGCCCAGGTATTATCGGTAGTTGGAATTATACCAATGCTGCTGACATCACAGATGGTTTGAAACAAAGCCGAACATTATGCAGGAACGTACCCGTGCGTGTGCATTCATGTCCACCCTTTTAATCCTCCGGTCCGGTTCCCAGTGTGCAAAGAACGGGATAGTTTTTTCCCAGGCTTTGGTGTGATTAGTGAATTCCGCAGTGTACTAGTACCTTTGCAATATACCCTGTTTAGCAATCTCTGAACTGGAGTCCATTAATCTAACAGTGAATCTCTGTAGTGCCACGTAGATATAATGGACCCTGTTAAGCCTGACTTGTACATATACCAGTGCACTACCGGTAGAGCATGTACATGTACAATGTTGGCACATACATGTACATGTACATGTACCCATGCACATATACCGGTACATGTACATGCACGGTCAGTTTATATTGTACAATATTATATTGTACCTGTATGAAATGATCATCTATCAAGCATGTGCTTTGACAAGATGTCATATTGAGTGCAAGGAAAAAATGGAGCGTTGTCAGAAAACCCCTCCAACCGGACATGTGGACATGCACTGTATCCAGAGTCGACCTCATCAGTGCCTCATTGACTAGCTGGTGGGCTAATCAAGATGGGTTGCTGCGTGATAAGAGCGAGCCCTACAGATAAAATTCCCACAGGCTGGAAAGGCGGATTGATAGCAAAGTGATTATTCCAGCAATTATTGTGTGCATGCACGACGTACATGTTCCATATGCCACAGTTGAACAGTATTGTACTTGGACTGGTATTTGTGATACTGCCAATCAACTGTTACCCCTCCAACCATTGCCAATTCACCACTGAAGAGGTAGAGCTTGTCTCTTCTATAGGCACAAATCTTCCTCAGCCCCTTGAGTCTTGTTCGGATGAACAGAGATTTGGAGCTTCGCAGTGAGGGCCATTCATATGGGGGGCGGGCAAACCTGAATAATCTTGTAGTCACCCAGGATTAGGATGAATAACTGAGGAGAATGTAAGGGCATCAGACCTCTCAAGGGCTTCTTAGAAAATGGACACTCTACGGTATGAAACTTCAGGGTAAATCGGCAAAAGCAGCTGTAATTGGAGCTTGCGTACCAAGAAGAAAAGTCTCTCTACATTGAAGTAACTATGCACCCACATGTAACCGGTACATGTATCCTGGACATTTTGTTGTGAATTTCATTCACATCTACTGGTATAGCACAGAAGTGTCATATTTTATGACCAGCAACTCGCAAAGCTACTGACTTGATATCCATTTCCAAGTGCATTTTGTTTCGAAAGTCCTCAGAAATAAGTAAAAAGAAATTTCTTTCCATTGGTTTTCAGTGGAAAGAAACTTCAGGTGGAAAGAAAGCAAACATTTTGGGGGCATCCTTGGAGCCCAAATTGTATTAGAGTCATGCTTACTCTTGTGCTGTCTGGGATTTTCCTGTCTCTTGGCCCCTTAGTTGTTTGCCTGGTCACTGTGTTCCCAACTTGAAGGATATACTTCAAGAAGAGCTTTGTAAATCACTGGTACATGTAGCTTGATGTTGGCTGGCTTCGTTGAATGTTCAATGTTCAGTGCATGCACACTTTACCTGTAAAAAAAAAAAAAAAGAATTGGCCATTAATAACCCTCTCACAAATGAACAAAACAGAGTGGCTTGATAGGCTGCATGGTTCCCACTTCCTCAGTGAGCTGTATTTATGGGACAGTGGAGAGACTCAGACCAGACCTGCTTAATAGTGTAGAACTAAGTATATGAGGAATAAATGCACTATGAATCAACTGGTGAAGAGTATGTGTGAAGACTGGTGGTGGTGGTGGTGGGCCAAATGGGAAGTTGTTGACAGGCAGCAAAGCGCCCTCTCTTGGTCATGCTCAAAGCCAATGCAAAACATACAGAGATACCCCCAAATTAACATATTGTTTCCTTTTCTCTTCCCCTCCCCTGTGTGTTCTGGTTGCAGAGCGGGCCTCACCCAGCCAGCCTTATCGCCCTTCAGCAGATAGCAGACTTGGTGCTCCCCCAGTCGAGGTTCAACCAGACATCAGTGGGCAGTGGACGTGGTGGGGCGGCCCCACAGGGTAAGATGCAGGAGTCAGAGGCCCAGCTTCTCCTGAAAGTGAAGGGCAGAAACACTCACAACTTGCTCAGTCATTTAGAGCTTCTCCCTACTCCCAATCATTTTACCTGGCTCATGGGGAATGCTGCTGTGATGGTACCACAGTGCAAGGGGGGGGGAAAGTATTGAAATGAGCGCACTTCCAAAATGTTCCTGTGAAAGGGAAAACAAAGTGGGCCTTGGTCTGTGAGCGATATATATGTACAAGGAGAAAGCACATGTATTTAATTAAATGAGCCTTTGCTTCAGGATTGTTAGAGAAAAAATGTTGATGTCCAAAAAGTTAATGACCCACGAGAAGTGCAGCTGCCTGTGACGGTTTCAAATACTCTGATGGCATCAACATGCCGAAAGGTTTGCTCCACTTTCTTTATTGTCCCATTCAGTTTGTTCAAGTATCGGTAGTCTCTTCAGACGGCTGGCTGTCTGTTCAAGACATTATTGTGCACGTGTTACTGCTTGTATTTTTAGAAGTACATGTGTGTGCATATTCAAGCTGTGTCGGGTTCTAGCACCAGTGTGCCTTGCTGTGCACTTTTCCAGCATCAAGCAAAAATTCTAATAGTTCTGTGACCCTCCTGGATCTTTCAAATTTCACCGGGCAGTTTCTGGAAGGTTTTGCTCCAGTGCTAAAGTACGGCCAAGTTCAAGAATGTGTGAGTCCGGAATGCCTCCCACCACTTCAAGCGCAGTGGATGCACTTTGAGTGTTGTGCACAGGAAGGTCGTTGGCAAAATGACAACAGGCTTGGGTTTAAACAAAGGTTTAATGGACTGCAGATGAATTGGGCTGTAGCCAAAATTACGGAGTATAAATAATGATCCCGCCCTATACTTCTTCATGGTATTTGGCTACGCCTGTACATGTATGTACATCCCATTTGGTGGGACCATATCCTTGGATATCATTTTGCATTTTTGTTTTCATAGACATGCGGCGTGGTGTACATGTACGTGCACATGAAACCCATCAATTTTTCCTGGTGGGCAACCCGATCGTTGTTTATTGTGTAATGTGAACAGAACCAATTTATGTTTTGCAATTGGAGCAGATGTCTCTTTTGGCATCAATCCACAGGTGCCAGGGATGTTAGAACTTGTCAAATTTTGCAAGTAAGGTGTGATGAAATGTGCTGTGTTTCATGATATTAATGGGAAAAAAATCACAATAATAATAATCAATGAAAGACAATGGTTTGAATTCTTTTGAATCCTATCAATGAATCTGTGGAGTTGATTGATAAAATACCATATGTCAGTATTTTCTTGCTACCCAGCACATGCATTGTTGTCTTTATCTGTGCTTTTAGCCGGTCTGACTGAAGTGACCGGTACAGCCCTGTCCTCCACTACCCCCCCCCATTGTACTCAGAAGTGATGTGGGTGAGAGACACGAGCAAAACACGCACAAAACTATGGGTTGCAGGGCAGAAACTTTAGGGAGGCATCGGAGGCAATTGAGTTGATGCCCCTGGTCTTTGCCTTGATGCCCATTGAAATGTGCCCAAGCTGATTTTCTAATACACTGTACAAGTGCCCTTTGCAAATAAGAAATTGCCTTGCCAGTTCAAGAACGAAGTTCCTGCCCTGGGGTGGGTTTCAAAGTTTCCAGTGGTTGGGGTTGACATCTCTCCTCGCTAGTTTATCCTTTCAAAGAAAAGTTAAAAAGATGTGTTAGAATTGAGTGGAGGCTGATAAGAGACATTTTTTTCTTGAGGGGGTTTTTATTTAGCAGAGACAAGATACCATGAGGGGTGAATGTTTTCTGTTTTCGTTCCAGGAATGAGCTTAATACCAGTGGCCGACATCCGCGGTGTGGACTCGGTCAACTACAGCAAAGGGGAGAAGATTCTGCGGTGCAAGCTAGCCTCCCTCTACCGCCTGCTGGACCTGCACGGATGGACACAACTCATCTACAACCATGCCTCGGTAAGATTGGGAGGGGAAGAAAGAGTTAGTCCAGTTTCCTTCTGACGAAGTACTTGTACCTAATAGTGGTTCCAAGATCCCCTTGGATTTGCTAAGTGTGAACCAGCTTTCAACAGGGAGATTGGAGGTTGTAAGGCCTGTCTTCCAGAAGTGTTATTTCAGTTGAAGTGTTTCAGGGATGTGATTCCTCTCTTTTGGGGCATATTTCAGGATTTTTAGCTCAAGAATTCTTTTTTTAAGAGGTTTAATCATTCAGATGTGGCTACTGTTTCAACTTTATGAAAAAAAAAATTTGTTCAACTATAAAAGCACCTTGTTATAAATGTGGCTTTCCAAACCCCTAAAAAGTCTAAAAGTATTTTATTTTCACGTTACGACCCCTGTGCTGGATGTGTTTTCACCCCCATTGTTTGCATTTATCAACAAGCCACACTTTTCCATTTTTTTTTCTAAGAACGGATGTCCAGCAGGCATCTCTTCCTGCATTGTGTTGGTCCAAACCCCAGTTCATTCACCCATTCAGGATTGGTTGTTCGGATTGCTTCCCCTGTCACAACAAACTTATCTTGTTTACACTGCCTCATTTACTGTCGTTGTGTGCATCATGGTCTACCATAGTCCTCTCCAGCACGCCTTGAGAAGCATTTCAAGTGCTTGTCCATTACGACTAATCCCTTCAAGCCATCTCGGCCTTCTCTCGGGACAGAGCTTGCAACAGGCCGAAACATTCTGGAGGGCTTGAGCAAAGTTTGGCCAGTCTGGCTGGGCGGGGCTTCAAATAAAACTCATGTGACTCTAAATATCAGATGAGTTATTCTTCCGCTTTTGTGAAGCGTTTCATATTGCTTTGAGTTCGACTTCTGCTGGTTTGGGGGGGACAAAAGGAACTTTTAAAAAGTATTAGTTTGTTCATGAAGTGAAAAGGCAGCTTCAGGTAACATAGTTATGTTTATGTTTGATGGCATACCCTGCCAGTACCATTGAAGGGACAGCAGAACACAACTGTTGAAAAAGTCTCTTCTTTGGCAGTTCTTGAGGCTTTAGATTTAGGGTGCAACTGTTGGAGTCTCTTTGATTATAGCTGGGCTGTAACCAGTGTGGAGGTTCATTACAGCAAGTTTGCAAGGCCTTCAACATTCAGAGTGTACATGTACATTGTACATATACACATATGTGCATGTAGTGTGACAAGGAGAATAGGATGTAGGAATTTGTCACTATGTCTGAAATTTGAGCATGAGTCATACGTCCTGATATTAAAGTGCAGAGTATGAGTCCATTACCTGTTATTATTCGAGCTTGGCCTGGTTGGCCATGCAAGAAATGAGTTGAGCCAGACTTGGCAAGAGAATCGGGAATGCTTGAGTGCCAGCACTTGGCTTTTTACACACACGGTGCACTCTACAAAACTCCGATTGCAGCCAGCATCGTGATAACGAATAGTGCATATTCCCCTGCCAGTCTCGGGCAATGTTTGCTGACAATAAAAAGGGATGCACTCCGGCTTTTGACAGCGGCAGGAACTCATGTAAGCCACAAAGAACACACCAGCTTCACTCTGGCCTGTCAGGGGCACTTGCCATGTGAATCGATAGATGGCTCAGGCCAGTGAAGTTACACCATATACAGTGGAACGTCCCTATACCGAACACCGCTATACCGAACATTTGGCTGTACCAAATATCGTCCTTAACTTCAAATATTTTGTGCACAAAACCTACCAAACATTATGCAGTTGCAAATCAACCGAGATTTGCCACAGCATGCATCAGAGATCGATCCTGAGCGGTAGCATCACGACTTTTAGGATAAACTAAATATCAATTTTGTAACTCAAGGTTTAATAAAAAGCAAAAATAATTTACCGATACCATTCTAGAAACCTCAAACGTTAATGCTATGGCAAAACGTCACGAAAACAGCGAACCATAATATCACAAGAGGGTGCACTTGATTTAGACAAGAGAGGGCGCTATTCAACATTGCAACGAAATATTCGGCAGTTAATTTCGCTATACCGAACAACCGCCTGTACCAAACATTTAGCGTGGACCCTGTCCAGTTCGTTACAGCGGCGTTCCACTGAAGTATATACTTTGTACAGATTACTGGTACTTAATAACCATTCACAGAATCATACTAATTTGGTGACTAAAATTAGAAACCATGACTGCAGTGGTACTATGCTTACATGTACATGTACGTACCATGCCTATACATACAAGTGATAGGGTGTTGTGATTTGGCAGAAGTCAAGTTTTAGAATTTGCTTATGTTGCCACAGAGTTGAACCTTTTCTGAATGGTACATGTACTTAATAATGCAGAATGATAATTGCTGGGCTCATTGATATTTCCTGATTAGCAGGCCTGTCTTCGATCAGTAAACATGCAAATTAGCTGTGAATAGAATGTACTGTTGACTTAAAGTGATGGAACTCTTGTGCAGACCGCTGTATATCAGTGCCAGAAGTATCCCATTGAGAACATGCAGTCTGGAGGGTCCTTATCATTGGAACGCTAACAGTGTTCAGTCAAAGGTCGGCCGGTTAATCGCACCAATCGAGGTCAAGGGGGCTACAGGAGGTGGTCGCGTGTGCGCTGATGATGCGTTGGTTTCCTGTTTGTGAAAGAGTGTGTTTGCTGTGGGTCATCCTGGAGAGCGCACCACTGTCTGGCTTGGTCAGAAAATCAACAGCAACAGCGATAAGAGTGTTACACCAAAATGTTGACCATTCTGTAATCCTTGCTCACTTGAGAGGCTGACGACAGATTAATGAAGTACTGTACCAGTAGATGGCTACATGAAGATACTGGCCAGTGGCTCATCACCAGGCTTGCAAAATGAGTTTCTCATAAATGCTGCCAGTAGACTATTCCGAAGAGACACGTTTATTGCAGTGACACTGCATTTATTGACATGTTCTCAACCACGAGACGCACATGCATTTCAGCAAAGTCACGAACAGGGGCTTGAGGAGGTGCATAATGCAGGTGTACATGCACACACATGTACGTGCCACTGCAGTAAGGTGGCTTTTAAATCAGTTTGCCACTAAAAGTGCACAGTGCCAAAAGCAGCCTGCACACTTCAATCGCTGGGCCCTCTTAGTAAAGAGAAGTGGCCCCCTTAATAAAGAGAAGTCAGCAGTTGGCTTCAAAGAAATGTAATTTTGACAAGTAGAGTGCTAGAGTATTACCCGAGGCAAACCACATACATTTACATGTCAATCCTGACTCTGAGAGAACTTTAACAATTTGAAAATGTCAGAGCAGTTTCCCATAAAAAAAAAATCATCTTGATGGCTTGGTACATGTACTAGTACATAATTTCTACACTGTCATCTTTAATGGGAGTAATTTGAAGTTCGTAAATCTACGACAGATACTGTAATCACAAGTTGCCCTATTTTTTAAACACATTTTACCTTAAGAACTTGAGCTAGCAACACATACGGGTATGTACAAGTACATGTACATGTCCGTGTGATTCAACCATTAAAGTCAGCTACATGTACAGGTAGTACAGTCATTTGCAAAAGTTCAAGACCATCTTGAATTTAATTGGTATTTCTGTCGCTTGGCCTTCATTACACTGTCTCACTCAATGATTACTTAACATGATTTTACAGTGGTGCATAGCATCAGTGTAGCGCTGTACACCCATTTGAATGAAATTTTTTGCAAAGGCAGGTCTTGTATGACATTTTATCTGCAAGGCAGCATGGGTAAAAAAGCCAGTCTAAGCAGTCAGAAATAAAGGAGGGCACACTGAATATTAGACTGTTAACGTGTCAAATCGTGGAAATGTAGTCGAAAATGTTCAACCAAGGTTACACATTGAAAATAAACAGAAGTTGCCATGATTGATTGGTTTAAGTTTGGTTTTCCTGCAGGTTAATGCAGTTTCTAGGGGTGGTCCTAAACTTTCGCAAATGACTGTAGTGCCAACACACCACGGTTCAATGGAGATGAGTAAGGATCTAGTTTCATCAGAAATGACTCATAATGTTATCAGAAAAGGTCACACAGACAAACCGTGTAAAAGCCATCATTAGAACAATTTCCTAAAAACTTGTGCGCGCATATCCACACTATTAGGAGAAAAATAACCATCATGTTTGAAAATGAGAGATACTGGTATCAAAACATATTTACAGTTCCAAGTCAATTTACATGAACAAAAGGCTTTGTGGAATTGGAATGCTGTAAAGTGCTCTTAGGTGGCATAAGCAAATACATGTAAGTCTGATTGGCAGATGAGGAAAAAAAATGAATTATTGAATGTGCTACATTGTACTTCGACGACAATTCACAAGCTAAATGTAGGTCAAAATGAAATCCATCCTGTTGAACACGAGTTGGCCATCTGCCATCAAAAATACAAACAGATGCTACCCTGGCATACATAAGATATATCCAATGTGTTTAAAGTGTGGAAGAGGTGGTAAGAATTTGTGTAATGCCCCCACAAACATATGAAAAGATAGTTTACTACCCTCGTAAAAGGTTGATATGATATTTATTTGGAAAAGTATTCAACTCCACGAACATGCAGAGCCATTTCAAGACACCAGCAAATTACTATACTATAGCTGTCCACGTCAGAAACATGTTACATACTGCAAAACACATGTGGCCTCCATTCGGAAATGATTATCTCCAATATCGCAACCCATTAATTGCCTCATCTGCACATTTCCGCAAGTGCCCGGGAAGAAGGTTGGGGATGTTGAATCCAGACTGGAAGCTACACCGGGGCTGGCGTTGTCACCTATGTGTTGCTTGGTTTATCGATTAGGCGAGGCAGTCATAATGTGTAAGCGCGACGTGGTTGCTGGCTGTTATTTTTTGGATGTATATGTAGATCAAGTGGTTAAGCAGTAGCCGGGTCCACTGACGATAAGAATGTGTTAGTCATACGATATGAATCAAAATGCAGGTTTTGTGAGCATATGCAAACTGTAAGTAGATGACATGCATGCATAATTTTCATGTGTTCATGCCAATCCTACATTCCATGAAATGCAACGACAACATTATGAAGAAAAAATTTCTTACACTTCACATTGACTGCTTAATGACAGAAATTGTCCCTTCATCTTCAATTACATGTACATATATTTATCTTACTGCAAGGTGATATTCTACATGTATCTCCAAACATTATTCCCCCAATCAAACCGTGTTTATGTTGCTAAAATACTTATAAACGTATCTATGTTTATTACCCATACTGAAATGAAAACTCTAAGTTTATGGGCATGAATGGCCTTCAAGGCAGAAAACGTCTGTTTTAAAGACACAATTCTTATCTTGCATGCACAAGAGATATCTGCACAATGTACCATGTGGAAGGGTATTGTTCATTTATGTTTTGTTCTTGGCCTTTTTTGATACACGGGTACATGGAGTGCATGCATTCATACAGCTCCTCAATATCTTTGCAGCAGGTGCAAGTGCCAGCAATTGGATTTCCCAGCATGCCACTGCGAGCACACACTCACAAGATCTGCTCTCGTCTGCCGAGGCAGGTCACACCCCTAGTGATGCAGACAGCGCGGTCAGCAGAGGCAGACACGCGTGCATGCACACACCGTTGCACATCTGTTGGAGATGATCAACATACTGGGCATGTTACAGTGTACCTCCGGCACTCCCCCAGCAACAGTGTACCAGTACCGTCAGTGTACATGTTGCTCCGTGTTGTTACGACCATCCATGCCTCGGCCGAGTGGAAAAGAAATTGTGTTTCATGTCCAAATAGCAGGTCTCATGTTTTCCTGCCAGATTTTCCCCCAAGATCACTTGCACATTCGGGTCTTGGTGCATGTAATGAAAACCAAAGGAATTGTGCATGAATGGATATATCGATCATTCTGTAAATTCTGGGTCCAAAAGTGTGACCTTTCTGTGTCCCCTGTACACCTTACCTTGTAATTTGACGTGGAAATATTTCAATATACATGTATTCTAACAATTTTTAGTTGTGTTGCAAATGTGTACCGTAATCACTCTTGGGAATTGAATAATGCATTCTGAACTTACACATGTACCGGCATGTCAGATGTGATGAGATGCCAAAAAAAAAACAGACCCCCAAATTGATAGAATGACCCACATGTAAATGTCACACACTGGGGCATTTGCAGCTTCTAAAGTACTTGTTGCCATGGCAACAGCATCTTCATTGTCATGTGCTCCTTTCCAGTTGTTATAGCCCCCCTCATTGCAATTAAAGGTATGGGTTGAAACCGTGCACTGTTTTAGTACTTGCCACTCCCGTTGTACCAATGGATTCATGACATTGTGTTTTCCATGAGATTTGAAGCTTTCCACGGAGGAAGTTGCAAGTAAACTAGACAGGTTTGCGGGGTAGCACCGTTTAATTGTGTGTTTCCCCNCCCTTTTATTTTTGTTTTTCCCCCCCCCCCCCCCCGAAGGTTCTCCTTCAAGTGGGCCATGTACATGTATGTGGATTTCACAAACATGACAAATAAACAAATGAACGGTTTTTGAGAGGGCACGTACAATAGCGGTCCTTAGAACTGTAACAGACGATTGCATGTATGCACATCAATCTGCACTACGTGTACATGTACTTGTACATGTACCTGCTTCAGCATTCAGGAATACATCTGCATACACATGTACAATGTACTGGTAGGTTACTTTTTCCTGTATAATCATCAACCATAAGTTTGCGACGTTTGCTGACTGCTTGACCACAGATTTCTGTCTTCAGATGTTTACTGGGTACAGTCTGACTTTCGTCGGCACTGTATGTGTGGGTATACATTAGTGCAGTGCAGCATGTCAGTGTCATTCCTATCATTCATGTACATGTACAATTTATATACCTGGGTAGGCTGTGCATCGTACCTCATTCTCCGTATTGAAACAGGATACCGGTATATGTTAACATTCCCAGTGGAACATACATGTACACGGGTGTCGTGCCTCTTCACATCAACATTTCCTCGGTATTAGCGTATATTTAGTCACTGGCTATATTTTTAGCTGGCTGACTGGAGTTGTATAACACTAAGCTTGTTAGAGTCTGACTTCATGCAGTGAGTCAAAAGAAATTTGATTAGTGGGACAATGTCAGAGTGAGTTGTGGAAAGATTTATCTGAATTGGAAATACTTACCAGCAAAAGAATCATTTGATTAAGTACTCTATTGTGGTTAAAGGTTGCCTAATCTTTTTTAAAAACGTTACACAATAATTCATTTTGGACTGACATATTTGAAGTTTAAGTGTATTCTGATTACCTCTGATTTCTTCCTGGGAACAGCTTTGTTGTTTAGAAGTTTGTGATGGCAATTTTAAAGTTAATAATTTGAAAAGAATATCCTTGAAGGCAAATTGTGGTTTAATTCCATATTGTCAGTGTGTTCTGCATGTGATCATGTTTCTCGAGGAACAACCACATCCAACCAACCTTCATCCGCAGATTAGATATAAGATACCCACACTGAAAAGAGTTTAAGGCAGAGCCTGATTGACTGGCTCACATGACGGATAGACAGGGGCATGAAAGTACCACAGGAAGTGATTGTCAGAGCCATTGTGAATGGCGGTGATTCAAGCCAAAGAGGCCACCATCAGGATGAGCCCTGGTTTCTTGCAGTTCAATGCAGTACTTGTACATTATACATGTAGATGAGATGCATAGCATGAGATGTGCCAGACATGTACTGTACATAATGGAGAGACTAGTCTGCATTGGCAGGCTGTCCAGGGCCCAGTACCTTGTACACTGTACATGTAGGTGCTTTTGAGGAAAATATTGCCCATTAGAAAAAAATATTGCCTATCAGCAGACTGTTGCCTGGCAGAAAAATATTGCCCACCTGGAAAATAGTGACTGAAAGAAAAATATTGCCTTGCCAAATTCTAGTGCCAAGTAAACTCTGCTGTGAACCAGTAGATACATGTACATGAACTCGTGCATGTGCAGGTGATACATATGGCATGACTTGGTGACCAATTACCTTGGTTCATAAAAGGTTGTCTCTACCTTTGCAATTTTCTTCTCTCGGCAGCTGTGCCACATTGGCCACCAGGCCTACCACAGAATGGACATAGTGTTTGCGTTTGCAACTTTGTTAACACAGAAATTCTACTCCAACTCCAAAAAAAATAAATTTTCAGCTCAGCAACTTTAAAGGAGCACCAGTACGTTGTCATGTTCTCAGATTTTGTTTTTCTAAGGGGGAAAGGGTTCTTTCACATGTACAAAAAAGCACCAATATCACCAGTCAAATAAATAAACATGAGATTCTTTTTCTTAATTAGCAAAGCATACATGCATCCTGTTCGGAGAAAAGTGCTGCATATTCCAAAATAAATTAAATGATGTTAAAGCCACGGATCGTTCCTGGTCAACAGTACGTGACTCCGCTGAGGCGGGGAAGCTGTCTATGCATTGAGATGTATGGTGCCCAGGTCAACGGTCAGAATGATCCAGGCTGGAGGACAAGGCTGTCGTCATTGAGAGAGCCAAATAAACAAGGGCAGAGTCATGTAGACACACACTAGACTAATTGTGCAGTTGCAGCGTGTACATTGTTAAGTGCAGTGCATTTAGTGGAATGATTTGTGAGGATGGGGAGAGAACTAGCAAAATGGACAGTCAAATAGCTAATTTGTGGCTGAATTTTATTGGAATATTAATTAATGTGTTCGAGTTTCCAAAGCTTGAACTACATGTACACTGTAGGTGGTATTGCACAGTAACTGTTTTTTTCAAAGGAAGCCTTCTTTTGATGGATGAGCCTCATCTCTGGTTACCTCATTCTGGTTGCCTCAAATGACTTAATACATGTAGCATGTTACAGTTATCCAGATGGGATGGTAGGCTTCTCAGTGTGTTCTGGCTTGTGAAGTAATTATCAAGGTGATGTCCTGATGTTCTTTAACTCAAATGGACCATGAAGGGCCAGTCATTTTGTGCAGTAGCTTGCTCGGTGTTTTTATCTGAGATAAAATGCACACAAGTAAGTTTGTAATGGAGATGTATGTGGGTTTGGATACCCCCGGCAGCATCTTTGAAAGGGTGCATCCTGGGGAGAAGATGATATAGAAAATTTGCTGAATCTGCCATAATCTAACGAGCAAAGTAGAAGGCCTCCTAGATCCAACAAAACCCAGTGATGAATGGTTTTTGACTGCTGGAAACAAGATTTCAGAAATTGCCCGCTCTGAAATTTTGTGAGATCACCCATCATTTTGACAGATTAAACTTGTTTGTCACCAAAGTTTGTTAACTTTTGAGTTTTCCAAAGTTGCTCACTGCCATGTTTTTGTTTTTATCTTTCTCTATCACCAGCTACGTGTCTCCATGGAAACAGACCACTTTCTGATCAACCCCTTTGGCCTGATGTACCACGAGATCACCGCCTCCTCCCTCATCAAGGTGGACATGCTGGGTCAGACCGTCGACCCGGGCACCACGACCTATGGCCCCAATGTGGCCGGCTTCACGTTGCACTCTGCCATTCACAGTTGCCGGCCCGACGCCAAGTGTGTGGTGCACATTCACACCGCGGGTGTAGTGGCAGTGAGTGTCCATTCTGCCATGTAGGATTCAAGGGATTCTATGTGGAACGTGTAGTTAATGTAGTAATTGGGAAATCTGTCATGCAAAAATATGAAATGTTTGATACAATTAGTCACTGGTTTCTTGTTGGTGTGGAGTCACGTCTTCATACATCCATTGGAAGTCAGTCAAAAGTCTTCCATTGTCTAGTCACTGACTCTTTCATTGTTACTATGACAAAGGCAGTTCTTTTTTTCGTTCGTTTCCAGTTACTTACAACGAGCCTTGTATGCTGATGTTGACTTGAGCCTGTTAACCTTTTCCCTTTGTGAAATTAAACATTCTAGTGCTGGTATTTTGCATAGTAGACACTTAGGTCATTTATGCGTCTTTGTCTTGTCTAGTCTAAAACAATCTGACCCACAAGCCCAGCTCTTAACACAACAGCAAGTTAAGTTTTTCCTTTGTTTTTCCTCCATTCAGGTTTCCTCCATGAAGCAAGGCCTCCTGCCCCTCAGCCAGGAGGCCCTGATCTGTGGCGAGGTGTCCTACCTTGACTACAGTGGCATCATCATCAACGACCAGCAGAAGGACGACATCATCCGGGCTCTGGGCCCCAACAACAAGATCCTGTTCCTGCGCAACCATGGCGTAGTATGCTGCGGTGAGACGGTGGAAGAGGCGTACTACTGGACGGTTAACGTGGTCGCAGCCTGCGAGACCCAAGTAAGTAACCACAGGTGTCGGTTGATGTTCAGGGATTAGCCCATTCAGTAGGCGGATGCAAGTCTGTGGAAACTCTACGGCTTGTCAGGCTTGAGTTCAACCCCGGATAGAATGTCACTCCGTCACAGGTAGCTCCCTGGACTGGGGAAGGTCCATGGCATATGGCCAGCAGGTGCATTGGAACTCTTTACCCACTGATCATGAGTCATGACTCCCAAGGATGAGCTCAGACTGATTGAGCAGGACTTGGCATTCATGTATATATTTTCCAAGAACGTCCAGTCAAGCGATGCTCTACCGATAAGTTGAAAAAAGAAAGTTAAAACATTTTCTTCAGCTCATTATCGACCAGATCCTTGTCCTTACAAAGTCAAGATGTTTTTGTGAAATTCAAGTAATAAATGTTACTTTGGGCTTTTTTCCTCTTCAGGTCAGGTGCATGTCGGCAGGCTTGGACAACCTGATCCTTGTCTCGGACGCCGTGAAGGAGGCGACCCGCAATGTGGCAGTCAAGGGTGGTGGTGGCGTTATCATGCCGACCTCGCCGGAGGAGGAAGGGGAGAAGCGCCGTGAGAAGAGGTGGAAGATTGGCGAGCTGGAGTTTGAAGCCATGATGCGGCAGCTGGACAACATGGTGAGGCAGTCCTCAAGATTTTAGGGGAGTTTGGAAGTGGTTCTGTCCTTGCTTTATTACCACTGTCATGCATTGTCACCTCAGTCCACGTGATGTGAATTTGGTTTTTAAGTCCCTGCATGATTCTGTTGAGTTTTCCAGAATGTTCGGGGGGGGGGTCCTCCCATGTCTAAGAAATGTCTCCAAAGTTTCTCAATGCATATCTAGAATTAGGTCTTCAGACATCATGACATGATGTAGCTCTGATATTAGTGCCAAACTACGTGCAGTGTGGTGCAGTGTCAGTTCAGTTCAAGTCCTAAGGTAATGGTGGGTGTCAGATTGGGTACCAGTTTTACTTGGCAATGCTGCTATCACTGTGGCAAGTGAAAATATGATCAAGTGCCTCACCAGCTACCAATACTAGTGTCGAGTGCCAAATATGGGGTGTCATGAGGTCATGTGTCAAATCAGTATTGTGTATTGCTTACCCAAACGGGTCTTAGTACCTATGGGCCAAGTGTCAAGTTCAGGTTCCAATTCTATTGGTCAAATGCCATGCCAACCCCAAATACTTTAAGGTCAAGTGCCATTCTAGGTCCCAGTGCTACTTGCTGAAGTGGCACATGGAGTTCTAATAAAATCCCCAGCTTGGATAAGACTTGGATTATGATTCAAGTACACACAAGCTAATCATTAACTTGTCATTTCTTCTGTGCATCACCAGGGACACAGAACAGGCTATGTGTACCACCAGCCCCTGGTGCGTTCTGAGCCCAAGCCCCGCAGCGAGGTGGCCCACCCAGCGGCCTCCACCTCGGTCACCTACTTCTACGACGATGACAAAGAGAGCAGCAAGTACCAGTCGCCCATGAAGTTGATGAACCGCAAGCAGGCTGGAGAGAAGACCAAGTGGTTGAACACGCCCAACACTTACACCAAGGTTGAAGTTCAGGAGGAGGTGAAGGAAGGGGACGAGACCCCCAAGACAAAGACTGTGGTAAGCCATAATTCAGGCTGCATCCGACACATCTTGGCTGTGGCTGACATAAGCACCTTCATCTATGGGAAGCAGGTGCAGCCACTGGCTGACAGCTTGCCATGGGCACACTTGTTATTGCAAGCCACAGCCGTGACTTTTTAATCCTTTGTTTAATGGGAGTCGGATTGGGGCTGGTTTCGGGGTACTTCCCTCGCCTGTTGTCATCTGCAACCCAGGTTCAAATTCCACCCAGGCCAAGTTAGAGTAGGTTTTCTGTCCCAACCTTATTTCATTGGTTTCTCTTGGAATATGGTAGTTTTCCTCCCACCTCTAAAACTACAAAACGTCTTCATTTTCTCTCTCTAAGTTGCCTCGGCCCTCCAAGTTGCATTTCCTATGCACATTTGTTAGAAAACCTTGGTTCATCCCAGGAAAAGAAAAATTAAAAGCACAAAAAAAAGTATTCATTATTGTATTGTCCGTGCATACATCTGATCTTTAATTTTCCGGGTTTTTTTTGGGTTGTTTTTCTTTAAGTGGGTATCTGATGAACAGAAGCAGACCTCTGGCGAACCAATCAAAGTGGACCCTCACCAGTTCTCAGTGCTGTCTGATGACCCCAAGGAAATGAAGAAAAAGCACAAAGATGTAAGTTCACCGCCTAAATAAAACCCAGTTCGGAGTGGTCTGTAGGTCAGTTGAAGAATGCCATGTAAGTAATAGATTTCAGAGACGAGTCTTTATGAAGTTGGAAGCACATCTAGTCCAGTAGCGCACATGTCAAACAGAGCATAGGCCGTGTCACGTCTCGGGCGTTCTTGTCTGTTGCTTACTGATATTCAAAACAGCTGCCCAAATATTTTTTGTCATTTCCTTTTTTTCTTGAAATGCTCTGCATCAGCATTAGTCACCCCAATCATGTTTCAAACAATATGCCATATTGCATTGAGTAGGTGTTCTTTTTTAGGTAAAGGTCCTAGTCAGTTGACCAAGCGTGAGGTGGTTTGTTGACAGAGTAGCTATTGGAGGTTATGTACTGCTTTCTTCAAGTTGTGCTCGTCTGCTTGAGTTCTCCTTGATGTAGAGGCTACACGAGGGTCAGTGTCTTTAAAGTGTAAAGTCAAGACGGGTCTGTGATGCCAAGAATTGGCAATCTGTGTGGCATCAGGTTGTCAATATCTTCAGTCTGTTTAGTCTTTCACTGGTTAATTGTTTTTGTTCTTTATTTCTCTCTGCAGTTGAAGACAGACAGATTTGACGATAAGGTGACTGCCGGCCCCATCTCGGAGGTGCTGTCGGGCGTGCAGTATGGTGACACGCGCAAGGCTCAGGTCAGTCGAAGTGTTTGTCGTATTCATGGAAAGATGCATATTCAGTGCAAACAGACATAGTGCTTTTGCGCATCATTGCCTCTGGAGCCAAAAACGTTAATCCTTGGGTGTTTGTTTGTTTGTTTGTTTTTTAATTTTGCTTTCCTTCAAGCATTCTCCATTTTGTAAAGTTTCCTTCCCAAAGAGCTTTTTGGACACTCCCCCCGCTGTTTCACTCCAAAACAGAAAAATCAATATCATTCATTTGACGTGCATTTTATGATGCAGCGACAAGTGAATTTTGGTGAGTAGTGGACAACACCAGTGTGGTTTTTCCGTTCAGTTCTGGTAATGCTTAAATTTCATGCGAGATGCCCATGTGCTCATGGGAACCACTGCGCAGGTGATACAAGTATCATGATGCAGAACAGACATAAATTGTGTGTGATAAAACTTGCACAGGTCTAAGTTCAATGGAATCGTGCACATCTTTTTTTCTTCCAACTTTCCAAATTACCCTCCTC
This sequence comes from Acanthaster planci, assembly GCF_001949145.1. The sequence continues at coordinate 1,586,835 of NW_019091386.1, read as the reverse complement.
ACCCCTTTTTTAGTGGGTTTTGTCATGATGTTCGTCTTGGGAATAGTTGTTTTGTTTTTTCATGCTGCGGTCATTATTGGTAGTCACATGGTCCCTGGACCAGAGGCTTGATCTCATAAATGCAAGGGCGGGTTGGCAAGCTTTAACCGCAATTTTTCCTTCTGCCATTTTGAACGTCTCGGTCCACTTCAGCCTTTATCAGTTTTTTCCGTTTTGTGTCCTGACGTCACACGAATTAGCCAATCTTTTCCCCAACAACTGGTGGTGCATGCGGCAAAATGTCTAACTTCGGATTTGTAGCATCTTAAATTGAGGTGTGGCCTGCATGACTGTTGTTTTTGCACAAGTCACTTTTGCTCACAGTTCAGTGCATGAAAAACCCCTTTCTTTTGGTTTTACTTAGCAACTTCCTTCTGTATGCGTCTGTGGCAGTCCATTCCAACTTGACATCTTCATTTGTGTAAAGACAAGTTCCACATTTCCATGTTGTCTCCCAGACTTACAATCCAAGGCACCCTTCAGATTCCACCAGTGATTCAGACAATTTGGCCCTCGGCAAATTCCAAGGGAATGTTCTTCGTCTGAGATCACAGGGTGACACAAGGCGGTCGCGTTTGACAAGCGAATACCAAACGTCAGTCTGTCATATCCATTTCCAACTTGGAGCATCCCTTGGAGCTGTAAAATGCCAACGCATATAGAAAAAAAAAACATTTTAGTGCAGATCTCGTTCAGAGCAGAGCTGCCGAGTCAACTCCATGTGTATTTTGCTTGTTTGTTTTTTTTCTTAGCTTGCTAGGGATGCCCCCTTGTCTGACTCCAAAGATAACCTGCAAGAGTCACCCCGCAAGGTATCTGACCAGTGGACCCCACAGTCTGGTGGAAAAAAAATGCGTTTTTTTTCGCCCCACAAACATGGCTATTTGTTCCTGGCTAAGCCCTTTTTTCTTCCATGATTGCTTCTTTCTGACAAGTTGCATTGTGTCCCTGCTGTGTACCTTTCTCACGACACATTCCTATTCTTATGCACCATCTTTTCTGCTTTTTTTCCCCCTCCAGTTAGTGTTAGCTCCACTTTTCAATACGGCGCCATTTCCAAACACCACCAAACCCTTTGCTATGTAAATCGCTTGAAGCATAATGCACATTGTACCTGTCTGTGGCTTGCAAATAAATGCATCAGGTTCAGTCATTTTGACTTCAAGGCATTTACTTAGCATCCCTAGGATTGACGGACAAAGAGCCTTGGAACCATCACCTGGACTTGACATACATGTAGTGTCTGATACATGCAGTGGAAGCCAGACCATGTCTGAATCACTTAGCTATGGCTAGAAATAATGTGTGCACCAATGGAAGCCACTTCCTATAGACTTGTACGTTATTGGCAGCCATAAACACGCTATTAAGACACAACCATATATTGAATACATCGGCACCGGTACCACTGGTTTTCAGCATGGGGACAGATTCCTAGGAACAAATTCCTTAGGGAATAGGGGATGGTCTTCCTCGGTCTAAGAACTTTTGGATTAGTTTTGTGAAGTCACTGGATGGCGACAGCAGACCTGAAAATTCACACACGCAACGTATCTGTGAACTTGGGGCGGACTGATAGTTTTTAGTGCGAGCCCATGGAACTTGTGCATAGAGACTGGAATGGTGGAGACTTCAAAGAGATTTTAGGGGCTGGCTGTCTGTTGAGATCCCATTAAGAGAACTCGTGAACCCTGCAGGTAGCTTGTTTAGTGTCCTGTTTTGTTTTTCTTTAGCCTCAGTAACATGTCTTTTATACTGCACAATTGACTTTTCAAATCGGTTTGCATCTTCACCAGTTTGAAAGTGTTTTCCAAAACTTTTTTTTTTACTAAACAGTCTTCCTTAACTGTTATTCCTTTGCAGAGTTAATGATATGTTGGCATCGTTCAAAACCAAACTTGCTTTTAATGCTTTGCCAACAGTGGCGGTCCGTTAGACAAATAGTCAATATGCTGGCACGTTTTGTCATGGCGTGATGAAATCAGTCAGAGGCCAGTGAGGTAATTTGGTTGGTTGTCACGTAGCCTCTGGCACATTGGATGTCCCTGTGATGAATAGGTTATATTTCACGATTCACTGAGCTGTAGATTCAGTAAACACCAGTAGATGTATTGGCACCAGGAGATGTGCACTTGGGTAAATAGTACACACCCTGTTTTGTTTTGTTTTCATTAATAACGTGCTTTGTTTCTGTAATGATATGCTTTGTTTCACTTTGCAACTAACCTCTCTGCTTTCGTTGTAAATTCTTGTCGGCGCAAAGATACAATAAGTTTATTAGCTGGGGGGGTACAGGGGTATTATTTTGAGGTGGCATTTTGATTTTTTGCTAGGAAAATTTTGATTGATTTTCACGTTGAAAATAATGCTTTGAATGATTAAAGCGAGTTGATACTTTCTATTTTTGTTTGCAGCTTTTGGAAGCAATATTTCTATATTTCAAGTAACATGTATATTGCATTGTCATGCTGACTAAATTCTGATGTTACACAAAATATTGAAGCCCATTGGTACTGAATTTTGTCAGGGGGAAGAACTGTATGAATTTAAGTTCAAGCATGTTGTAGTGTCATCAGTTATATCCAAGAATGTTGAGTTTAGCCAAGTTTCATCATACATTCAGTCGGCAATGTCATATTTCATGCTTTTGTACTGCTTCGCCCTCAGACTTCCAAGAGATTCACATTGAATTCAGTAACAGTCTCGACACATTTAGTTGGAAGTTGGTTGTGTGCATTCAGTTGAAAATTGGTCAATGCACAATACAAACACATGCACATTGTCCTTCCATAGCTTTCAAAAGTAGGCTGCCGTGCCAGGAACAATTCTTGCACTAAGTCATTCAAATAAATTGCACTGATGCTGACAACCAAAGTTACATGTTATATAGGGTTTGTACCGAAATGTGGGTGAGTAGGTTCAATATTGACTTTCGACCAAATTGCATGATTTTTTACTGCCCACACAGCCCGGTAGTGGTGGGGACCAAGTCCAGGCGGCCTCCAAGGGGATTATCACCCGTGAGCACCAGAAGGATGTGATGCTGTACACAGCCTATGCCCCCAATCCCTTCGAGAACATGACGGAAGAGGACATCTTGAAGTACAAGCAGGAGATTGCCGAGAAGACCGGACAGGGTAAGTCACTATCCTTGATGGGCCCTTTCAGGGGAGGTTTAGAATGAGGGAGTTGGGTGTTTTGAAGCATGTCACAGGTCAGGTTGCTAGTGCTAGCGTGGCTGCACGCCAACCCGCATGCACTGAGCATGCTAGCATCCGCGTGACGTCGAGTGCTTTGTTCTCAATTGACGTTGCCTTTTTGAAGTAGCGATTTGGCTCATTGGCTGCAAGTTGCAAAATCTCAGTCACTAAGTGTTGTGGCCTCACAGTTAACAATTTTGACCTGCTTTGACCTCGAACAAGTCACTTCCTCCCGGTTTTGCCTCATGAAACCCAGATGTATGAATGGGTGCCCTACGAGGGTGAAGACCAGATATACACTGACAGTGGCTGCCAAATTGGTCCCCTGGCTTAACCCTAACCCTCCTCAATCCTTCACCTGTTGGAGGATTGAGGAGGGTTAGGGTTAATGAACGGGATAATAATAACCATTGTAGTGCTTTGAAAATGGAGATGAGTTAATCAAGTAAAAAATGGAAGAAAAACTTCTTAAAAGGTTTGTCATGCAGTTTGCGATTGGTTATTAGTAAAATTGCAGTAAATGTTTATCCATCCTTGATTTGTAGATGTGAAAGAGATTGAGCTGATTGTGCAGGCGCCTAACATGAACGGTCCGGAGGGGGCGGAAGAGACAACTACCACTACCAAGAAAGAAGTGGTTGTCACCAAAGGAGGTGAGTTGACAAGGGTTGATCTCCAGGCTCATTTATTCTAATTGATCGTGATCATTTAAATTCCTTCTCTGCTGCTCAAACTTGGAGTTGGAGACAGCGAACGAAATTTCACCTCAAAAGCGTGTGACCCCATGGTGGTGTTTCCTGTTATTTAAATCGCACCACCCTGTATCGAAAAATTTGGCCCCTTTTTTTGGAGGAGAAAACATCAGCTGGTCATCCCACAGTTCTGGCATTTGTCATTGCTGCCTGATGGGAGAAGTAGGTCTTCCTGCCCCAGAACAGGAGTTTCTTGTAGACCATAATGACCCGACAAGGCCAATTGAGTGCACTTACTACATACAAGATAGGCTGTCTAAGGGTTAAGTACGTGCCTAGGCACAACCAGTAGCTGGAATGGAATTTCTCAGGGGGCACCTGGGGGGTGGCTCACATTTTTTTCAAGGGGGGCTCTGTTAGCAAATGTGCTGTGGCTTGTACATGTACGTGGCAATGCCTCATTACACTGCAGGCAAAATGTCAGAACCCACATTGTTTGTTGCCATTTCTCAGCTTCAGCAGGTCTCTTTGTTTTTGCGGTGACCATTTTTTTTTTGTCTCTGCGTCGATTCGTCTTTGCGATCGCTACAGAGGATGGCTCGGAAATCACAACCACCCGGGTGGTCACGACTACGCTGACAACCAAAGAGACCACGCTGAACGGGGAGGAGGCCGAGGCGGAGGCGGAGCCCGAGGAGGGGGAGGAGGAGGACGAGCGGGCGGCCTCGCCCTCGCAGGAGGCCGGGGTGCGAAGCGCCAGCAGCGCCGAGGCCTCGCCCACCAAGGACGCCACCTCGCCATCCAAGAAGAAGGACAAGGACAAGAAGAAGAAGTTCCGCACCCCCTCATTCCTCAAGAGCAAGAAAGACAAGAAGGAGAAGGCAGAGAGTTAAGCGCCCATTGGAATCAACCCCCTGTCTCCCCGTGCACTGTTTCCAGCTTTTTGCCCGAGTTGGGGTTTGTGTGTACCAATGTGGCTATGTCCATTTTTAAAAAAAAGTTTCCGAAGTGGCCTCGTTGTCCACCATCTTGTCTGAACCGGTCAGAACCAGTTCTTGCCAGCTGTTACCATAAGGAACAATAGTTAAAGGTCTGCCACCAGACTGGATTGAACTGGTTCCAAGCAGTTTGGTTCTTCAAGACTTAGAATTTGTCATTTTGTTTTTGTTTTATACTTCTTTGCGTAGGAGTCAAACGGTAATGAGAGTTTGCTTCCTTATTTTCTGCCTTTTCTCTCCATCTCGACAATTTTTTGTGGCTTTCCTGCTCGTAGTTTTGGGGGATGGAATGATTTGGAGGTTGAGGCTAGGGGGGAAGAAACCACGCTGCTGCAGTTATCAGCCGCTTGGAAGGAGCTTGATAAATCTTTGTACATTACTGTGATCGCTCGTCCCATGAGGACACCAGAAAAGAACTTTTGTGTTTATTAAGCAGTGGTCGCTTAGTAGGTATTTTTCAAAGATACAGTGTAGGTAGTGCTGACCATATTTTAACTGAACTAAGTGTAAATTGATGCCTTCGCGTGAGAAGGATGATCGCAGAAGGGACAGAACAATTCCCAAATCATTTCAAGGACAAATGCGATCCCTACCCCCTCCGCCTTATTTGTTTGTAGAGTGATATCTGCTATATATGTAACACGTCAGTGATTACGGAAACAGCATTGCTGCTGACGAGATGCATGGCAGTTTTTTAATAAATAGAGCAAACGATCCTGGGTAGCTTCAAAACGAAAGATGATGGTGTTAAAATCGTGCCATCCAATATCCATGGCAACTGGCTTTTATTCTGCCCTGTATCCTGGTCACACGCAGTGTAAATTTATTCCAATGTTTTTCCTAGGGTGAATCCTGATGATCTGAGTGACATAAATTGTGGATCAGAGATTGTGGTCCTTTGAAAAGGACCTCTGTACCTACTTCATAAGTGGAAAAAATATCCTGGGGGAGAAACCTTCAACTTGCACAACTAATGAATATTTTCTCAAGAGCACCCGATAAATTGTAGCTTAACTGTCTTGATAGGTGTTTTTAATGTGACATTCTAAGGTTGTAAATGTAAAAAAGTGTATCGCTCTTTGAAAATATGAAGAAGTCTTATGCGTTTGATGTTGGTGTTCCTTGTAGAGCAAATGTGTACATTTTTTATTGTTGCTGTTGCATAGGTGTTTAGTGCAAAAAGTAAGATAATTCCAAGAAAACAAAACAATTAATTGGTCAAATTTGGGGACCGCAACACCGCACAGGTGAATTTGGGGAGAAAAGGAGGAGTAATCGTCTCTTTAAGTGCTTTTATGTGCGGATGAATTTTTGCTTCAGAGTATTCAGATTTGAGCAAACATGGACTTTGCAAGAGAAGTGGGACTGCTGTGAGTGGTCAAGTGCTTGTGCCTGTGGTGAGGAGCAGGCTTTCATCTGATTGGACATGTCACGGGCATGTGTTGAGCATGTGACGAGCATGTGACCATGTGCGTGGTATCCCGTGCCAACAGCATGTGAGTCTTCATGTGATGGCCACATGCTCGGCATGTGACGGGGAGGGAGGCTTTCGGGGCGTGGTTCAGAATCTTCTTTTGGAGGGAGGGACAAAAAGATAGGCACCTGGGAAAGGTCTGTTTCGTCTTGGACCATCCCATGCTGAGCAGCGGGAATTTCTACTTTTCAACCAAAAAAAACCCCAACATTACTTTGTGGTGATATAGTTCTATTTGATGTGCAAAATGGGAAATCTTGACTGTGGTCGGTACTTGTCCAACTTCATTTTGTAACAGTTCCCACTCCTACTTTTCTGTGAGATTTTGTATTCATCTTTGCAGTCGCATCACATTTTACCTACATAGCTCTGTACCATACCTACATGTAGTGCTTACGTACTGTATTCCGTAGTACAGCCCACAAAAGTATTTAAGAATTCATCAATGTAGAAGACGCAGAAGTATTTCTGTGGTGTGAGATATTTGATATGTCTGCACCAGAGGCGTGCACTAGTTGTATTCATGTAATTTGTAGCCTAGCAGATATACCCGTGAGAATTCATGTGATAAATCCTATTTCCGTGTAATTTATAACTCCAAGTGTAAGGTGTCACGTTAGGCTCTGCATGAATAGTGTTCAGTAAGCAAAACTAAAGTACTTGAATACATAGGTGTAAGTTTAAAAGAACTGTTCAATAAATCAAAAATAATATTGTAACATAACCCAGTGTATTATTATCATTGTAAGTGTCTTTTGATTTATTTTCAATGAGAATAGAGTGAAATTGCCAGCCCGTTCATACGTACAATTTTAAAATTGATCACTTCATGAAGAAAACCTAACATCTTCAAAATGCATAGCAGAAAGACTTGCCAGAAACTGTTGCCATATCTCAGGTGTGGTAACTGGACTTATGGAATGGAAAAAGGTTCCAGACCAGACTCAGATATGGCAGTTTTTTGCGACTATTTGTGGAACATACCTGTTGTACTGAAACGGAAAAAAAAAACCATTCCAACATTGTTCTGGATCTTAGAGTAGTCTGACGAAAGTTACTTATTCATAATTTGAAAGTATTTCAACATCTCTTAATGGTATTCTTAAAACAGTGTCCGGGGTTAGACAGAAATTGGCATTTCAGTTTTTTCAAACTAGACTTTTTACTGAGTTCAGTTCTAGTGAGGATAAAAATGGCTGTTGGTATATCAAACAAAAATTCACATTTGTCAATTTTGTGATAGATGTGTTTGATCCCTTCAACTTTTTTTCATCACACAGAGTAAAGCTTAAAAAAAAGTTATGAGGTTAGGAGTTTTGTTGTGTCTAAATTTTTGTCTTCTGACAAAATTCTGTGTGTTCTTTTCCGTGTGGTACAGTATCATAGCAAACAGTATGTTTGCCAGTTATTCTGAATGGCAGGTTTTAGATTTGAACATTCCTCATCCACTGTACAACTGGGGTAAATTTGTCACTGGTTTTTAGTCCATCCATCCTTTTTTCTAGAAAGAGGTTTCAAAAAAGGTGGAGTTGCTGGTGGGGTAGTTAAAGTCCATATAGAACATCTCGAGTTGCACACTCGTGTCCTTTGACGATGGTAGAAAACTTTACCCTTCAAAAATCTTCAGTATTTTAAATTGTAGGATTACTCTGAGGAACTAAATTGTGTGCTGGGACACAAATTTGTTTAAGAGGGTTTCCCTTCAGTTTGTAAGTCTAGCTTTATCAACAGGGTGTGACATAAATTCTTGGAAGTTTTGTTTTGCGGGCCTGGTGTACATGTACAGGGGATTTGGGGGGTACTAATATGCATTATGTCAATTCGACAAGAGAAAGGCACTTTTGACAACAGTTTGTGCTTATATCAGTCCACTGTCTGTTCCCGTCTTTGGTTTCCCCCAAATTTAGACAGTTTTGCTTCCCTGGTATCCTGCAGCTGGTTACTAGTTGCAGTCCAACCTCTAGCACTTGTACAATGTGACTGGAGAAGAATGTTGACAAAGCCTGTATAGAATCAACGCAAGCAGCTTATGTTTTCTGTATGGACACACAAAAATGTTTGAACTACCGTATTATCTCATCTGTTTGGGGGTGTTTTCTTTTTTTCAGGGAAGTCTTGTGGATAGTACTAAACATTGTCCAAGACAATATTTAAGCTAGTAAACAATGTAAGTACGTGATTTAGATTAAGCCAGTTAATACTGGTTTGAATAATAGTGCAGTACTTCTAAAAAAATAAATACATTAGTTTATGTTGTCGGTTTCTTTCTTTTCTTTTTTTTAATAAAGAAATGTGCCATGCTTGCTTGCATTTGGAAATTTTGTAATGGTAGATTTGTGTTATGCCTAATAATAACTGGAAACCATGGAAATTAATGTAAGGGCCGTACCCATAATCTATTGTAGAAAGTACACAGAACTGCTGGTTTACAGTACCAGCATTTGGCGAACTGCGATTGTCTTAAACAGTAAGTAAAACGAAACATTTCAGATGTGTGGACAGAAAAATCTGGGCCTGCTCGGAATCATGTTTCACCAATTCAAAAGGAGGGGCTCTTATTTACGTGAAAAGTAACCATCCTGCTGCAATTGGACGAATAGACACCATCGTGCGTTATGTTTTTAGTACTGCAATCTGGTTTTCGGTCTTGTTTCATTTAATTTTGATTTCACATGTGCCATGCCCTTTTTAAACAGAGTAGAGGTGAAAATCAAGACTTCACGTGTATTTGTAGACACTGAATTATGAAATTTTGCCTGTAGGTTTGAATACTGAGTTGTTACAAAGACGATTATGGTATGTTAATGAAAAGACTTGTGAACGTCAGAAGGAAAACTGCTCAGATTTTCATGCCAACTAGATGTAGGTAAGTAGAATGATACAGATGTTAACCTCTGAACCTTGTGTTTGCCCCGCAAATAGAATTACTAGCTAATCCACAGAAAATCTGTGCAGTTTTCCCATTTTAAATTTTCAACTTTTTAACGCTGATAACTTCTTGAATCCTTTAAATGTGTTGCATATCAGTATGACAAAAAAAAAGTAACTTGAGCAAATATTGAAATTTTGAGGGGGGGTCTTTGTAAATGAACTTGCTTGATGTGAAATTTGTCCCCTTTTAAATCCTTTTTTTTTTTGCTTAGTAGATTGTACATGTTATACCATGTCACTGATTTTTTGACGGAGTAGAAAGTTGATCTGGATGTGAATAATGCTGCTGTAACCTATTGTTTCATGTACTTCACCCCTGTGTGCTATGCCGCTGTGCGCTGAGGAACAGTTTGTCCGGGCCAGACCCAAAACTGTAAATTGACCTGTGCGATGGTAGATCTTAGCAGCTTTTTTTGGCACTCGATCAGCACCTGTGATGTAACACTGCTCTTTTTTCCTTAATATCCAAAATGTTGGCTGCATGGTGATCTGTAATGTTAAGGATCTTACATGGTGATGTTCATGTATGTATCTGTGCTGAGGCAGCTTATGTGGAGTATTGTAAATGTGGCAGGGACACAGCTGTGCTTGTCAGAATTGTCCTTAAATGTTACTCATCCTTCTGTGGTTTATTCTTGTTGCAATCCAGTGAGGTTAGAGTGCATTATTTACATCCAGCAGCATTGCCAGGACAACGTCACATTTCTTGAAGCCAACTGCCCGTTGCCTTCGCAGGTCCAAGCTTGGTTAAGCGTATTGCCAGGTGCCTTGTCTGCAAGACAACCTAGAGCAGACTTGCTTGGCCTCACGAAACGTGGCCCACCCTTCAACTCCGCGATAGAGTACAGCCATGTAGTATTATCGGATAGGAACACCTGCCAAAGCTTGTCAATATTTCTCTTTAATTGTAGGCCAATTGGTAGAAACGTGTGCGTGCGTGGCAGTGTGGAATTTTTAAAAAAACTCTCTATTTGAAGTCTTTAGTGTCCCTCTGCTAGTGGCAATATGGTGGCATGGTGTACTGAGCCGTTTAAATAAAAGGGAAATTAAAAAAAGAGAAATAAAACATGGTCCCTGTACAGAAGGACTAGCACATTGATTGCAATAGCTGTATTTCTTGCGTCATGTAGTTGTTTTTAATGTTTGGGGAAAATTGTAGAGTATATAATTTTAATTTTGGGCTTTAAACAATAGCAGACTGAAACGTTTACATCCATAATATATACTTGATAAAAGATTTCAAGTTTCTAGCACACTTGCGCACTAATTTGAAACACTCAATAAAACAAGTTCAGAAATCAAATCCAAAGGGGTACCCCTTCGCAATTTTTTTTTCCTTTTTTTTTCACGGTGCAAAAGGTCTTGAGCCTGTGGACAGGTTTGATATCTGATTAACATTTGTACATTCCATTTATGTATATGTTGACATTCAAATAATTTGTTTCAATACCATTTAAATTGGACACACTTGGCAGCATCTCTATGAAATCTGGTTCATCTGTGGGACCAATAATTCACGTAGGTATTGTTATGCAGATCTTGACCTTTGGCCCCTGAAATCAATGGGCCTGTTTGTTTGGCACAAATCTGGATCAGCGAACCCAAGGCTAGTTCGTGGAAGGTGGGTTTTGTATTGGTGAAGCAACATCAGATCACTGATCGCAATCCAGATTTGTTTGAAACAAACAGGCCAAAAAAAGGTGTGTTGAGGGCTACACTGTGAGGCCACTTGCTGAGTTCCATATACATGTAAATACAGTTCCGCACTGTACTCAATCATGGCGACACAACCCCCTCCCCACTTGAATGGTTGGTCAAGACAAAGGCTGTGCCCCTTCAACTTCACAGATGGTGCGTCAATATAAATAAAGCGCTAACACTGAGGGGGGTGCTAAATCTTGAAAGAAACAAGACAGATGGAGGATTAGTTTCTCAGGACCGATAGTATAAAACTTGAAAACAAAAGTGTTTAGAAATGAAGCTGCATTGTAAACTACATCTAATGGTCATTTAACTGCATACAATTTCATGGGGCGGCCATGTCTTTCCCCATTTTGGAAAGTGTGCCCTCAAACAACCAGTTAAAAATCTTTGGCACATCATGTAATTTGAAATATTTAAAATAAAAAAAAATAATTAGTACATCCACTGCGCTATGTACATGTATACAATTTACAAATGACCCATCTAAAGGCCGATGACACAGTTCAGAGATTTTAAGTTGTTCCCATCTGTTAATATGAAATTGGGAATCCCTTCGATTCAGAGTATCGAGGGTACATGTACCCTTTGTGTGAAGTTTTTGCCATTTTGCAATGGAAGGATCTGTACTCTGTGCCATCTGACTATGACATGTTCAACCACTTGCTGCAGGGTTTAATTTGAAGTTGCATGACGTAAAACCGGGGGATTTTCAAGATTTTCCATTTTCAAAATTCTTTTAAAAAATCACAAGTTCATTTACTGGACATTTACACCCACATGAATGACTGTCTGGTGGCTACTCTAATCTGACAGACAACATCTATTGACACCCAAGTATTTCAGCCAGCCCTGCCACCTTGTAAAAAGAGCCCAGATTGTGCGGTGTTACACAGTGGCACAGTGCGCTGCTGGCATCTTTTCAATAGGGGCCAGATTAGCATGCAGCGGTGCTGTGTGGCGCATCGCTGGAGTGCTTTTGTCCCCGGTGGTACCGGTAATCCACTCACGCTGAATGCCACAAACAGTGGTATAATCTTTCAAACAATGATGGATTTCCTCCGCTACTGAAAACTGAAAAAATGTTAGCAATTCCCAGCAACTAGGTCTTTTGTTCCGAGTTCGGTCTTTTATCCGATTTCAGGCAGCCCAGCTTTGCACATACAGAAAACGTACCCAAAACTGGGCTCCCCAGCAGCAAGTGGTGCACATAAAGCAGAAGGCACGATGTAATTTTGACACACAAGGGGGCCAGTCACACTGGAAGTGTTTTCCCTTGGTTAGGAATCTTTGCCACTGCAAGGCCGCTAAAAAAAAACCTTTTCTAAATGAGAATCAGTATGGAGGGGTGTTACTGGAGCAAATCATCAGGAAAATTTGGTGTCGTATTCGTGCTCATGACCAAATGTGGCTATTTTCCCACTTCTGACATGAAACCTGAAATTAGTTTCTATCTAGAAACAATACAAGTTTCCCTCAACACCTTCATGTTGATACATACGCAAAGCGGGTTTCAAAATACTCAACTTGAGGCAAAAAAGTGCAAATGGTTCCACGATGGTAACTTACTGGTCTTACTGTCAGCATTCTGCACCTTCCGTAATTCTTTTCCAAAAGAACAAGTCAGGTTGTTTGGTGAACAATGGCACAAAAACAAGGCATTCAATGAGGTGACGAGTTGACCTCTCAAAATGTTGGTGATGCCGATGATGGGTATCCCGGCAACTGTGTGGCATCATCGCTGTCGTCTGTGTTCCATCTCTGGGGGCTGGAACCCTCTCTGGAGGCGGGGCTTCCTTGCAAGTGGGAAGGGGACCTACCACCCAAGTCCATTAAGTTCCGTGCCCTGCTCGTTGTTGACGAGCCCAGCAACTCCGCCTCCTTGGTTTTGTCCCAGGAGTGGGCCCGGGTCGACCGCGGGCTGTCCCCATCTCCCGCCCTCCCAAACTCCTCCCCAAGGCTGGAAGTCTTCTGGATGGACCGCTTCATGTCCTTGAAGAGTCCCGCGAAGGGGTCCTTGCTGGAGCCATCCGGGGACACCACAGCCAACGAGGGCGTGGCGGAGTCCTTAGCGAGGCCAGGTGTGGCAACAGCTGGGATAGCGCCTGGGGGTTGGGATGCCAGCTGGCTGGGCGGACCAGCAGGGTCAAGGCTGGATCTGTGTGGGTTTGCCGCCAGGGTCGGCTTGAGGGGCTCTTTCTGCTGGGTGGGGGGTTTTGGGTGGTGCACCACAGCTCTGGGGAGCACTGGAGAATCAGTTTCTATGTCAAAGAAAAAATTGCAACAGGTGCTGTTATACAAGGTTTCCTGGTGATGTCACAACTCCTAGGGCAACCAACCAGCTTGGCAGACTGAGACCATGACACACAACACTACCACGAATTGTTACTTATGAAGCCATCCATTCACCAAACCTTTTCTCTCAATCTATCGAACTGCTCATTAATACATGCTACACTTGGAAAGTGTGACACTGTCCAACTCTTCTTAACTTTGAAGTCAATATCAAAATCTCATAGGCAAGTATTCCATTCTCAAATTACAACCGAAATATTAAACTGCAGCATAAATCGAAGTTTGCTTTAGTTGTTAGAAAAAAACATTAATCCTACCTGATCTTGCGGCAGCCAATCTGGCCTGCTGTTCCATCCTCTGCTGATCCTCCCTCCGTTCACGGTTCTTTCTTCTCCCTCTGCAGTTCCCTGACCTGTTCTATTTCTGCTTGCAGCATTTTTTCACTTGCACCAAGCTTGTTTTTTAGAGTCTGGAAACAGGAAGACAAGTCTGATTTTGTAAGGAACTCCTGTTTTGCATTTGTTCCTAATAGAGAATGCTCTTCACCTATTTCACTTGTATGACAATACGAACATATTCCTCTTAAAGCAACTAGGTCATTCTGTCAATTTGAGGTCCAATTTTTTGTCCCTGTCACATCTGATTAGATAACATTCTTTCATTTCCCAGAGCGATTGAGGCACTCCAAATTACATGCCAAACAAATAGAAGTTTGAAGTCAATTTCAACAAATTTCACAGGTCAGGGATAACAGGGACAACAACTTCACACTTTTGGACCAAAACTTAAAGGATGACTCAACTACATCACGTACAATTTTGTAACGTGCTTTTAAATTTTTAATGGTGTAAATACGTATGAAAGGTAAAACATGAGGGAATCAGCTGAGTCTGAATCTGAGCAGATTTTGACTGCCCAAATCGATTACCCTTTTCCTCTCCGATTGTTCTGTATTCCTGCACATTACAAGCAAGCTGGTTGTCCGGCATCCACTGCCACTGGAACCATGTCACACAAGTCTTTTAAAAAAAATTTCTGCCAAATCAAACCAAAAAATCCCGGGAGAACCAGATGGAAAAAAAATCTCGGCAAACCTGCATTTTGGAGTAGACCGTGTCGCTGATTTCTCGGATGACGCGCACACCATTGAGACTGTCGGCCGTGCGGTCCCTGCAAGATGCAATAGGGGACAATGGCATTAAAACCCTAACCATCCGACATCCATCAAAATCCACTTCTGCTTTTTGGTGGATTTTGATGGACTCCGTCCAGAAGGCCTGAGGTGATCAAATGTTGATGGATTATGATGGACTTGCTCTAGTAGGCCTGATACACTGCCGAGGCATTCACTACATGTTGTTTAGGCACCATGTAAGCCATGTTCATCATCAATGACTATCATACCAGTGGTGAAGTTTTAGTAACAAATGTGGAATGCACAGGGAGTGTTTGGCTTTGATGGATTTGGTCCAATGCCCAGTAAAAGACACTAGGGAGTTAGGGTTAAGGTGTGCTTGATCGCAAACAGTATTTGTTGCATTTGGCTACATATTTAAGTTGGCCGCAACATGTTGCCCTTTGTCAACAGATGAAAGTTTCGTCTAAAAATGATACCACTGGCAAGAGGTCAACCGGGGCGTCAGGCAAATCTTCCCACAGCATACCTGAAATTGTTGAGTATACCCGAGTAGGTGCCTGTGACGGTGGCCACTGTCCCTGCACTCACAGTCTCCCTGTACTCTGAATGGCTGGTATCACCAAGGTTGATGATATTCACCCCTAACGGTGTGAGACCCCTGGATAAGTCAGGAGAGATGTCAGATGTCTAAAAAGGAATCTATTACATTTGCCTGTTTTTAATGCAAAGAAACTGAAGCTTTTAGCATCAGTCTCTTTGAGTTGGTTTGATTTCTTTTTTGTCGTATTCTGTTCCCCTCTTTACCATTCTGAACAATTTGGAGCTGATCTATTTCAAAATATCTAAATTATTATTGTTTTTCCTTCCATCTGTGTCTATTCTAAGTGTGCAATGGTCAATTCAACAGAAAACCCTGAAGTGGTCACTCAAATCAGTGAGATGGGCCGCCTCATAGTTGAATAGGCAGGGGAAACCCAGGCAACTAGTTATCTAAATATGCTAATAACCAGCCCAACCCTGTCCCTCGCAAAGGTGCTCCGTAGGAAAGAAAAGTTTAATATAAAAACATTCTCTTGAAAATTCAAAACTACAAGCAGACAAGGTTTGCCTATGACAACAATTAAACGACAATAGCATCGTACCTGTCCCCAAGCGTAAGTAGTTGGTGGTTGAAGAAGTGTGTGGCCTGATTCCAAGCCATTCCTGAGGTGAAGAGACCGAGGAGGAAGAGGTCAGGGGTGTCTACGTGGAAGAGCTTTAAGAGTTCTCGGTGCAAGGTGCTCTCCCGCATGGACGGCTCCAGAAGAGTGTTACGTCGGAAGCGATACCAGCCAATTGTGTGCTGCAGAAGGAAAGTGTATGTGTGTCGGGGGGGGGGGGGGAAAAAAAAGAGGGAAAAA